>OX371176.1:41298724-41898724 GCA_947310635.1 Leptodirus hochenwartii
GGACAGGCGTACCCCAAGATTCGATCCTAGGACTGCTCCTTTTTCTAATCTACGTTAATGATTTTCCCTATCACATAAAGCAAGCTGAATCCATCTTATTTGCAGATGATACAACTATCAGCGTTCGTAGCACTGACCTGATCACTCTTAGGAGTTTAAGTGACCCTGCGCAGGTGAGGCTAGAGAATGGTTCGTGGCAAATAACCTATGTCTAAATTAGACAAAAACCAATGAAATGTTATTTACTTTAAAGCATGTAGATTCAAATAACTTGGACAGTGTTACCTTTCTTGGGGTTCATATCGATCCGAAGCTAAAGTGGCATCGCCATATAGAGTAGCTATCCAAGCGGCTGAGTAGCAACACATTTGTTTTATTTAATCTATCCACAAGCTTGTCTAAAAGGACTCTGGTATTAGCGTACTACGCTCTATGCGAATCTATTATGTCCTACGGTATCCTATAATGAGGCCTTTCGGCAGATAAAGATATTATTGTCAGACTTCAGCGAAGAGCAATTAGAGTCATAGATGGCTTAGGTTACAAGGATGATTGCAGGCGGTCCTTACTTAAATTATCTATATTGACCTTTCCCGGTATTTTCATACTTCAATGTTTATTATATGTGCATAAAAATATAAATACCCTTAGTCTTAATCTATATTTTCATGCTTTCAATACGAGTACTAAAGATAACATTAGACCTGACTTTCTAAGACTAAAAAAGTGACAAGATGGACCAAGTTTTCTATCTATCAAGTTCTTCAACGCATTACCTAAAAAAGTCAAAGAACCACCACATAATAAGTATAAAAATAGTGTTAAAAGATTTTTAATAAATGGCGCATTCGATGAATACAAAGAATTTTTGAAAAATGTAAAACCATCGAAATTATATAAAATAACTCAATTTTTATAATATTTTGCTAACTACCAAGTATTACTTACTATGTTTGCTGTACTGTAAACGCTTATAATGTCTTATATGTACTGATTTTCTGACCTGTGTAAACATTTTGTATGTATCAACACAAATAAATATCTGTCTATCTATCTATCTATAGACCAGCCTCGTAATTCATTAAATCGCATCATACTAATATAAATAACCATCCATTGCTAAACGTCTAAGTTTGGCCAATCAAATCATAGTCCATGATTTGATTGGAAATCTATGCGCAATAGAATTGTTTTGTAAATTTTGTCACAACGGTGTTAAATTATTGTATAAAATATCACCGTTATACCGTAACACAAAGCTATTTGCGCATTTTGAAATGCGGGGCAGAACTTCAAAATGCGCATCTAAGTATTAAATATTTTGTCTTACGGTATTTGGGTGATATTCTATATAGATATATTGCTTGTGACTTTAATTATATTGAGATAATTTCTCGACAGCTTGCAAATATTCCATAGGCCTATAGTTAGCAAACATGCTAACAAATTTTTTTCTAAATTGTAATTGAAAAGGAGATGATGATTGATTTTGACCAAAATCAAAAATCAAAGTGTACTCGGTTACACATTAGCCATCAAATTGATTTCAATCGAGTTGTTTCTTGACTTAGATAAAAAAAGGTTCATTTCTACCAGATATTATACCTAATATATAAGAAGATTCTATGCAATCTTGTCAGCACCTAATAAAGAGTAAATGAAAGACGTTGCAAAACTTGGCAGCAACTATATTTCGTTAAGTATATATGCATATTATTTGCTAATTATGTATTGTCTATGCAGTGATCATTGTTGCGAACCCAAACTTCAGGAAATGATTAATCGCAAACACGCGTTTCTTCTGTAAATTCGGCATATCTTTTCAGGACTTTCGAATGTTTGCACTGATACTTTTTTTTTTCTCAAACCACTCAAACTTCCACTCGGAATACGAATAAATAAATAATAAATGAATTCTTGTAGGTCACTCAACAAGTCGGCAGTGGCGTTAACAGATCCAGATATAATGCCTTGTACAAGTTCTCGATCCTTATCGAATTTGATGTCAACGGGGTTTCTCTGATTAAGAATCTGTCATATTAGTACTATCTTATATGTTATAGTAGCAGATTAGCAATAGAATAAACGTGTAAGTTAGAATATCCACCGTTATTTCCTGATTGGGAATTACGTCCCAGATCATGGCATTGCATTTATATACTTTAATGGCACTACGGCCAATTGTACGTAAGTATCTTAGGCATTAGATCAGGACTAAGCGAGTGTCACAAAGACAAACTTGCGCCATCAATTCTAGACATTGTAATAGTGTGTTTTGCTACATTGGAAAAACTACTCGTCGTGGTTACCAAAAATCAATCGGATTTTCGTGTTGGAAAATCAGTAGCATAGGGTGGGTATATTTGTAAAAAAAAAAAATGGATTGGTCTCCAACCAACACTTCCATCAAATTGAAGATTAATATTTAATAAATACAAACATTTAAGTGTTGAAGAAGCTGGAGTCATCAATTCTAGATAAAACATTAGTATACGTCTCCTCTATATATGTTCCATTATACCCAAACACGGATTTGGCACTATGGCCAACAGCATCCTTTGCGTAGCTGTCTTGGGCCGAATAACTCTCATTAGCCTTGTTGAAAAATAAGCAATGTTTAAATTGCAATGTTTAAATTGCAATTGTTAAAGCAACGAGACCGTTCCAGTCTCTCAAATTTATGACCCAGACTCGTTCTAAAATAGTTACTCGATCGAATCCAATGCATTTTATATCTAGCTAAGTTTATAGTCTTATCGACAATAAAAAAACCTTTGATGCCATATCTATTCTGGCAACTCCTATTATCACTTTCATCTTCCGCTTAGATTTTTGCATTTCACCTCTCATCATTTTTGATTTATTTTTATGATGCATTCATATTTCAAGAATCAACCGAATCAGTAAATGCTATAGTTATAAGCATAGAAAGAAAATCAATATAATGTTCTTAACTCAAATGTGCGTGCGTTATTAATAACACAATATGTTATATATTACATAGTAAAGTTTTAATTGCAGTATAAAGGATACGAAGGTCTAATACACTTATGTAATAGCTGCGCTGGCACCTACAAGTTCATAAGTTGTAAGATTAGGTGCAAGTTTTAGAGCTGCTAGCTGCAAACATAATCCTTTGATACCCTAATGTAACTATCTACTTGGTTGCTGCTTCTGCTGAGACGGAAGACACTCTTCGGTGGAGCCTACGTACAAAGTAGGTTCATTTCAGGTTTATGCAAACTCTAACAAGAAAAATATTTCTTAATACCATTTTGTCTACGTGACTTGAACATACATTCTCTATTTTAGTATTGCTGAAGTAGAATATAAATCTCTTTTATTGTTGCTTACGGTATATTATCTGACAATGTACTTGCATATATTTGAAACGCCAAAATTTTGCATATTTATCAAAAGCTAAAGATTCTTAAATTTAAAAATATATAAAACACATTCGTCATGTCAGATACATAAAAGTCACCGAAGTGTAAGTAAAGAGCAATTATACTAAGGGTAGTGCTTTAACGCCTTCTCATATTACTTTAAATGAGCATTATATGGTAAATATATCGCCGCGCTTTAATTTGGGGATTATGAAGTAGTTTGGGTGTTCAATACTTTAGAGAAGAAAATTTTACCTACTCTACTGATCAAATATTTTTATAATTAGAAAGTAATCAACTATTTTTATAGTGGACTTTTCACCACCAAGTTGGAACTATAATAAAAACACGTCATAATAAACTTTAATTACCCATGAAGGTATGCATAAATGTACCGCTGAGAAAAAATTTTAATATTTCTTTAAAAATTAAATTTAAAAGAGTTTTAATACATGTCGAACTCGGTTAGTAAGTCATCGGTTAATAAGTCAACTCGGTTAGTAAGTCAAACTGGCTTGGTCCCCCCAACCCATGGCTCATACACTCTATATATTATGACTTCGGATGATAAGTCATCATACCTCGCTTATTAAGTCATTATGTTGACGACATTTTAATTTCATTCGTTTAGAAGATTAGACGAGTTTTCTGGTTGTTGTTGTTGAGGTTGACCGACTAATGAGGTTGTTTAATAGCTTGCAAGCAAAATGCAAGCAGAACATCAAATCAGTTTTGAGTTTGATCTCTTAGATAACGAAATGGCAAGCCTTAAGCGTAAAGCAATAACCTTAGAAACAAAACTGGCAGTGGTTAATATGTTAGAAAGCGGTGTAAAGAAAAATGAAGTGTGTAAGCATTTCAACTTAGTAAACTCATCGGTGGGTTCAATATGGGCGGCTCGAAATAAAATCAAAGAATCTGAAGGAAGAAAAAGTGTGAAGCGTATGAGGAAACCTACTCACGAGGATGTAGATGCTGCTTTATTGAACTGGTATAAATAACAAAGAACCCTCAATTTACCGGTAAGCGGACCTATTCTCCAAGTAAAAGCTGGAAAATTGGCTGAATTGTTGGGAATAGAAAACTTTGAATGTTCCCCGGCATGGATAGATCGTTTTAAAAACGGCATGAAATCAATTTTGGAAAAATGATTGGCGAAGCCAAAGACGTCAATTTGAATATCACCAGTGCGTGGATTCAAAATGAGTGGGAAGAAATCCGGAAAATTTTTAAAGACGAAGACATCTTCAACGGGGACGAGACAGGCCTCTTCTTCAAGCTGACCCCAGACCACAAATTAAAGTTCAAAAATGAAAATGCATTGGCGGAAAACTGCCAAAAGAAAGGATCACTGTTTTGTTTGTGCTAATGTAAGCGGCACTGAAAAAAAAGATTTGTTAGTGATCGGCAAATCAAAAAACCCACGATACTTCAAAAATGTAATAAGCTTTCCTGTCTTCTATGAAGCCAATAAGAAATCTTGGATGACAAAGCGACTTATTTGCAAAAAAAATCCGACTTTGGGAAGAGAACCTCAAAAAAGCAAAGAGAAAAATCGTTCTACTTTTGGATAATTGTCCAGCTTTTAACCTCGCATACTAGGATTGAAATTTTAAATTTTAAGTTTTTGCCTCCAAACACAACCAGTATTCCACAGCCGATGGATCAAGGAGTAATAAGAAGCCTGAAATGTGCGTACAGAAAAATACTGGTTTTGAAAATGATGGAAACCAACGGCGCAAACTTTAACTTGAGCAAAGTAACTCTTGATAATCTGAAAATTCTGAAAAAAGCCTGAAAGGACGTCACCGGTGCTACAATTAGGAACTGCTTCCGGCATGCGGGTTTATGCGACCATCATTTTGATGAGGAATATGATTTACCTCTGAAACATTGGCTACAATCTTTCGATATTCCCACTTCAAATAATTTAGATTGATTTTATCGAAATGGATGGAAGACCTTCCAACGACTGGAGAAATGTCTGATCTTGATTTAGTAAGAGACGTACAGACAAGAAATGAAAAATCAGATGACGAACAAGAAGAAGAAGAGATAATACCAGATCCAAAACCTACCACCTCTGAAGCATTGTTACTGGTTCGTAAATTAATTACATATTATGAAGCCGAAGAAAAAAGTCTACATTTAGACAATTTATATAAAATGGAAGAGTATTTAGAAACAAAAACTTGGAATTCTAGAAAAAAGCAGACAATGATAACCGATTTTTTTTAACATTTAAATGTTAGGTATTATTGAAATAAATTTCAAATTAAATCCAATTCATTAAATTTGTATCCCTTCCCTACCTCGGATAATAAGTCACCTCGGTTAGTAAGTCAAAATTGCTAGGTCACTGCAATGACGTTATAACCGAGTTCGACTATATATATGTATATATATCATGAACTTATATATATAAATATTATTTGAAATCCTAAAAAGAAATTTAGATATAAACTTGAAATGCACATCTAGCCTGATAATACAACAATAAAGTACAAAAGGAGAAAAACCTATAAAGTGTATATTGAAATGGAAAACATAATAATATGTGTACCCAAATTGTAAAATAAATTCAATTCAAAATATCATGCAATGCTTTTAAAAGTAGGAAAATTGAATTAGAAAATAATCAACTAAAAATAACAATTTGACATTGTGATGGTAGCTTATTAATTTGTTCTACTACTGTAGAAGATATTTTTGTTACATAAATGCAAATCTACTATGTATTTATATATAAAAATGCCTTGTTGTACGGGTGCTTGACGATATTGCCATTGATAAATTTATCAACAATAATTAATTTATTATTTGGCCTTTTAGTAAGTGTTGTATACATTTAAATAGTGTGCCCAATCTTTGGTACAGATTATAAACATTAAGATAAACTTGAAGCGAACTTTCCCAGCAAAATACTCAACAAGTCATCGTTAAAAGAAAATGTATGTCTTGCGCTGGAAGCAAGTATCGGATATTTACCGTTGCCATGTCGCTCTGCAAGAGGCAAAGTGACTATGTTAGAAAATTAAAAGAAATAAACTACAATGTTGCTTTTCGATGAGTTTCGATTTATTTATACTATTATCAACACGCTATATGCATTTGGAAATCTTTAATCAAAGTAAAACGCTGAAGAAATTAGGACTAGATAATTTTCTTAATAAATTTCAATTAATAATTCACGTGCAAAAAAAATAATCCTCTGATAAAAATATTTTAAAACTTTAAATTCAAATTAAATGTGATAAATAAAAAATGAATATTTATATGTTGACAAAAAATATTATTAATATTAGTCATCAAACAAATTACTTTAATCGTCCCATTTCTAGGCTAAATTACAATTAGTCCAAATTATACAAAATGTTTTTGGTTATATACGCTACAATAGCTCATGTTAAATTTTCTCTTATTATTTTCAATTATTTTAAGATAGTTTATCTGGGTGTAATTATTTATCTGTAGTTATTAAGGGCTGCAACTATAAAAACAGATTGATATTTATTTATCAGGTTAAAGCCAACAAAAATCAGAGCTATATTTCACCCACGTTCAATTTTAATGTACCTTATATTTAGAGAATGTGGTCGACTGACCATAAATTTTAGTTAGCTCCAAGCAGAACAAACGAGCGGATTTAAAGCTTCAGTCGACAAACCAATGTTTATTCTGCTTTGTACACAGATAGTACACTACCCCTGTAGAATGGTAGAACGATAAAATGAATAAAATGGAACAATATTTATAGCAAGAGATGTACGATGGAATTCATAAAACAATAAACCTATACTAAATGCTCTTATGATGTCATGTAGCAAATTCTAAAAAGAATCACTTCATTTTTGTTAAAGATTCGAATACTGCAATAGAGGAATTTGATTTAAATTTTGGTAACTCTGGTAAAAGGAATTATTTTTCAAATTAGTGGAACAAAATTTATTTGCTTCAGTGATTATATAATATTGGAATTGTTCCTGTGGTGTTCATCACAAATTCACTGGACTGATATAAATTACTATAATGCAAATTTTGAGGGAATTGCTATAATCCCAATAAAATTTTATGCAAGAGAAATTTAAGTTTTCTTAAATGGTGCAGTTATAATATATTAAAAATTATTTATATCAAAAAATGAAGAGAACGGAGAAGAAATGAACGAAGAGAAAAATATTTATGATCTTATTCGTGAATGTGATACATATTATTTAATTGTAACTTCATAACTTTTTCAAATTAACTTTTACCATATCGACAATTTTTGTGTAAAACTTATTATTGTTGGAAACATCCAAAGGGCCTTTCAAGAAATGCTACGCCACCGCATTTATATTAATCTAGCAAGTGAATAGTTTCACAAAAGTAATTCAATTTTCTTTGTTGCAAAGTTTTATTGCAAGGATATTCTAGAACAATATCTTGATCATTAAAGCTAGCGATTTCTATTATCAGGCTATTTGACCATTTGATCACCCTTTAAAGAAAAAATTTAAGAGCAACTAACTAGTAATAGGAGTTTTATTTCATTCGCTTCCTAATTATACAATCAGAAGAGCAGCTTTGATAATATATTTTAATCCGTCTTAAGAATCTGATAAAGATTATTATTCAGATGATTTTCAGAAATTCCGCATCATCAATAAATAAAATATTCATCAGAAACACACTTAGCATAAAAGATGATGTGCGGATGATTAACGTAGGATTTTGATTTGTGATTGGGTCGGTAGATAAAGCAAAGAACTAGTAAAAGAAAACTAAAGCGTTTGGAAGGTGGAAACGTAGATACAAGCAAACCCAGATTAAAAAATAAAGAAGAATAAAATTCACAAAATACTAATTTTTATAACTAAATAAATTTACTAACCCCCCTGTATATATTTCCCCCCATTAACGTGTATATGAAAGAGTTCTTGGATATACATGACAAATTTGCACATAATATATTAAAAAGTAAATGCATAATTAGAAAATAGAATTGTTTTTTGATGCACTGTTTTGTGCCTATTTTTGAGATTATAAACAATTTAATAACGCTCAAGATGCGAAATTGCTTTTGAATTACGTATTCATTTGTTATATGGGATATTACAAAATTAGAATAATAAAACACTTCACCTAACATAATATTCTTTATGGAGGTCCAATCAGGTGAATGTACATGCTTTATATGTTTAGGGATGTACATTTCTAGGGCTAGTTAGCGGTATATTGGAATTTTTTAATTTTGGAATTTTGTAATAGAGTTAATGGAGAAAGTACCAATAAACACGAATAAAGGCAATTTTTTAAGTTGTTTCCACTAATTATCACAATAATTTCATTAATGTAAACAACCGTAAAAAAATTAAATGTAAAGCACAATAAATTGACTAAACAATTAATTAATTACGGTTCTATTCAAATCGGTATCGATTTTCCGTAATTATATTTTTCATAATTAAAGAAATATAATTAATCATCATATTTTATATATTAATAATATATAAAATATATATTAATTTTATATTTTAATAATATATTAATTTTACTTATGAAGTTTACATAGTTGCATAAATGTAATAATATATAAAAAGGATTAAAGCATATTGAATTTACCTGTTGCATTATCCCATATACAAAAATATTAAAAATAATATCTAGTATAATGTAGCAAAAAAAAATCACCTTTTACCAAATTACGGTTTTTGATAGAACTGAATGCAAATACTCTTCAGCAGTAGTTGCAAAACTCTTTATGTGTGCGTACTTACAATTAGCGATGGCAAACTGTAGGTCACTTTGAGGACCTAGTTCGTAGTTCGTAGTTCATTTCAATGTACCGTTCACGAACTATAGGTCGTGAACTACTAACTTCTTTTAAAAATGAACCAATTCACGACCTATATGAAATATATGCACATACTGAAAATAATCTCTTTTTTTCTCAATATAAAAATATTAAATGGTAAAAAATAAATTAATTGAAATATTACAATACTTATTTTGAATTAAGAATGAGGAAGAAAAGACAACAATGTTTATAATTTATATAAAATATATATATAAGGAAATATAATCTTCTCTAGTTGCTCACAATTATTTATATGAAGTTCTAAAATACTTATTGGTAGTTACTGATGAAAATATTTACTACTTTACTAACACTTGAAAATTAAATGTACAAACTATAATGAAATGAACTAGATAGAATCGTTTTGTTTGGCGTTATAATTTATAATTTCTATTCCGAATCTTCTCTGTTCAAACTTCAAAGCTTTGATTTGATATTAAGTGATTGCATTGCACTCAGTATGAAATAGAAGAACTATAAGATTTGGATGTTTATTTTTGCATTATTGCATAAATTTGCTATGGCATGACATATTTAAGAACATATTTAATCTTGCGAATATATTAATTATATTATTCCAAATATAAACCAACATATAAATTGTGACTCGCTCGGCAATACTGCTGTTGCAATATCGCATCGAGTTTCCTATTTCGTTCCGTTCACCAACACACTTTATCACTAAATAAATGTTAGTACTGTATATGTAATGTAAACTATACTGCATCGTTTACGAGTCGTTGTGATTCATGAACGGTTTAGTACACGACGGGTTGAGGACCTAGTACAAGTACATCAATACGTACACCGTGCACCATGTAGTTCATAGTTCACGAACTAGGTCATAGTGACCTATAGGTCGTTGCAAAACATCGTCACAGTACGCCCGTCATTTGATTGAACCGTTCAGAGTGAACGGTTGGCGAGTAAACTACACATCGCTACCTACAATGAACAAATAAATTTGATCGAATAAAGAAAAAATGTATTAAAATCTATCAGAATTTTATTAATATGGGTTTTAAAAAGAAATAGTATAGTTTTCGTAAAGATTGAATCATAACTTGCAATAAATTTTGGCGAATAAAATCAATAGCGATCATGATATATTTCTTGTGATACATTCGATGTGAAATGAATTATATAAGGTGCATGATTTGCTACTTTTAGTAAAACAAACGTGGAATTGGATTCATTATTTCATTTAGAATGTTGTCTTATGTAAAATTACAAGCATATATAGAGGGCAAATTTTTTTATTTAGCCCGCTAATTTTTTTCAAATATCTACTAAATTTTTCGAGATGGCATTTCAAATTCTCTCTATTTCTCTTCTGCATAAGTTTTAATCATATCCAATAAAATCATTTTCAAATCTTTACAAGCCATTTTCTATATCGACAGACTTAATTTGTTTCAATATTTAGAATCAAAATTTTATATATATATGATTAGGCAGTTCTAACGAATCGGAATTCCCTTCCCAAACTAATTCAAATAAAAATGCGAAAAATTGCAATCTTATATAGAATTACGAGTCGCACACTGTAAAATTAGTTTACAAGTATACAGGATGAACTATGAAAGCACAATTAAAACTGGTCTTATTTTTTTAAATGGAACACTATGTATATTTTTAACCCATTTCATAGCAGACATTCAAGTACTTATGAGCACGTAAATTGTAACTTGTTAGAATGCGGCGTTGCCATGATATTAGCAATTTTGTAAAAAAATGGTTCATTGCAAGCCCAATTTCAAAAAATCATAACTTACTTAGGTAGTGAATTTAAGTAGCACAATTTTAAATATGAGTAACCACTAATATGGCATTATTTTTTGTAAATCGATTTTTCTCTTGAAACATACACGCATATGTAAGAGTCATGTTTAATTGGGGCATTTTCCTTGAATGGTAAGTCCGATTTTTTAAATGGAACACCCCATATATTATTATTCTGAAAGATAATACGCTTATAATAGAACTATTCCCATTAAATATATCCTATACCTGAAACTAGTAGTTTCTGAGATATTGACATATTTTTGAAAAAGCAGCATCCAAACAAACAACTCAATTAAAATTAATATAAATCTTTAAGATTGCCATGGAAGATAATGTCAACTGTAATAATTGTGATTTGACAATTAAAGTTTACCTAAACCTACATTACATTAAAACCATAAAGACCCTTTGCAAGAGAAAATCGATATGATCTGGTGTTTAGGAGAGTGCCACAAGAACCCTCTATTGGCCAGTAAAATATTCAAAGCAAATTTTACAAATAGAAGACATCCATATGCAACTAGATTTCAACATTTATTAAATACTTTCACAACGACTGGATCTGTTAAAAATGCAACACAAGAAAAACATAAAACTGTAAGATTGGAAAAAAGTAAAATAAAAGTACTTCAGTCTTTGATTGAAAATAGAAAAAATAAAAAAATAAAGTAAAAACTACTATTTAAAAAATATTCAAATGTATTTCCATTCACTTCTATGCACATGCGAAGACGTTCTTCCATTGATATTTGCACATTATGTAACATATCCGGAGTGATCGATGCAAATGCAATACCTATTCTTTCCTTTATGTCTTCTGATGTGGTAGGTGGCACTTGGTAAACTTTATTAATATATTGTAGATTATATATATATATATATATAATATAATAAACTTATATATTCGATTAATCGCATTTATATATATATATACATATATATATTCGATTAATCGCATTTATTTGTTCAAAAGTTTCAACAATCTCCAAATCAAGTTTATTTGCTCAATATATAAATTTTGATATTTCAGCAAATTGATTGAATTGTTATAAATTCCAAATGTTTGCTCTAAAGCTTGCTCAAGATGTAATTACATTTAACTTACAAAATTTAAATTCTATTACTGAAAACAGATCTCCTTCATATTTTTCTAGTAATATATCAGAAAGGCATTAATGTATAAAAGCTGTACCTTCAAAATGTATCATATTTTAATTGCGACTGCTTTCATTTAATCCAGAATCAATTCATTGTCGAGAAGATTGATCCCGTACAAAATATTATCAATTTCGAATGAATAATTCACTTAGTAACTATGGTATGTATATCGTGCAATTCAACTTAGAGGCAATAACCTTCCTGACTTTGTGGTCCTCTAAATACGCTATTGGATAATAGAGCCGCACCACGAGCAGAGACTTGCGGTTGAAGGAGCACTTCACCTCCGTCGTCCAGACAAATGTTCCCCAATCTGTTGGATGGGATCATTACCAGACTTACATTAATGTCCTCAATTTATTTCCATGGCCTGTGGGAAATCTCTGATTAAGCGAATAATGTGGGCGGGTGACACTAAAGATCAATCCGCGGCAATACCGCGGATATTTTTTTTTTAAATAAGCTATTATTTTTAGCATTTTTATTTATGTCTATATATAAATAAGGAAAAAATGTATGTACAAATTAAATTTCACATAAACAGGTTGTTTGATAAAAATGGTATATGCTTATTGATGAAGAGTGAACGGATAAATAAAAAAAACGAAAGTCTAAAGAGTAATTGTATACCTAGTAATTTGCAAAAGATTTTGAAATAATATTATTGTTTTTTTTGAGAATTAGATAAATGAAAATTTGTTAAAATATCTTGTCCAATTTATTATGAATATTGATAAAATGTGAATTATAATACTTTAATATAATAAGCCATTTATTCAATTTCTGTCCACCCAGTTTATATATATAAAAGGTTTTGATTATTCGTCATAAAAAGTCGTAAAAAGTGTGTATCAAAGGCGCTAAGATTTTCACTAATGGCCAGATATAAATAATAACTAAAGACCGGATTATAGGCACTAAAAAAATGCCAAAATAGGCGGCAAATAGGCACTAAAAAACTTTAAAAAGACGCTAAAAAAGGCATTTATTATTTTGAAAAAAACTCAAAAAAGGCATGAAAAACACAGAAAAATAACATTTTTCCTTTAGTTTGAGATAAGGGTGGTCACTATATTGGATTTTATTTTGTTCACTGCCGTTCTATGCTTTAATGTAGCTAGATGTTGCGGTACAAAATATTTTTTTTCATCTTTCACTTTTGTATCGCAAACCTTACAAAATAATATTATACCATCACCATGAAAAATATTAGAGTCGAACTCCCGAATTATTTTTTGGATCTTGGATTCATCTGAACTGCTAATTTTAAGCATTTTGAATTTATTTTCGAATGTATTCGTGCGCTAACTAAATACAGACTGAAGAAATGAAGGGTGAATTATTTATTTGAAATAACAGTTGTTAGAAAATAACCACTATTGATACTTAAGAGTACATTAAGTACGATTAGGGATTTTTCCATTGGTAATGTAGCAATGACAAAAACAATTTGGAAAGTTTTTATCATCGAACAAAGTAAATTATGGTAAAAAGCAAAATAACTATGAAAAAAAGGCGCGAATGCATGAAAAGTGTCGAAATAGGAAAAATAGGCGCTAAACTGAAAAATAGGCAAAATTTGATCAAAATTGTCGAAATAGGCAAAAAATGGCAATTTAAGGCATTTTGCCTAAAATCCGGTCTCTAATAATAACAATTGTTATCGTAACAGTTTTGTTAACTAAAATTGTTAACGCGTGAAATTTGATTCATCAATTCAGCGATTCATCAATTATTTGTCGAAGATGTCAAGTTAGCAATAATGGCCCTTGTTATAGCTAACAATTTGATTACAATATAAGATTGTCTTCGTTTCAACGTTTTTATCATAACATAGTTTCATCTTTGAACTGAGCTGTTCAAATCGCACATTTTCATAAAATACTCGATAATAGTAAAATAATCATGAACAGCCTACAATTTCGATGACTATATCCACAATATTGAAGTGCAGTGGAATATTTATAACGCATTACACAGTCTTCGAAAATTTGATCACATACAGTTTCAAATAATTTAATTTCATTGTAACTTGTGTAATGTACGATTAACTTAATATTCTTCAAAGCTCAAATTACTTATGCAAAATGTACCTAAATTTGAAAATGAACATTTACTTAGCAGCAGCTCAGGTTACGTTGAAGCGACATTGGAGTACATCTTAGAAATTTTCAGAAATAAAACTTTATAAAAAGATACAGCTCATAAGCTTGTATACGATACAAAATAATATGTCTACGACTTTCTCTCATAATTTGTAAATTCAGATAAATCAGATTAGAGTGAGAATTCTGCTTCGGATATTGAAGTTTTATTGGTATTTTTAAATAATTTTATATAATATGACTTATATATATGAAATAGAAAATTAAAAAATAGGGTATGGAACAAAATACAACAAAGAAAAGTAATGTAGAAATTAAACTGATTATTAGTTTCGACGAATTCAGAAGACAGGGAACGAATAGTTTATTTCTTTTTTATTTCTTCCATCATGTAAAGTTGAGCTACAAGTTGAGTATTGCAATGCGCATAATATCCTCTGTAAAAGTGGATATTGCTTTTACAACTCTTCATAAACCGAATACGGCAATATCTCTATAGATTTCCGCTAAACCAGAGTATTTTTATTTATAAGACATTATCGCTAAAGCTGGAACTTCCTCACTGGGTTTTACTTTATCCACAAGATGTAGTAGAGGTCATCAGTAAAAGAAGCCGACTATTTTACAGACTTAAAGACTGGCCAAATCTCGATGATAAACTTTTCACAGAGCCAGTGTGTTCTTCTACTTGCACATAAAGGAAATAAGAAGCATGATAAAGTTAAAGGCAACTCAGCAGAACGGTGGTTCATGTTGAATTTTATTCTTTGACCTTATCTATATAGCAGATTTGTATATAGACAGATCGTGTATACATGCTCTTTCACTGCTTCAGCTTTATTGCCATGTTTTGTATTGCATTTCAAAATTGTATTTTTGCACACAATTGTTGGGAATTGTTTACTTCGGAATTTCGTGCACGAATTGAGATCAAAGAGTAAATGCTTAGTAGCTCAATATGGATGACTATAGACTAAATCCACGATAGAAAATAATTGTTTCTTTCAGTCTTGTTGGAACTCTTTAGGAAACGTAGGCAACGAATTTTAAACTGTTAACTAAACATAAATTGATTGTTAGGGAAAATTAAGGTTAAGGGCAACCAATACTCATTTTAAGCGTATATATTAATATTATCCCATGCCAAAGTCAAACTATTTGCACCAAATAAATCAAATTTTAACGGAAATCAAACTGGTCCTTTCGACAAACAATTTAGTTTAAAAAATCCAATTATCTTCATTTAATTAAAAGATAATTGACTTTGAATATAACACCATTTTGCAGTAACTTGGTGACGTCCTAATTAAATTTGGTACATTTATTTGATCGCGCAATAGTCTCATAAAGTATCATACACTAAATTGGATCTATAGCATAATTAAGCTATGGCTTGGTAGAATAATTAGCAATATTTAGTATAGGAAAGTAGTGACACCGGCGGAGAATATTCCTACTATTAAGATAGTTCCACCCCAACGAAATATTGGATACGAAGCAAAACTATAAGAGAATTCCGGAATAATAGAAACGTACCTGTTTTGTAAATAGAAATATGTAATTAGGTATATAATTGTACGAAGTGTTTCTCTCTCAATATTTTGATTTATATTAAATATCAATTTTGTAAGGTTCACTGATTTACAAATGGATGTATAACTTCTTCTAGAAAAGGATAATTATCTTTATATTATAATGAATGAAGGATTTAACTAAGAATAGGAGGAGTAGTAAACTTATAAATATACCTATGACGTTGTGTCATTACTTATTGAAGAATATTCTAAAAATCAGAACATCTAGTATGAAAGCAATCGATTATAAGAAGAATGAAGATTTCGCTGCGCACATACGAATCAGAGAGGTGGCAGATAATAGTATAAGCTCTACAAGACACGTTTTCAGCGAATATTTAGTTTCTGCTAAATTGCAATATTTTTGCAACAGGAAATATGAAGCTAATGAATGCGGATGAAGAATTGCGTGTTATGGTCATATGTGTTATGACCCACATACATAGAATAGCTGATAATTCCGCAAGTTTACTTTCAAATATGTATTCTAATATAGCAGATTGCTACAACACCTTTGTTCCAAAGTTTTGTGGAAGAAAAACATTAAATTTTACGAAGCGACAATCATATCAAACTAGATGCGAGGCAGCATGCATGAAAACTTTTTTTTTAAATTTAATTACATCCTACTGGAAGTAGTAGATGCAGGGTTTACAAGAGGTCAAGATATTATAAGAAATCCACAAGAATTTGAAAATGCGGCACATTTTAAACAATTTCATATACCATTATTTTTTATATTGAGTGTTCATTTTTTGTATATATAATAGCCAACTTTAAATTACTAATATATTACTCCAGTTCGCCCTTAAATATATTCATAAATGCACACCGAAATACATTCGGAATATAACCGAACTGACCCCGGAATATGTTCGTACAAAATGGTAGGATGTTTACGGACATTCTAAATTGATTCATTAAGTGCCTACGTAAATTCTCCATACTGTGTAGATAGAACCCTGATTAAACCTTTAATCAAAATGTATCAAAACTACCAAGCGTGACAAAATTTAAGTAATCCACGAATGACATATTTGACATCTTTTCAAACTTAGATTTTTCAGTATCAAAAATCGCAAAGATGTCATCTACATATCTAATACAAACTCTAGAAAAATAAATTTCAGTTTCCTGTAATTTAGTTTCAAAATAACTCATAAATAAATTATCAATAATTTAGTATATCAATCATGATTCGTGACAGTGGTATTTTATTTAGCTTTTATCTTGTGCATAGCCTACGAAATGCGCATCTGGGTACTTAATGCTTTAAGTTACGGTTTTGGGTGATATTCTATACTATTGTTTAACTCCGTAGTTAAAATATTACTATGGTATTAAATATTTATATAGATTATTACCCAAATATCGTAACTCAAAACATTTAATAGCTAGATACGCATTTTGAATATGATCTTGTCCATTTAATTTGTTTAATAAAGACTAATTTTAATTTACATTTTGGTTATTTTAGGTTTTACTAACCATCAATTATTGTTGCTATCTGTTGGTTTCGTTAATCATTAATTTGTATCGTTCAAAAGATTTATAGGTCACATATTTAATTCTTACCCTTTAGTCAGATATTTATATTTATTTCTTACCACTTAGGGCCGCACGCGAGATGCGCCTCTGAACTTTGTAATCCTTTCGAATCCATTTGCATGCTATTTCTGCATCGTCCCGACAGCCGATCTGTCTGCGATACGGAACAACTCGTATTGGAAGTAGTCATGCCTGTTATTCCCAAAACAAGATATTCCAATACAAAGCGCTCCGCGCCAGCAAAATCGCATTGAATGTGGCAGATACGATAGACAGATGAGCATGGGAAATCGCCCGACAAACTTCAGATACACTTATTGTAAAGTGCAATGAAATTTCTGAATTCTTTTTGTGTCATATTGTCATATTATACCAAAAATAATACAAGAACCCTAAACGATATCTACAATGTACTAATGTTCTAACATTAAATAAAGTGTGCATGTTTTTCAGTTTGAGGATTTAGCCATTATATATATAATTGATTTTATTCTAAAAGCTGGGATAGAACGTGTTTGTAGTTTTCCAATCATGTTTGGAAAGATATTCTCTCTGAGATGGAACACGCTTTGGCTGTATGCAACAATACAAGCACCAAATAGCGACTATAATGTAGGACAAATGTTTGTAATATTATGTATAGTCAAGAATGTCTGTATTCAATATCATTTCGCCATTATATGTTACGTTGGTCCTTCAACATACAGACTATATAAATCGCAGATGTAATACAATAGAATAGCATAAAGCAGGGGTGGCCAACATGCTTGTTCTTGAAATCGACTTTTCTACTTAAAAAGTGATCGGGATCTACCTGTAAAATTATTAATATTTCACACAATCAAGTTCCTTAAAAATCAATATCTAGTGAACGGTAGAAATGAAGTTTAAACGAAACCATATCATGCTAATAATATTTATTGAACAACTAAAAAAACAAATACATAAAATATATGTATAATAAAAGATTTATTAATGCGAAGTGTGACAGTGGCTGTTTCTTTTGAGCCCCCCCCCCCCCCCCCCCTGAACCTTGAGCGCATCAGCGTAGATATATAATTGTATTGTGATATTTTATCTCGGCATTATTTTTCCTAATAAAGCTTGCGTCGCGATAGCACTCAACACAACACGGTGTGGCGTTCCGTTGTGGTACCGTTGCAAGCGGTAGAGTGAGAGCGACCGTATGCTGTATATCATCTGTTTCTTTGGTTCGCGTATCGTATTAGTCGCAAACAAACTAGCGGCTCGGGTTTTCTATGGCAACGTGACGGCACGCTGCTTCTACAGCTAAGAATATATCGTTGTTTTAGGCTAGTGTTGCAATGGCATTCAACACAACACGGTGTGGCGGCGAGCAAGTCTGAGTTGAATACATATGCACTCATCCTATGTATTACAAGCGGTAGAGTAAGAGGTACCGTATGCAGTATATCATTCTTTAGCGTCCCAGCAGAGAAGCCTAGTCTAATATACAGGAAAATGGATATAGAATAGCCAGATAAGACAGTTGCATTGTTCTGTGTAGTTACGTATGTACGATTTTGCCACGTGCTTCTCCAAGAATATATTATATAGAATTAATTTAATAGAAATGAATAGTGTTAGTTCTTTATTGAAAATAGAGTTTTGTAGACTTTCTCTTGAGGACAAAGTAAAAATTAAAGAATTAGGTAGGCCATTGCTTGATTTAAATTTATCACAAACTTATGCAAGGAATGTTTACATAAATGAGAAATAGAAGAGCGGATTACCACTTTCGAGAAATGATTGAATTTAATCATTTCACATCCATTTTAAGTAAGATTTCTTACTATTATGTTTTTTTTTTTAAATGCGCCCCCTCGATTGAAATGTCAATATCCGCCACTGAGTGTGTATGTCGATAAAGATAATCGTAATGAATCTTCTTTATGTGAATCGGTAAGTAAAGAACGATACTATCTCTTTGTTAACTTTAAATATGAAAAAACCGATTCACACAAATACGTTGATTCAAAACAAGAATAGATATATTTACTACATTTTTTAAAATTTGGGTACTTCTCACAACTAACATATTTCCAAAAGTCCTCTTAAAGCTCCCTAGCTCTTAAAATTAAATCAGATTGTAGAATTATAATTTCACTCTCTATTTTTCTAGTTTCTTCTCTAGTTTTTCCCATGTAAAAAATATCACAAATTTTTGCAGCAATATATTTCACATTTAAATCTTATTAAAATGGAAAGATAAATATTGAACAACATCTTCAATTTTTTTTTAATCACCCAATCTTGCATTATAATCGTCAATAACTTTAATTTCTACAACGTATTTTTCAAAGTTCTAATTAAAATTGGGATGTTTTTGTAAATGGTCGTTCATATTTGGAATATGATCAAAATTTGTTTGTTGGAGAGCTTCATCAACATTACGAAGTGTCTTTTATAAGCATTAATGCAACTAATCATGTGCCTTCTGTTTTCCTTCTAACTTTAAATTCAAATCGCTTAACTTTGGTGTCAAATCTGCTAGAAACGCTAAGCCACTGAGCCAACTTATTTTCGCCTTATTTCGTGTTTTTCTGTCGTTTTACTAGCGCCACATTCGAAATAATCAGTTTTTGTGTCCAACTGTTGGCGATTGACGGGTCGATTTGTTGGCCACCCCGGGTATAAAGGGATACAGACGATGAGAGTGCAGGTTAAGAGAGAGCATAACTACATTCCATAATGTTGGCTTTGAATGTGTAACACGTGAAGAAGTTTTGGAAATATTGTATATTCTGATGCCAAAAGTTCACCAAGATGGCTGAGGCCACTGGGCTGCGACTTCTTTAGCGCATAGTCGTAGACAGTGCAAATAAACTTATATACGCACAATGTAAATATCTTTCATATATTGGTTAACTGCAATCTGAATTAACTTACTCGCAAATCACTGTAAACACTCTGTAGGGTAAACTCTTGTTGGTACACTCTCGACGATTGCATTCTTGCGGTACATGCTAAAGCTGAATGGATAATAACTGGATCGTACTTCCTGTATATGTAGAGGATTACATTGTCTCTAAGTACTGCTGGTAATCTCTATATGGTTCAGGTGAGATGACTATTTTGTGGTCTCAATTATAACGACTCCATAGATTATTTCAGAATGCGCAAAATTGGATTACTTATTATTATTTTATAGATAAAAATGGATTAAATATATAGATATAGACACTTAAATTAAAATTGATAATTCGTCTTCCATTTTTAATACAAGAAACTGCTCTCCTATTGAATTTTATTTCATTGTATAGCAACGACAGTAAATGACAAAAATGTTATATTTTGTTTTATCTTGTGTTACTAAAACTGTGGTCATAGATTTCAAAATGTGCATTTAGCTACTTAATGCTTCGAGTTACGGTATTTGGGTGATATTCCATATAATCTATTGTTAAAATTATTATTTAATAATACTAATAATAGATTTGGGCTACAGGAAAATTAAGTCACATTTTTCTAAAGTAAAACCAAAGGGTAACATTATATGTGATAAGCAGGGTAAGGAACTCACAGAAAATAAGGAAAAAGCTAGAAGATGGAAGGAGTATCTTGAAGATTTATATAAAGGTAGGCAGGACATGGAGGAGCTAGAAAGTGTGGAACAGATAGATGAGGATGACTTAGGTCCTAGCATACTTAGGTCAGAGTTTCATAGAGCATTAAATGATTTACGGAATAACAAAGCAGCGGGGATTGATATGATACCAGCCGAATTAATAAAACACGCAGGGGAAAAAATGCAGGAGCGATTATACAGGTTAGTTTGTAAAATATATGAGAAGGGAGAAGTACCACAGGATTTTCAGCGTAGTAGAATAGTAACAATGCCGAAGAAAATAGGAGCTAATTTGTGTGAGAACTATAGGACCATTAGTCTACTATCACATGCATCGAAGATATTGTTAAAGATTATTTATAGGAGATTAGAAAATAAAGTAGAGGAAAGGCTAGGAGAAGATCAGTTTGGTTTTAGGAAAAACAGAGGGACGAGGGAGGCGATTCTAGCACTAAGAACGGTAGTAGAAAAAAGAAAGAGGGTAGGAAAGGTAACTTGCATAGCTTTTGTAGATTTAGAAAAGGCATTTGATAATGTAGATTGGGACATAATGTTTAGAATTTTAAAAGAAACAGGTATAGATTATAAGGATAGGAGAATAATTTTTAATTTATATAAACACCAAACTGCCTTAGTTAGAATTGAGGGGGAAGAAGAGGTAGCAAAAATAGGGAAGGGAGTTCGGCAGGGATGTACACTTTCACCGTTATTATTTAATCTATATATAGAAGATGCAATAAACAAAGTAAAAGAAGAGTATAGTGTAGGTGTGAATGTACAGGGAGAGAAAATATATATGTTGAGATTCGCCGACGATATAGCTATATTGGAAGAAAGCGAAAAGAATTTAGAAAGGGTATTGAATGGTATGCAGGCAGTATTGACTAGGGATTTTAACATGAAAATAAATATAGGTAAAACTAAAGTGATGAGGTGTGACAAAAAGGAATGCAGTAGAAAAATGAGGATCACAATAGGAGATAATAGAATCGAAGAAGTGTCACATTTTTGTTATTTAGGCAGTAGAATCACAAAAGATAATCGAAGCAAGGTAGATATAAAGTGTAGGATAGCACAGGGTAGGAAGGCATTTGTAGAAAAGGAACAGATTTTAAGATCAAATATTGACTTGGGTATTAGAAAAAGATTACTGAAGGTATATGTTTGGAGTGTAGCACTGTACGGGTGTGAGGCGTGGACTATAGGAAAGGAAGAGAAGCGTAGATTACAAGCATTCGAAATGTGGTGTTATAGGAGGATGATGAGGATTGGTTGGGAAGATAAAGTAACAAATGAAGCTGTACTAGAGTTAGTAGGGGAGAAGAGAAGTATTTGGAGAGTGTTACAGCGTAGGAGAGACAGATTAGTAGGGCATATTCTTAGGCATGGGGGGATTATGCAATTGATCATAGAAGGTAGAGTGGAGGGAAAGAGAGGGGTAGGTAGGCCTAAATTGGAGTATGTGAGTCAGATAGTTGAAGACGTTGAGATGAATAGCTATAGGGAGATGAAGGGATTAGCTCAGGATAGATCGGCATGGCGTGCTGTTTCCAACCAATCTTTAGGATTGCGGACTCTTTAACTAACTAATAATAATACTCTTTTAATACATTTTTGTTTGCCTATATATATATAGTCCACGATCCGAAAACCTGACATTATCAATATTGACTGTCTAATTGAATAATCTTTCCACTGTTTTCTAACAATTTACAATTTAATTTAATTTAATAATTTAATATATATAATGTGAATAATGGAAGCTGACGCCCTTTTCATAATTGTTTTAATAATACATATGTTTTCGAACTTTTGTAACTAACATAACTAAAAAATTAATTAGAATCCAAAAAATGGATATTTGTTCATCGTCACATTAAGCTTACACTGTTATAATGGAATAAGTACTCACATGTTGTTTTTACTGGTTGGTTAGATAGAATAAGCCTAATTTTTTTGGCACATTGTGATAAATCTCCATTTGCTAGAAAGCTCATATTATTGCAAACGCTTCAATGTTATCGCAGGTGTCACTAGTGAAAATGGGTTTAAGTTTTTACTAGACTATAGCAGATAGCTCAGAATTCCCCGCTCTCGTGACTTTATGTATATACTTAGAACTGAGCAACATAAACGAGTTTTTATTTCGTCTGAAATTTTCTGTTTTACTGTGAAACATACGACTGCTACTTTGTATTCTTTTATAAAGCATATATAAATTAAATTTTTAATTGTAAAACTAGTTCAGTCCACATGCGCATATATTTATAATACTAACATTTTGAAAAAGTCGTATTTCAAGTTAATAACTTCTTGAATAATGCACGAGCTGCAGAATTAAAGCTAGGATCCGATGAAATGTTCAAATGCGGTATGTGGTCCTTGGATTTGGTATGATATTTATTTTTGTTAGACTGCATGTATATAGAGATACAAACGTTTATTCAATATGAGAAGTTGGTCCCTAGCCAACGAATCTTTTTCAATTTTATTAAGATGCTAGAGTGGCTTCTATTCACTTTATTAAACTTCACGAATATTTGAATAAAAGTTTAGTCTACCAGAGGGTTGATAGGTAAATAGAATATCTGATTTACTAGCTTTATGAATATGTTTATAAAGAAACTAGAAATCTCAAAATATTTATATGATAAATGTAGTTTAATAGTAAAAATATGTGCTTACGTGTAGTGAATGAAAACTATTATAGCCAAGAGTAATTTTTTGATATATTTTGTGCGAATATAAGTACCACAAATTATCGCAATAACTTTCTATATGGCAGTAATTATGAAATAAGTCATTTTTTAAATTTTAACTTGTGAAAAAAAGATCCACTAAATTCAATTAAAATTAAAGTAAAATAATAAAATATATTTTCAAAATTGCATTGATATATTTATTCAGTTAACTTACCTTGCATTTTAAGTAAGTATGTATTTAAAAAGTGCCTTAAATAAATCATGAACACGAAGTATTTATATAGTAAGCTCATCGATGTAAAAAATTAATGGCAATAAGAAGTTGAAAAAAACTACTAGCTATTACATTTTTAGAACTACGTCTTTCAAAAAAACATGCATATTTTGCAAACTTTTAAGCTAATTATACTTTCTATAAAAAATAATTATTGTAGGTCTATCTTCAGAGTTTCTACAATAAGTTTTAAAAAATCGTTTGCCGATTATAATCCTTATTTGTCGCTGTGGTTGGGGGGACTAAAAATATTTACTTATGTAAATGCTTATTTTGTAACTGAAATTTTGGCTGCATGAATATTATATTTATAAAAATTATTCATGCTTACAAAACACATTAATGTAACTTTTATTTGAGGAAATAATAAATTATTCTCTATAAGCATTGTCATTTCGCTGTAATTGGCTGTTTTATGAATTTTTTTTTATGTAATAGCAGCACTACTAGAATCAATTTGAAGTTATAATTTTTCAATTTAATAATATGTAAATGTACCTTTTAAACTCATATTATTCTTTACCCTGATTTAATTTATATTTATATGGGTTGTTCATGTAACATCAGAATCAGTTTTCTATAAGATTATTTTCAAATGAAGTTCAAATGGTATAAAATACTATTAGTTTCGATATTAATTTATATTTAATATCTGGTAGCTACAATAGAGCTTTACCGTTTGCCTCTGCTGCCCTAATAGCAATGTATTATTTAAACTTCATTATTATTTAAACTCATAATTAAAACAGTATAAACTTCATTATTCTCAATAAACCTCCGCCCAGAATCATCATAGATAATAACCCAAGATTTTACAAAATTCCTTACATTCCTGTACTCTCTGAAAAATTGAAACATACTCGCTAATGATGAATCAAATATTGCTTTCTATAACTCTATCAAGTTGGCCAATCTATTTACCAAATTGAGGGACAAAAGGAACAGAAGGAATTTTAATCAAACTTAGTATATCCAGTGGCGGCTCGTGCGATTTCAATCTTGGGGGCGCATTTCTTAAAAAATAACATAATAGTGAGAAATCTTACCTAAAATGGATGCAAAATGATTAAATTCAATAATTTCTTGAAAGTGAATTCCACTCTTCTATTTTTCATTGATATAAACTTTTCCAAAACTTTTTCGTTAAAATTGTAAATATCTCGCACCACATTTTTATTAATAAAAATCATCGCCAACTCGTTTAAACGATCATTACCCATAGCATTTCGCAAAAAAGTCTTGATTCTTTTAAATGTAGGAAAACAACGCTCTGATTCAGCAGTGGTCATCGGGGTTGTTAAAGTAATTTTAAGTATTCTTATAGTTTCCGGGAAAGTTTCACTGAGATTATTTTGTAGCAATAATGAAAGAAAATTTGAGGCTCCAATTATTTGATAAAAATCCGGACGCGAGTAAATGGCTTCTAATTCTGTTTTTAATCTGGTTTTATTCAAAAATGGATATGCATGACACACGGTTTCCAAAAGGTCCACTGGAAATTGTTTAGAAAATGTTGGCATCGATTTCGTGTTAAATAACTCAGCGGCTTGTAGATGGCCATGATATGAGAATCTGTCCTTCATCTGTGTTATATATATATTTTGTAAATATCTCTTGTAAACGCCGCGTAAATGTCCGGTTTTGAGCACTCCTTGCACAAGTTTGCGATAAACTTAAATCAGGCAATAGCCTACCTAATTTTTAATTTTTACTTTGTCCTCAAGAGAAAGTCTACAAAACTCTATTTTCAATAAAGAACTAACACTATTCATTTTTATTAAATTATTTCTATTAAATATATTCTTGGAGCAACACGTGGCAAAATCATACACAGAACAAATGATACTGTCTAATCTGGCTATTCTATATCAATTTATATACAAATATATATATACTCTCTGTATATATATATACTACTCTCTCTTCTTTCTGAACTTCTCTAAGCCGTTAAAGAAGCGCGACATTCAATAGATCCGTCGCCTGCACTCTATGATACACTCATCTCATTGTCTGCACTCATTGCATATGTACTGTATATACTTATTTAACTGTACTGGTAATGGATAGCCACTGGGAATCTGTGACATATATTAGACAATGAAGCAAGGTTCGAACCGAAGAAACAGAAGATATACGGCATACGGTCGCTCTCACTGATTGCTTGCAATAGAGTGAGATGAGTATATATGCATTTAACCTGTACTGTGTGGCTGGGTGGCGCTGATCACGCAGCGGCACCAAATTAGCGATATATCTATACCATGTGAACGATAGATACAGACAGATACAGCATCGATACTGTGACTTGCAACGGATACCACAACGAACGTTGTGTTGATTGTTATCGCGGCGCAAGCTTTATCTTTTAGGAAAAATAATGCGGAGATAAAATATCGCAATACAATTATATATCTACGGTGATGCGCTTAATTTTCAGGAGGGGCGCGCGGCCCTGCGGCGTGCATAAGCAACCGCCACTGAGTATATCAGATGAACTGCAAAGACTGTAAAGACTATAATCAAGGACAAACCAAACAATACCTAAAAGAACGCTTAAGACAACACACTAGATCTTACAACTATGATAAACCTGACAAAACTGCACCCGCCAATCACCTCTTCACCCTTTACCACTTTTCGACTTCAATATGCATAACATATTCATTTTAGATAAACAAACTAACACAACTTGAACATTGAGCGCATCACCGTAGATATATAATTGTATTGTGATGTTTTAACTCGGCATTATTTTCCATAAAAGATAAAGCTTGCGTTGCAATAGCACTATCTATTGCAAGCGGTAGAGTGAGAGCCACCGTATGCAGTATATCATTCTTTAGCGTCCCAGCAGAGAAGCCTAGTCTAATATACAGGAAAATTGATATAGAATAGCCAGATAAGACAGTTGCATTGTTCTGTGTAGTTAAGTATGTAAGATTTTGCCACGTGTTTCTCCAAGAATATATTTAATAGAAATAATTTAATAAAAATGAATAGTGTTAGTTCTTTATTGAAAATAGAGTTTTGTAGACTTTGTATTGTGGACAAAGTAAAAATTAAAGAATTAGGTAGGCCATTGCTTGATTTAAATTTATCACAAACTTGTGCAAGGAGTGTTTATATCAATGAAAGATAGAAGCGCCGAATACCACTTTCAAGAAATGATTGAATTTAATCATTTTGCATCCATTTTAGGTCAGATTTCTTACTATTATGTTATTTTTTAAGAAATGCGCCCCCCTCAATTGATATGTCAAGAGCCGCCACTGGAATAGTGAGTATTATGCCGTATCGAAACCAATGTGTTAGGTTGAAATGACACATTGTCTAGAAATGGTCATTATTATCAAGCAACTCGTTGGAAAACCGTGGACCACAATTTACTAAGAATCGGTACTCTGTGCGCACCAGCGCTAGCTAAAAACCAATTTGCACCAAAAGCCGGATCTGCACCGAGATTGCCTTGGTTGCCGGTTTCCAACAAGAATTAAAAAACTTATTGAATTCAAGGTAAATGTATTAACCTGTCATATTGTACCTGAATAATGAAAGTGCAACAAAATGAATGATTCTTAGTTTTCAAAAAATAAATGCATATAAATCACAACATAAGACAATAAGAATACTAATTTATTAGTGAGTATTTCTGGAACTTTTTTAACATTTAATTTTTGTTTAAATTTATTTATAATCTAAATTCACATATTATTATATTATAGTTTACTCTAATTCATAGAAATGTTGTTATATGTGAAATCGGACGAACTAGTTTATAAGATTCTCCAAAGGCATGTTGTCTTGCCCATCTTATGTCTTCTTGACATCTTCTGTATATTTGTATTTATTAAGTTCCCATCTGTGCCTTAACTTGTCTTCGTATATGTGACTTCCAATACCACAGAAAGTTAAACATTCCAAAACAAACAAAGGAAATAGGGCATCACATTGCCTCAGATATAGCTCTGCTTATAACTTTATATGTTGTTCACAGTTCTGGTTCTTGGAATCGGAGGAATTTTTTGTTCAACTTTCTGCAAATGCGAGCAGAGTCGGCATTATATACTTAGTCGCAAACGGTTGATTGATATAGTATGCCCAAATAGCGATTTCATAGTTTGCTTAAGGAATTCCTATGCAATCGAAAGGAAACGTGCTGGTTCCCAGATCTTGAGCTGGACTTTAAAACGTGGTAAGGTATGGACGATTCGTTCTAGTCGTAGCTATATTTAGCTCGGCGAAAGAGGGAGAAAGGACCTTGGATTTCCTATTCAATATCTCCCCAATCAATATTCCGGACTTTATAAAGTCCCTAAAAGCAAACAATAAGAAACATTCCGATTGACGATTGATTCAAAAAATGTTTCCTAAGAGGTTTATCTTATTCTTATATAGGTTTTTATTAAAGGGGATATCTTATTTACATACAGTGTTGCTGGTACAAAAACGGGAACGAAAAATATACTTGTTACTAAAAAAATATCACGAATTCGAAAATATAAAATGTAAAAATATTTCTTATATTAATTAAAAATCTTTGATCTTTTTTCCGTTTAGAATATATAGAGTATATACTTTATCTATTTATATGATCTTCTCTACTTATATCAGCTAATAGTATAATTAAGAGAATCCACGGATTAATTATTACAAAAATTACAAAAATTATTTATTGAATAAATCAAAACTAGTTATTTCCAAAGTATACTTAGAACATTATAGTTTTTGCCATTATGTTTGTAACTACTAAAGCTCTATTATCAGATATAGGTAATTTAGATTATAATATATTGACCCATATATCAAATATATATATTTTTTCTAAATAAAAAGTCTTACTATTATTACTATTATCAAAGGATTATAATCTTCTATTTTAGATTTTCAATAATCCAAATTAAAATAGCTAAAAAAATCACCGATATTTTATGCAGTACAGTATATTTAATTATAGACAAATATAAGACACATATTTTAAAGACGTTTTTTGATAAAAAAAATATGTGGGTTTAAGATCTAAGTAAATCTCTATAGTTATTGTTTAAATTATACTTTACAACGAAATTAGAATTAATCATTAACAAAATTTTAATCACATATAATATTTCTGAATAAGAATAATAATAATTGTCTTTATTCATGGCAATTTTTTTATAAAAAATTAATATGCAGGCTATGATACTAATTATATTACCACATCCATCCAATGGTATATAGGCTATTTTTTTTAAAGTTTTTTTTTTACACTTTTATATAATTTAAGTGAACTAATTTGAATAGGATGACCTGATTAAAAAATATGCTCGGCTACAGCACTTTTATCTTTTCTATTTAATCTGAAATGAGCTAAATGCTACTTAAATCTAGTTTCAATGGGTCTACGTGTTTGTCTTCTATATATACTTTAGGACAACTAGAACAAGATTTTTCATAAATACCAGATTTTTTATTGAAATCAATCAAATCTGTGGGATTTCATAGAAAATTAGCAAGACTATTAGAAGTATAGGCTATTTTTTTAAAGTGGCGGGCCCGCCCCTTCTACTGCGCATTACAAATTAAGACTAGTTTATGCATAAGACCAATGATATTACTATACAATTCAAAAATATTGAAAATATACTGGCCGCTTCAACACCCCGAAATCTTATGCTCGTCAAGAGATGCTCGCCACTGCATTTTTGGCATTTGAGGGTGTGGTCAAAATTACTGCAATGTTGTCATATCGACAGCCAACAAATACAGAGAGTATTATATTAGCATAATTGATCAAAATAAATAATAAATAACTGGAAACTTTTTACTAAATAGTGGACTTTAATCGAAGCCGTATATATTCATACATTAAATATTCTCAATCTGAATTTTGCTATGCAGTTTACAATTTGAGCACTTTGTACTGAAGTTTCTTATTAATATATGGCAACAATGGTACTGGAAGCTCGACCCTTATGCGCAGTATAGGATGAATTAGGTCCGCCAAGATATAAAAAATGACTTATACCTTGTGCTATATGAGAAAACGTG
The DNA here is from genome assembly GCA_947310635.1 of Leptodirus hochenwartii. Lineage (NCBI taxonomy): Eukaryota > Metazoa > Arthropoda > Insecta > Coleoptera > Leiodidae > Leptodirus > Leptodirus hochenwartii. Next base: position 41,328,712 of record OX371176.1, read on the forward strand.
GAAAAACCCATGGGTAGTACATTGTTACTAGCATATCGCTGTACAAAAATTAAAAATTAAGCATATATATATATATATAGGATGTAAAAAATTGTATATATAATATAAATACAAAAGAAAACACGGCCACAAAAAAGCGAAGTTTGGACAACCATTCAGTAAAGGTTTTGAGTGGATTTTAAATTGACTATTTAAAATAATTGTGTTGAATTATGCTTACTTGTTACTTTTTTTGATTAGTCCTTTTCCTATTTATTCCCAAAGAAATATCCCAAAAAGGTATTTTTCATTTAATTTGAATGTTAAATCGGATGCCATAATAATCCGTCTTTCTCACATCAAATCTGTCCTTCATGCAAATATACATCGTTTGACATTATACATTTTTAATTTAATCTGTAAGTGTTTCAATCTCTGTTTTTATGTTTTTATACTTTTAATGAATAATCGTTAGTGTGTTAACTTTGTGTGTTTATTATGTTTTTTTTTCACCGATGGTATATCATATAAGAAGTATTTTATGAATTTACGATCTTGATGAAAATATTACACTTTTTAAAAATTGTATGGATTTGATATATCGAGTCATTGATATAATACACATACAAATCGTAACATTGTGTGGAACACAGCAGAAGAGCATGGCTCAATATAGTTTTCCCATATAAACCCATCTGTGAATATCCCATCTAAATTCCATCGCATTCCAAGTTGTATACCACTTTAGTCCATTTGGAAATGTTGAACTGTTGTCAGGATGTTAGCCACAAATACAAGAATCTACTCTGCTACTAAAGCTTGTGTCCATATTCAATAGGAATCATTAATTTCAACATTCAAATTGCAAATGCTCTTTACAAATCTAGTATATCAATCACGATTCGTGACGGAGGTATTTTATTTAGTTTTATCATGTTCTACTGAAGATGGGAGCATAGCCTTCGAAATGTACATCTAGCTACTTAATGCTTGTTACGGTATTTGGGTGATATTCTATATTAACAATTTATAAGCTTTTACTTTATGAATATTAACAATTAGATTCATATTTAGTAAGAAGTATATATTTATTTCGCACAGATTTGATAGTTTGTTTGCTATTTATCACATATCCTTAAACATACTTAATAAAAAATATTACAGTAATGAACTAATACTTTCAAGCAAATATTTTCGAAAAGAGAAATGTATTTAAATGATTTTAATATTTATGAACGCTATCCGTACAAATTTAGTGGATGGGAATGAATAAAGTTCCGTTTTTAATATATTTTTATCAATCAGCATAAAATTGAATAAATGATTTTAAAATTTAATATTATTTCATAAACTTTTATCCATACATATATATACTAAAAATTATCTATATGCTTATATCGATAGTAACTATAACAAGCGCTCCAAAAATGTAAGTCGTAAAGGTAGCAACGTATTCCTACCTAAATAAAAAGGTTAAATTTACGTTTAATATCCTCTGATACTCCTTTTAAGTCTAGATAAATTTCACAAATATATTAGATATATTTTCTTATATACAGGAAATTCAAGCATCAATCCCAAAATTATAACGGACTATTTATGGCAGAAAATATATTATTATATTTCCTTATCCTGTAATAATTACATTTCCACCTTAACACCGTAGTGATAATTTTTAAATAGTATGTTAATACAAACATTTACTATAATTCATCTCTCATATTCCTATTCTTTAAATGCACAAGGAATTATCAGTTATTACATTATTGCAGATATGTAAAAAAGGACATATCACTTGTGAATATAAATATTCTATTTGTCTGGAACACTTTGGATTGAATTGTGTACATGCAAATGCAACAAGAAAGTTCTTTAAAAACGAAATAAAAATATAGTTTTCAAAGCTTTGTTTACAAAAATATATCCAGTTTAAGTTCCAGAAAGATCTATAAAATGCACTTTACAGTGCATTTTTAGAAGTGCAACTTTTAGTTCAATATATAATACAAGATTTTAGTTATAAATGCTAAATTATTATATATAGTTATTTAATAATGTATAATCATACAGTTATTTTAAAAAAATTGATCACTACGGTGTTAAATAATACTATAAAATATCACCCAAATACCGTAACTTAAAGCATTAAGTAGCTGGATGTACATTTCGAAGGCTATGCCCCCATCTTCAGTAGCACAAGATAACAACTAAATAAAATACCTCCGTCACGAATAATACATCTTTATCATTATTAATGAATTCTAAAGATTTTTTAACAGCAAAACTATCGAAATAAAAATTATTAAGTACATTTGCTAACCATTTCGAAAGTAAATATATTGGTTTTAAAAATTATCACTACGGTGTTAAATTATAATATAGAATATCACCCAAATACTACTGAAGATGGGCGCATAGCGCTTGAAATGTACATCTAGCTACTTAATGCTTGTTACGGTATTTGGGTGATATTCTATATTATAAATATGTTGGGGTAACTAATTTATTAAATTATTAAATATTAATTTTCAGTCTAATTTCAAATATTAGCAACAACGTAGGTTTTTAATAGAAACTTAGAAATTACCATTTAGGTAAAGCTTTGCTAAAATTTTATAACAATATTGCGGCATATATACACTTAAATATATATTTTCACTTGTGGGAACAAACAATATAGATATTTTCTATTATAACCTACTTCTCATAGAATTAATAAGCCTGGTTTTTATGGTCAACAGTGAATGTATTAAATTCAGGAATATTTAGACCTGTTCAAAGTTCTCATAAAAGTTTCTAGCAGATCGATGTTACCACTACAAACTCTTTTATACGATGCACATGTCGCTTTAGGCTAACTGTAGACAATACCACTTGCAACATTGTTAATATTATTACATTTTACTTTGTCGTTATGTTAGCTTTAAAGCGATTTGGCCACATTTTATAGAGGCAGTGAGATTCGTAATAGTACCAGTAAATTTCGATGTAAATCCCACATACGAAGGGGTAGCTTATACTTAAACCCCAATAGAAATAACGGTATTTAATAATGTTACTTCGATACTGTATGTTATACTGCTGTATTTATACGCTACGACATCAAAGATCTGAGACCGGAATTTATTTATTTAATTTTGTGGTCCAGTCAACCGAATTATCCAAATATATTTATATGATTGGAAATGTGTATGACGAAGGCGTGCTCTACAATAACAGACTGGTGAAATTGGTTCGTGAATGTAATTCGACTTCATTTTAATCATTTCAAACATACTTGAAACGTGAAATAAAGTTATATAAAACGTTTGCAGGCCGAGTTAAGTACATTCATTGTTAAATGCAAAGGATATAGTCCAGGTTTCGAGAGAGGTAGAATTCTCTGCATCTAACTGAATCCCATCTAACTGTAATGAATTTTAATATAGTCTGTAATGTTTAACATCTCCTCAGATTTAATACTTTTTGACATAAGTTAATATTGGAGCCTTAACGAAATGCTACATTTATATGATTTATGAATTTGCAATAAACTGTTTTAATGCATGGTGAAAACTTAAAATAATATTTAGGGTGAATTAGAGATAACTATAATTCGAAGCTGCTTTTATCATATTTGAAAACAGCACACAATTTTTTATACGGCTAAATAGAGTAATAATGGCTTAAATTTTAATTCGCGCGACCTTAATCTAAAATCATAATCATACTTTTTTTCTAAAATCCTTTCTAAAATTATTCATAAGCCATCAATAAATGTGCTTACTTCATACATGTATATTTTTTCGACTTTAGCATAAAAAAAAAACTGCACAATGGTAATAATCTATACCATTTTATGAAGAAAAGCAAATAAACGCAAATAAAAGCAAATAAAAGCAAATTTCATAAACGCAAAAGTTGAAATAAATTTATAAATTTTTATTTAAACTTTTCATTAACGTAAAAATATTTATCTACTTTCATTCAGTAAAGTAAATATTACAGTTTAAAAAGTTTTGTAATGCTGACCATTACAGCACTAGTGCTGTAATGGTCGTCATTGCAGCATTAGTTCTGTAATGAGTTTTTGATTAATAGAGTAACATTTTAAAATTATTTATTATATACATTTATAACACATATTTGCAATGTGAAATTTGCAGACCAGAGCTGGACATCACTCAGTTATTTAGGTTGGTTTTTTGAACCGTCATGGTTTTTTTGGAACCCATAATCTTATTTGTTATTTCTTTCTTATTTTCTAAAGAACTTTCAACATACCCCTCTGCAGTAGCAGAGGATATCCACCCTCCGTGACGCTTAAGCATTTGCATATCCGCCCCACCATCTACCAGCATGGAAGCAGAGGACCTCCGAAAACAGTGCCCCGTATATTTTTCGGGTCTCTTCAAGCCCAACTGCTTTGCAATTAATTTTGGTATAGTTCCAAAGGTATTGATCCCAACAGGCTGCGAGCTACATTTTCCTTGCTTATAGAAGACAAAAAAACTCCTGTGAGTATCACTAGGAGGACCAAGCTCAGCATATTTTCGAAAAATGGTTAAGCAGTTAATACCTTGCAGGTTTCCCTCAGTAACTATAAATTCTCGTACGATTTTCATTTTTGTAGATGGGAGCACGATTTTAACAATGATACATTGTCTTGAATGTGATCTAACATTAACTTCGTAAGTTCGTCTCGTCGACAAGCCCCAAAAATGCCAACGATCATCACAACTTTCATAAGCAAAAACAATTCATCCTCTGCTGTGCCCAAAAACTTACATACTTCTTCATTAGAAAAAATGCTAGACCTTTTTGCCGTGTATCCGTCTGAACTTCTCTTGAGAAAAGCAACTAGCTGTATAAATTTGCTTATATCTTGATTTCTTCTTACGGAAATCATGGTCCTTAACATGGAATAGTGCGTCCAAAGTGTCGACGGATTTTTGTGATTGTTGCTTTTCGGCGAAATGCACCAACAATTTTTTTTCCGACACTTCTTTTACTCTATTTTAAACACACCATTTTTCAAATTTCTGGTATTCAAGTTCATATCGTAACTTTGATTTTGCGGAAATTAGACTTGAAATTGCTCCATTTGCAGCTTCCTCTACTTCCGAAGGTAAACTTTCTTCAGAATCAGACATTTTCAAAAAGTACTTTTTTTGCAAACGTTTGCTATAAATCTGACGTATTTAACAGTAACCAAGACTACTAAGAAACAGCAAACAGTTCAAGACTATAAGAAAAATAGGAATACAAAAAAAAGAAGAAAAAAAACGGAGTTACTCCGTGTCATAAGCATTGACCAGCACTCTGACGATGAATTTATAAATAATTCGAAAACGTTCTAATAAAAACAAATTTCCATGGGTTAGATGACATCGTTATTGTTCTTATTTTTCTTATATTTACAATGGCCCATCACATCGACAATTTTCTTAAAAGAGTTCAAGACTACTTAGAAATCTTAAATCCTTATAACAGCATGTATCATTTTTGTTTAGGATATAACATCATTTATAAAATAATTTTGACAACTCTTGTCAAATATTTTTTTTTGTAATTTTCGGATTACTTACTAAAGTAGATAAAATTTCGTACAATATTCGAGTTGTACATTCATATTATGAATGTAATATGAATCTTTACAACACTTATATTGTAAATAACTATTAGAAAAATAAATTTAGACTATATCAACTATATCAATTATAAATTAAAAAGATAATATGCATATAAAAATCTCTATTTTTTAAGTAAAAAGAATGAATTTTAAAATGTATTTCAATCCATTTCGTTCGATCTTTTACAATACGAGCTTATTATTTTCGAAATTACAAACGGATACCATTTTCGCTAAATTAGCTGAATTACAGACGAATGATTTCGTTTTAATTATACTGGTTTAGAATTATAACACAACTTTGCAATGTGCGATCAAATACAGCAATTGTAAATTGATCACTACGGTGTTAAATAATAGTATAGAATATCACCCAAATACCGTAGCAGAATTAATTTAATAGGCAGATGCGCATTTGTGTAGTAATCAGAATAAGTGATTGCAGTATTTTATATTGTTAAATCTATGCTATTAAAGATGGACGCATATCCCTTAATTTTATATACTACTTTAATATACTTTTAAATACTTTTATATACTAATATTACTAATTACTAATATATTGCCTTTTCCGTATATTATCCATATTTATCAAATATATAAATATAATTTCAAAGTTTAGGGTGGGAATATAATTTACTTTAAATGCTTATATAATATATAACAATCTGTAGGTCCTATAATATATTTTAAAATAAATTGCTATAAGGATTAATTAACACAATCCTGGTAAATAAAAATTTAAATTGTGTAAAAAAAATATTTTAGAACGTTTAAACTCCCACGCAAACATTTTTAAGTGCAACAGAAAAGTAATAATACCACCATATTTTAGAATACGATATATTAGTCTTTAGAATACGATCATTCCTACTAGCGATGTGTATCTTACACTCACGAACCGTTCACTCTGAACGGTTCATCAAATGACGGGCGTACTGTGACGATGTTTTGCAACGACCTATAGGTCACTATGACCTAGTTCGTGAACTATAAACTACATGGTGAACGTATTGATGTACTTGTACTAGGTCCTGAATCCGTCGTGTACTAAACTATTCATGAATCACAACGGCTCGTAAACGATGCAGTATAGTATACATTACATATATAGTACCAATAGCAGTACTAACACATTTATGTGATAAAGTACGTTGGTGAACGGAACGAAATTATATTTCCTTATATATATCTTTTGTATAAATTATAAACATTGTTGTTTTTCCTTCCTCATTCTTAATTCAAAATAAGTATTGAAATATTTCAATTTATTTATTTTTTAACATTTAATATTTTTATATTGAGAAAAAATGAGATTATTTTCAGTATGTGCATGTATTTCATATAGGCTGTGAACTAGTTCATTCTAAAAAGATGTTAGTAGTTCACGACCTATAGTTCGTGAACGGTACATTGAAATGAACTACGAAATAGGTCCTCAAAGTGACCTACAGTTTGCCATCGCTATTTCCTACGCTGTAATACTTTCTAAATACTTCTCTTCTCTCCTATTAACTCTAACAAGGCTTCAATTTATCAAACCAATCTTCATCATCCTCTATAGCATCACATTTAGAATGCTTCTATTCTCAATTTCTCTTCTTTACCTATAGTCCACGCCTCACACCCGTACAATGCTACATTCCACACATATGTCTTCAGTAATTTTTTCTAATAACTATTAATAAACTTATAAACTATTAATATTTCATCTTAAAATTTACTCCTATTCTACGAATGCGCCTTCGTAACCTGTGCTCTCCTACATTTTATATTTACCTTACATTGGTTATTCTTTGTAATCCAACTTTCTAATTAATATCAGTCTATTAGTAAATATAATTATATATCTAATTTATTTATCTATGACTAAATTATATTTCTATATTATTAGTAAAAAAAAGAAAAGCCTTTGAAAGGTGTTACAGCGTAGGAGAGGATGAGACATATTTTATACGAAACTTCATGAAATTAGTTATAATACATAAAGAATAGTGACTAATAATATGCTTGGAAATATCACAATCCAAACATGATATATCATATTAATGAAATTGACTTTGTGAGTATTTTTGCAAATCGTTTAAGACTAGAAGTTTTCTGATAAATGCTCACTGTCTTGCTTTACGTGTAGATTTAGAAAGAAACCGTTTTTTTAATTTTAAGCGAGCATTTGATATATTTTTGTATTCATATTTCTTGGGGGAATTTAGAAAGTTCTATTCTATTTGTGTAATCACACGAATCAGATATAAAATTTTATCTCAAAGTTATATGTGGAAAGTTGAATTAAATTTTGAACGATACAACACTATGGGAAATCTTGGAACGATATAAGCCAAAATGAAAAGTTTCACATCGCTGTTGTTGTTAGGATAGTTTCTCTTCTTCGGGTGCTGTCACATATGTTGACGTGATAAGATTTTGTTTTGGTGCACATATTTTATTATATCATCTACATGAATTGTTTTGCATAACCATGTTTGGTTGGTAATAATATTTTAGAATATTACATGCGGTCATTTAAATAATAATTTAAATTTACAGCACCATTTGCCATAAATAGAATGTATTAATTTAAAAATCAGAAAATACTATCAAAAATATTTAAATAAGCTATGCTGTTAATCTTTATGTCAAGTAAAATTATAGAAAGCTTTATTTGTACCGTACCAATTGTACATTTGAAATTATCCAATGAAGAACTTAATTGAAAAAACAAAACCTCAAATATGACACTCGTCTTCTTCCAAATGCACTTCGGAAATAGATTTTCGATAACCGGAATTCGTAAAACTATGCCATGGACAATTCGGTTATATGCAATGTGGCCATTTTTCATATACATAAGAAGCTCAACATTAAAATTTTTTTTTTTAAATACGTTGAGCAACTTGAAAAGGCAATGTTTTGTAAGAACTATGTGGACGTTATAAATATCTTCTATTTAATAATTATAGTAAAACTTACCATCAGAAAATTATAATTAGGAAGAGGCGCAGAATATCTTTATATGACAATATTAATATATGTTCATCTTCGTAGAGATTGGGTGTATAATTGATGGTTTATTGCTTTGGGTCTTATCTTGCACTTGCAGCCTTTTTCAATTCTTATCTAAATATTCTCATAAATAAAGTAGTCACACTTTGGTACAATGCAAATATATTACGTGTTTCTTATGTAAATATTTTACGCTTTCAAATATCTAAGAAGATATTTTAATAATCAAACATGGCCGATGTATTAAATTTAAGGAAACTGTATTTACCAATTCCCTTAAGATTTATGAATTAGATTCAGATGTTATACTTGTTTGCGTTTACGGAACACAAAATGAAAAATGAGATATGGGAACTAATTCTCACAATATGGTATATTTTGACGTAACCTCGTATATATTTCAGAGTACCTATAGCAAGTTCATTTTGTAAATTTGCTCTGCACAATTGGATGTACCATTTGAATTATCTTGCTGAAAGTAAATTTTGTACGCTATTATTATATTTTTACTTGAGTAATTTCTATAATTAAATATTAATAATTAATAAATTAATTAATTAATAAATATAATTATAAAATTCTATAAAACTTAAACTTAATCAAATATTGTTCGAAATAGAACTCTTCGAAATAGAATTCTTGGAATGCAGAACCCTAAAGATGTATACTATCTCAAAAATAAATATCCTAGCCTAGAAAAAGATACCTAATTTTGCTCATTATGTTCGATTAAATTCTTTGATTTGGTATATATTCCACATTTTTCAGCGGTTTTAATATATATTTGACGAAAGTTTTATTCTCGATCGGAGAAGGGTGGCTTCGGGACTGCAAACACAGGATATATCAAAGCAATTGACTATACCACGTAGAAAGGTAAACTATTCACCATATAATGTAATGCACAATAATTTATCTTTTGTGCAACGTCCATATATTCTATAGGGAATTCAGGGAAGACCTCATCTGCAAATTCTTGTGTCTTTAGGGTTCCGATGGATATAAGTTTATATATGGTACATCAGGAATCTGGGCTCTTGATACACCAAGCACTCACACATACACACACACACACATATATATATATATATATATATATAAAAGGTTGTTTGGTTCCTTCGTATCCACTTTGGGTTAAATTCAGGTAAGGAATGTGTGCATTTTTGGAATTCACTGTTAATGGAATAGCGAAACTATTATGCGAGGAGATACACGTGTCCAAATAAACGAATATCTTGCGGACATAGTAATCTACATTTTGGATTTTAATGATCTTCATTTTAGGTTAATTAAAATAATATCAATAAACTGTACTGCAACTAATTTTACAAAGTAAAAGTAATAGCACAACTTATTTTTTAATGAAAAAACAGAGGTGCGCCTTCATATTGTTTTAAAAAATTTATAGGTCATATTATATAATATATAATATTACCCAAATACCGTAACAAGCATTAAGTAGCTAGATGTACATTTCAAGCGCTATGCGCCTATCTTCAGTAGCACAATTATATGACATATTATATAACAACACATATTTATTAGTTAAACAGTCCGCAATCCTAAAGATTGGTTGGAAACAGCACGCCATGCCGATCTATCCTGAGCTAATCCCTTCATCTCCCTATAGCTATTCATCTCAACGTCTTCAACTATCTGACTCACATACTCCAATCTAGGCCTACCTACCCCTCTCTTTCCCTCCACTCTACCTTCTATGATCAATTGCATAATCCCCCCATGCCTAAGAATATGCCCTACTAATCTGTCTCTCCTACGCTGTAACACTCTCCAGATACTTCTCTTCTCCCCTACTAACTCTAGTACAGCTTCATTTGTTACTTTATCTTCCCAACCAATCCTCATCATCCTCCTATAACACCACATTTCTAATGCTTGTAATCTACGCTTCTCTTCCTTTCCTATAGTCCACGCCTCACACCCGTACAGTGCTACACTCCAAACATATACCTTCAGTAATCTTTTTCTAATACCCAAGTCAATATTTGATCTTAAAATCTGTTCTTTTTCTACGAATGCCTTCCTACCCTGTGCTATCCTACACTTTATATCTACTTTGCTTCGATTATCTTTTGTGATTCTACTGCCTAAATAACAAAAATCTGACACTTCTTCGATTCTATTATCTCCTATTGAGATCTTCATTTTTCTACTGCATTCCTTTTTGTCACACCTCATCACTTTAGTTTTACCTATATTTATTTTCATGTTAAAATCCCTAGTCAATACTGCCTGCATACCATTCAATACCCTTTCTAAATTCTTTTCGTTTTCTTCTAATATAGCTATATCGTCGGCGAATCTCAACATATATATTTTCTCTCCCTGTACATTCACACCTACACTATACTCTTCTTTTACTTTGTTTATTGCATCTTCTATATATAGATTAAATAATAACGGTGAGAGTGTACATCCCTGCCGAACTCCCTTCCCTATTTTTGCTACCTCTTCTTCCCCCTCAATTCTAACTAAGGCAGTTTGGTGTTTATATAAATTAAAAATTATTCTCCTATCCTTATAATCTATACCCGTTTCTTTTAAAATTCTAAACATTATGTCCCAATCTACATTATCAAATGCCTTTTCTAAATCTACAAAAGCTATGCAAGTTACCTTTCCTACCCTATTTCTTTTTTCTACTACCGTTCTTAGTGCTAGAATCGCCTCTCTCGTCCCTCTGTTTTTCCTAAAACCAAACTGATCTTCTCCTAGCCTTTCCTCTACTTTATTTTCTAATCTCCTATAAATAATCTTTAACAATATCTTCGATGCATGTGATAGTAGGCTAATGGTCCTATATTTCTCACACAATTTAGCTCCTATTTTCTTCGGCATTGTTACTATTCTACTACGCTGAAAATCCTGTGGTACTTCTCCCTTCTCATATATTTTACAAACTAACCTGTATAATCGCTCCTGCATTTTTCCCCCTGCGTGTTTTATTAATTCGGCTGGTATCATATCAATCCCCGCTGCTTTGTTATTCCGTAAATCATTTAATGCTCTATGAAACTCTGACCTAAGTATGCTAGGACCTAAGTCATCCTCATCTATCTGTTCCACATTTTCTAGCTCCTCCATGTCCTGCCTACCTTTATATAAATCTTCAAGATACTCCTTCCATCTTCTAGCTTTTCCCTTATTTTCTGTGAGTTCCTTACCCTGCTTATCACATATAATGTTACCCTTTGGTTTTACTTTAGAAAAATGTGACTTAATTTTCCTGTAGCCCAAATCTACTTTACCTCTTCTCATATCCTCCTCAATATCCTCACAGTTTCCTTTTATCCACTCTTCTTTCGCTAGCTTGCATTTCCTATTAATTAAGTTCCTTAGTTCCTTATATTTTTTCTGTCCTGCTTCTGTGTTTCCTATTTTAATTTTCCTTCTTGCTTCTATCATTTCAACTATTTCTTCCGTGATCCATTCCCTCCTACCTGCCCTTTTCTTTGTGCCTAATACTTCATTTGCTGCTGTAGTTAGCAGTTTATATTTATAGTTTATATTTATAGGTCATATTAATTCAAACAACACTGAATATAAGTCAGAGCATAAAATAGTAAACTTAGGTGTACCCCAAGGTTCAATCCTTGGCCCCGTTCTGTTTAATTTATTTGTAAACGATTTACCGAACTACGTTGATTCACATATTGTGATGTATGCTGATCACACAACGGTAGTAGTTAGTGGTGATAATACAGAATATATTACTGCACAGGTCGTGCGAACAGTCAAATGTCTGGAAAAATGGTTCTTCAATAATCAATTAGTTGTCAATCCCATAAAATCTCAAATCCTGATTTGGAATAATTATCTCAATATTAATTTGCATAACGTAGTTTTAATGAATGATAAATTTATTACACAGACAGATCAGGCTACATTTCTAGGATGAACGCTCGACAGCGGCCTTTCTTATTCTATGCATATCAGAATTCTAAATAATAAAATAAGCTCAGCCTGCTATGTACTTCGTGTACTAAGGGACATGGTATCTAAATCTATTCTACTGATAACTTATCATGGCATCGTGGAGAGTAACATTAGATATTGCATAGAATTTTGGGGTAATGCTGCATATAGACAGTTTACGTTTGTCTATTATTTGATTATTTTATGATTTATTATTTGTTATTATTGATTATTATTTGTTGATTTTGTCATTCGAATTATTGCTCGTCTTGGGAGACGTGACTCATGCAGATCCATTTTCAAAGGTTAAAGCTGCTCAATGTTCCCTGAATGTACATTTACGCTCTCATATGTAGTGCCTATAAAAATAAATTTTAAATAGAAGTTGTTTATGGATATCCGACACGTCATAAAGATTTTTTTTAAACAGAAAGACCAAATTGTGAAAAATATAGAAACAGTACATTTTATAGTTCCTTTGCATTATTTAACGTGCTACCAATCAATATCAAAGAAGCTGCCACATTTAAAAGATTTTCGAAACTAATTCACGAAACTCTTGTCCTTGGTGCTTTCTACTCAATCGATGAATACATTGAATCTCACAATTCAAGGTGACAGAGTTTTGAATGATTAATATATTTCATAATGTTACGTCATATTCTCTGTTATATGGTTTCATTCATTTAACATAAGAAACTAATACTTACCATGAATATATAGATATATTTTTGCGATTATTAATTTTTCACACGAACCTTATGCTTGTCATCTCTATATGTGATATATCTACGTCACATCTTTTATACTTGTCATCTGTTTGTAATTTATTTATAAGCCACATTTTTATTATAATTATGTATATTATTTTTAAATTGTATCTTGACTCCGATTTGTTTACTTGTTGATTTCAGTATGCTTTTATTTTAATCGTTATTTATTGCATACCAATTTTGGTCAAACAAACAATAAAAGAATCTCTCTATCTATCTATCTATCTATGTCATTTTTGAAATGCTTGTGTCATGTTGACTTATTTTTTTAATAGTATATCACTCACGATTCATGACAGAGGTATTTTATTTAGTTTTTGTCTTGTGCTACTGAAGATGGGGGCATAGCCTTCGAAATGTACATCTAGCTACTTAATGCTTTAATTTACGGTATTTGGGTGATATTCTATACTAAATAGAAATACTTGAATACTGCAAAATCAATCATTTAATTTTTCAAAAAACGTTTCCAATGTCCGAAACACTACAACTTTTTATGTGATAGCTTTCAATATTGGGCATTGGAAACAATACGCTATGTCAATCTATCCCGAACCAGCGCCTTCATTTTCCCATAGCTAGTCATTTAACAATCTACAGTATCTGGATTATGAACTCTAATCAATGTCGTTAATTTTCATTACCTTGACTTCCAAAACTAATTAAATAATACAACTGTGTCGAAGAATATGCCATAATATTCCGTTTCATATGGGCTTTAATAAATTTCAATTACCATCCTCTTCCGCAACTAATTATATAACGTCTGCCTATTATCATTTTGGGTACATACCCAATCTTCATCACTAGTCAATAATATTTTTGAATAAGCTTGCAATTTTTTGTAGAAATAAAATGTACCACGAGACAAGAACTAAGTTACATCAAACATAATCATACTTTAAAAGATTTAATAATAATTTTAAATGCATATATGTTTGATATTTCTTCAAATGAACCTTTCATGCGAAAAACAAATTAACGAAAATATTAATTTATCTCGTTTATACTTTTGTTTATGTGGGACTTTTGTGTTGGAGCCTGTTTTAATAAAATATTTTTACCTTAAAAATGTTTATGTTGCTGTTAAAAATAACATGGCTATTAAAGAAATTTCATTAAACCGAAGTCAGTAAACGGTATCCCAGTAAATATTATTATACTTATCTGTGTCTATTCCTTCGTGTCCTGTCCACAATAATACAGGTGTTCGAAATATAACATTGACCATCGTTGAAGTGTTTCTAGTTTTTATCTTCTTGCACATAGTAGAGCACATATCTCTTACTTTATACCCATAATATACATTTATTCCTGTTTCCTCTTACCTACAGGATATAATTCGCGGTGTGGAATGTTTATGGTTATGACCTTGTAAACTTCAGATAGAAGATACAGATGCTGTTGGTCCTTTACCGTGCACCGCACCCAAGCAAGGAGTCTAACAGTCTATCTTCCTTGTGTTTTGCAGTTCCCTCGGTAGTAGCAGTTTTAGTCACCACCTCCTTAGATGCTGTGGGATTTTACCACATGAGAAAATACTTGTATATATTTGTATACCTGGAACCATTAACACTAATAATAATTTTCTTGCTTTGTGTGCAAGAGTTCGCATAGCTCGAGGAGCGCAATATAGCGCCTTGCCATATAACGGTAATATATGTATCCAAAGTAGCTTATGAGGATGCTGTACGTTTTACTGTACCGTAGAAGGTAGCGTAAAATTGCTGTGCATCCACGGGTATATAGAAAAGTTATGAAAATTTTTTATATCACATTTTTAAGTGCGGCATTTTTTTATCGAATTCTTAAAATGATATGTCTCCTTTTATACGGGATGAAATGGAGCTGAGGAAATTTAATTATTATTTCTTATTATTTTGAAAATTTATGTGCATACAAGGTGATTGCAATAAAAGGTTGCCATATATTTAAAATTCTGCAAATTAAATAATTCAAATATAGTATACAGCTCATCCCAATTTATTGTTAATTATGTTGAATAATTCATTGCTAAGGATCTCACTTCAATTAAGTATTGGAGAAAAATATTTCTTACTAAAGCAGATATATATAGAAAAGCTAGAAATACGGACTGCTATATACAGAACGATTCAAATCATTGTCGTCAACATAAATATGCTGCTTTTATTTTTTAAATTAACCGCTTATTAAATTTTCCTTTATCTAATAATAAATATAACATTGAATTAAACAATATCCGAAATATAGCAGTACAAAATAGCTATTCTTATAAAATTATAAATAACATATTAAGAAAATTTAAAAGAACAAGAGATATCAGAAATATTAATGGTTTGGAACAAAGTAATAATTCAACTCGAACATTTGTTAAATTACCAGTTGATCCTATAATTGCACGTGGTTTAGAAGATAGTATTTAAAGTAAATATAATTTTAAAGTAATAATAGTCTTGCTAATTTTCTAGGAAATCCCAAAGATTTGATTAATTTCAATAAAAAATCTGGTATTTATGAAATATCTTGTTCTAGTTGTCCTAAAGTATATATAGAAGACAAACACGTAGACCAATTGAAATTAGATTTAAGGAGCATTTAGCTCATTTCAGATTAAATAGAAAAGATAAAAGTGCTGTATCCGAGCATATTTTTGACTAACTCAGGTCATCCTATATCAAATTAGTTCAGTTAAATTACTTAAAAGTGTTTTGAATTATTCCGAGTTAAATCCTTATGAAAGTATATACATGCCCAATTTCGTCTTGTCTTTTTAATTTATTTAATAAGAGGTAATATTAAATTTATTTTTATTTTATTTATTTTTGGTCATTTCAGGTTGGATGAACCAATGTTTATTGTTGTTAATTGTTAGTTTCGTTAATTATTAATTTATATTGTTTTATAGGTCATAATATATGCCCTTTTTGAAATACTTCTGTCATGTTGACTTATTTATATAATTGTATATCAATCACTATTCGTGACAAGTATTTTATTTAGTTTTTATCTCGTGCTACTGAAGATGGGGGCATAGCCTTCGAAATATACATCTAGCTACTTAATGCTTTAAATTACGGTATTTGGGTGATATTCTATACTATCAGATATTGATGATTTTTTCAAGAACTAAATTATATATCCAGTGAAAATATAATTATGCTGAAACTGAAAATCGTAGAATAACTTATAAACTTATGATTTATGAAAAAAGTTGGACATTGAAAATGATGGCGATAAGTTTTATATGAATAAATAAACCCCCCGTAAAAGTCACATACCCCCATGTATGTGTTGTGTGTAGGGGGGACATGTGTATTTAATTAGCGACGACTATAAATTGTTTAATACTATTATAATATTCTATTGTATTATATTTATAGGTATTGCAAGCTACGAAAACAATTCATATACATTCGTTGTGTAGAAATTGGGTTAATACATACACAATCAGTTCACGATATAAAATAATCAGCATCATACAAATCATTCAGTGTAAAAAAGCATCACGCATTGCCATGGAATAGGATCCTCCAAGGAAATGGCCACAGCATAATAATTGAACGCATTAATCTAGATTTATCGCTGCACAACATCCGAGCTGTACTATATACACACAACTCTGTTAAAGAATAAGTCAGCATCGAATCCCAGTTATCCTCGGGAATAACAGTTAGGATACAGATTCAGTTTTTATGTAGGTTTCCGTCGTTCGCAATTCAATGAGAATTTGTTATTTATTTATTCGGATTAATTGCTTTAGAGCTCCTGTTCATTGCAAAAATGAATAAAAAATATATTAAGCGCAGATTTTATACAAGATCGAAATGAAGAATCGGTATTTGTGATCTTAATGTATAGTTAATAAAAAATTGAAAGCTACTCATATAGGTTTGGTTTTTCTTATATGATGCACAGTCGTACACTTGACATGCTTTCTCGTTACTATTTCATGAAAATAAATTTTGTAAACTTTTTGTATTATTTGTTCCTCGTGTGCAAATACTCTTTCAAAAACTTAAACAAACTTAGTCAATTCCTCTAGAATATACAGGCTTGTTACTAATGACTTTTTTTTTTAAATTGTTTTAGCGATTACGATTGTGTGGACACACAATTACGAAAATAAATTTGATTCTTATTTACTGATTAACTATACAGTACGATCACGATAGTGTGAACACGAAAATCGCAAGCATGTTCACACGAGCGAGGGTGTTCATACTATAGGGGGTGAACAAAATGGATAATTATAGCTTATGTCTGTTTATAGTCTGTTTTTGTTTTTTTGCAGAATTGTAAAGCACAGCTTTTTCATAAACCTTTTTAATACTGAAAATATCTGCTATCTCAACATCATTCTGTTGGGCCTACTCTAATGCCACTTTTAATGCTTGAATAGCCTCATCGTGTTTTATTTTTAGAAAGTTGGGTTCAAGATCTTCCTCCAAAACATCATCATCGTCATATCATGCTCACTGTTGTCATCCAAGGTTTCAATCGTTTTATGTTCAATGTTGTCCAAATTCAATTCCAGAACCTCTGATGCAGTATAATGATCAGCATGAATCGTTTTCAGTAGTGCTACAGTCTCTGAAACAACTGTTTCTATGTCCACATCTTTCCAGAATTTCTTAAGTTGACTCAATGGCATATTATCTTCGTCAGTAAATTCACAACTCTTGGATAATAAGTTACGCCTACATTTTGAAATTGTTTTTGGTGTAATTTTTTCCCAGGCACTGCGTAAATGTATGATGGCATCTTTTAAAGTAAGTTTCTTCGGTTCTTCTCCTATGTACTGACTATTTGGCATAATGGAACTTAACAAACTTTTTCTAAAATATAATTTTGTCAACCTTAAAAACATTTTGGTCCATTGTCTGGATTAATGGTGTAACATTCGGAGGCATAAACATAACAAAAATCATCCCATTCTCAGTTTTCTATTCCTACTCTGGAGGGTGAGATTGTGCATTGTCCAGAAGAAGAACTACTTGTTCCGAAAGGCCTTGTTGGCGCAAAAATCTTTTAACCTAAAATTTTAGAAATACCTATCCATAAAAACAATACATATATAATTTTAAATTCTGCTTACCTCTGGAACGAAATGTTGAAAAAACCACCTTTTAAAAATTTCTCGCGTCATCCGCGCATTTTTTGTGTTCTTATAAATTGTGGGATTTTTTAAATTTCGAAAACATCGATGATTTTTCGATTTGCCAATCACAAGCTCCTTCAATTTATGCAAGCCCGTCGCATTCGCGCGACCCAAAAATGTAAGCCATTGTTTGGCAATTTTCAATCCAGGAGCAGTTTTTTCACTTAGTCCGACATATGTTTTTTCAGGCAGAATCTTCCAATATAGACCGGTTTCGTCTGCATTGTACAGTTGGTCCTCACAAAATCCAAATTCCTCGACTAATTTTGCTTATTTTTCTTCGAAAGGGTCAACAAGTTCTGGTTGAGATGACAGTTTTTCACCAGTAACTTTCAAGAATCGTATTCCATAACGACATTTAAATCGTTGCAACCACCCATGACTTACATTATATTTTATGTTACTATTATTGGCAAGATTCAAGCTAAAAAATAAGTTTTGTGCTTTTTGCTTCTGGTATCACCTGCAACTGACATATGTCTCTCGCGTTGTTGAAGAAACCATCTATACAATTTCTTTTCCATTTTCGGAAACATAGATTTCGCTTATTTGAATATGCTGTTCACACAATCGGGGGCATCGCTGTTCACATTAGCGGTGTCTTATGAATAAAATGTTCTTCGAAAGATTGTTCACACTACCGAGTTGTTCACAGTAATGAATGTTCACATTATCGAGATTGTACTGTATACAGATTGTCAATTATGCAATATCGACTTAATAGTAAATATGTTTAATTCTAAAAGGTTATACCAAATTATCTAATCCTTAAGGAATCCTTCTCTAATTTACTAGGTACTTATTTAGAATTGGGTTTATATTGCAAGGAGCGGTTTTTTCCTAAGCAATAGCATTACATTTCAATAATGGTTACGATTAAGTTCTCTGTCTTATTTTATTTTGGTTTATTTTTTAATCTAATATCGTTCGTATATAATTTTTCTTATAATAGTATTTTTTTTAATATATTTTCAAATTGTAATGGAATTTTGTAAACTGCTGAGAGTATTCATTCCAACAATTAAAATATTAGGATGAAATCAAATTTGTTATTCCAGGTCTATACATATTCATATCATATTATATGCAAATCAAATCAAATCAAAAATATCCTTATTGTTTCCAAATATGACAGATTACAGGCAGTACATAGACATGCATACAATTTCGTCAGGATATAGATTAAATATGTTAGGAAAAATTTTGAATTTGCTTTGAGAAATTCAGACAATTAAAAATAACTTTTTTTTTTTAATAAAAACCCTTTTATGTGCGAGCAATATACTAAATAGGTGCAATACATGTGTAGATACCACACTTACCTACTGGAGGATTGTTTGTAGGTAATCCTCAACCGAATATAAGTTAAGAGCAGTTGAAAGTTTTCTGACCTCATTTTTAAATAAAGTTGCAGAATTGATTGCCTTGATATGCTGCGGTAGTATGTTGTATAGTTTACATCCATTATAGAGACGACTTTTTTGATAAAGGTTCAGATTATGTCTTGGGATTTGTAACTGATTTCTAAATGTTGTAAGATGGTTGTGGGAAAGTTCATTAGTAGTAAACGCATTATGATATTTATACACAAAACACAGCACTTCATATATATATGTCGCATACTCAGTTAAGATCCCAAGATACCTAAATGCCTCTCTGCAGGAGTGTCTAAGGTGCAATCCAAACATCGATCTAATTGTTCCTTTTTGAATAATGAAAATTCTATTCGTAAAGGTGATATTACATCTTCCCCAATGAATTATGCCGTACTTCATATTAGAACAAAAATAGGCAAAATAGACTAATCTGCACACATGCAGACTGCATCTAGAAGTTAGTGATCTTATACAATAACATACAGAACATAATTTTTTACATAAATTACTGATACGAACATCCCAACATATCGTGTCGTCGATGTGAATACCCAAAAGTTTAACATTTTTAACATAACTGATTACTTCTGAGTCTAGAACAATATGTGGTGGCACTTCGAGTGATGAAGAAGTGCGAAACGAAACGCAATTTGTTTTGTCATTATTGATAGAGAGCTTGTTTCCATCAAACTATTTTTTTATGTTAGCATAAGCACGGGTCAAGTCTCTTTGCAGAACACAAGCGGTTTCCCTAGACATAATAACAGTAGTGTCATCCGCATATAATACAATTCTACAACTAGTGTCAGATACAAGTATGTTAAACAAGTCATTTACATAGACTAAAAATAATGTAGGTCCCAGGATAGATCCCTGGGCAACCCCAATGTTGGAGACTAAGATTTCCGAAGTGGTAGAACCATAGGATAGTCTTTAAGTCCTATCTTCTAGATACGTTTTGAATCACTGAAGGACATTCCCTCGGCAACCAGATAAAGATAGTTTATGCAATAGGATTTCGTAGTTTACACAATCAAAGGCTTTAGAGAGATCGACAAAGATTCCGATTGTTTTGAATTTTCTATCTATACTTGATATTATGAAATTTAAATTATCCTTTAGTGTGGTATCTGTATTTTTATTTCTGCGAAATCCGTGTTGTGCCTCACTGAAAATTGTGTGTTTGTTAATAAAGGATGTTAGTCGATTGTTCATTATTTTTTCTAATATTTTTGAAAAAAAAGGGAGCAAACTAATGGTTCGATAATTGTGAATAATTGAGGTATCACCTTTTTTAAAGACTGGTTTTATTAAAGCATATTTGAATGCTTCGGGGAACGTCCCCGTTGAGAAAGACAGATTCAATATTCAATGCAAATATCCATCGACGAATTTAAAACGATAATATAATTCTATAATTTGTATATTGGTATATAATCTTTCTCTTTTCGGGATTATACTGCTATAGCGATGTGAACGAGGGTATACACTATATCCTGGATATAGTCAGCTCACTAAATTCTCTACATGCTCATAATATCCGCATCTTATTTTCAATTCTGGCCAACTAAGCTATGGTGATATTGTCCTGCTACCTTGACTGCCGTTTGGTTGCCTTTCTAACTCTGAAAACCTCTCGCAACCAAACCCAAGTTAAACCATATAAGAAAATGTACACATAGAATGTTCAAATATACGAGAAAATCCTTATTCACGCGTAGATTGTGTATACAGGGAGAAATATTACTGGAGGAAATTTTCGAAACCACCATAGTCTCAGAAAAAGATATAAAAATCATTTTCCAAATATGAATAGCGAACTAATCTCATGTAATAACGGATTAATTCCAAGCCTTAATAACGATTTTTCAAGCCTTAATCACCCTACAAGAACTCTTGAATGATAACCCCTTACCTCGCAATGGAGGTACCAATTGACCGAAAAATGCATGTTCTTTTATATGAACATAAATTTGGTATGGTCATTTATATTTAAGTTAATATAAACGTTTATGTATAAATTTATAACGTTGTCAAACTGTCACTATGGCCTTAATAATTTTATAGAATTTTAACTAAATATCGTAATAAAAAACCATTTATGCCACCATGCCATGTCTTCAGCAGCACCTAATCAAGCTAAAATAAATAAATAAAATGAATGCCTTCGTCATTCACCAGGATTATTATACATAGAAATTATCATGGTCTCTGAAATTCGCATCTAGCTATTAAATGTTTTGTGTTGCGGTATTTGAATGGTCTTCTGTACAACATTATAAAGGCTTTTTAAATTACAAAATAAATTGCTATCGCGGCAATTAATTAGGTGTGATACCAAGCAAAAGTCGTGATGAAATTTTTTTTCTTTAAATGTACATTTCGGAGGAAGAATCTCCCTTATCAGCGTACAAATAATAATTGTAGTTAATTTTAGAAAAACTTATGTTAATTTTATGTAAATTAAATAGCTAAATGTCGACAGGGTTGAATTTATTTGAATATTATTATGCGTTTCTTATTTATCCGAGAAACTTATTTTCATATAAAAATTGTGTATGAAGCGCAAATTAAATTAATTTTTATATATGGATACCAACGAAGAGTTCAAAATCATTATATAGTTCGAAAACTACAAATGTTTTGTGTGCCCATATATTTTATGTGCACTTTATTTTTATTTATACGATTTCGGGATTGAGAGACTTTCAAACTCTAGAATGGCAAATTCAATAACGGTTAGGTCTTTTTTAGCTGGATCGCCACGTTGTTTGAGACAGTATTTACTGGCCGATGTGAGTGAGAGTGCAAAGGCTGGGCAAAAGGACCAGGACCGTTACACAAGTGCTAAATTTTCTTTAACTCCTTTTACGTCTATATATAGTCATCGTTGTTATAAAGGAACGAGAATAAATGGTAAATTGTTTTCACATCTCTTTGTCATTTTATATCCAGATCAAATATGTATATGAGAATATGACAATTATAATACTAACCACATTGAAGCAGAAAATTTATTAGTACGTAAATGTCTTTATGTTTATTTATCAGTACAATTCGTATTTATGGCTTAAATTAGATGTAAGTACAATTTTTATTCCTTCCATTGTGTTCATTCAATAAATTTCATTCTTTTCGAACCAATCCCTACGATTGGCCTCATCGCTGACGAACTAATTAATATTTTTTAGTACATGAAATAAAGGCTAAACCAGAAATTCGTTTGTGATATAATTTTATTTCTAACAAAATTTATTTGAGACGTCAATAAAATAATTTCGAACTTCTTTGCCATCTAATAATTCAAATAGATAGAATTTATTCGATGCAAATGGCTATAACTTTTATATACTTAATTTGTAGATGAATATTTCAGTATAAATATTAAGGCTGATTTTTCTTTTTGAGTAGGCATTGTATTTCAGACAACCAATTCAGAATATCACCCGGAGGAAAGTGGATATAAAACTAGAGCGTCTATATGCAACAAATGCTTGCGATCCCGTAAGAAGTGGACACGGTCACTTTTATTTTCCACTTATTAAAAAGTACGGACCTCTATAACTTCTCCTTTGACCCCATTACTGCATTTACGCCATATACATATTTATTTATGGGAAGAGCGGGACACCAAAAACTGTTTACGTGGTGTTTGATTTCCATGATATTTATTTTCAATATGCGGCGTCGTTTTAGTAATTTGTTTGTTGTGTAACTTAACTATAGCCAAATACTTTCTTGCTCCTCTTCTACAATACTTTCTTTTAGAATAATATATCTGTATATACAAATCGTATCTTAGACTTCATGTAAAATATTCGCATTGGTGTAAAATAGTCAGAAATCTGATGAGCTTACATTTATTCTACCAATTATTTGTTCAGTAATCAGCTTATTTAGCACTCCAGGGTGTTCACCAGAGTTTTTATTCCCATTTACTTTTAGTCGATAACAATACTAACTGAAGAGCATCAGCTGACTTCTAAGTAAACACGAAGTCGATTATAATTTTTACTAATATTAAAGAAGAATAATACACGAAAATATATTGTTATAACGCTATAAACATAATAGTTATTTAATTACTTTTAAATAAGAAAGGTGTTACAGTTGAATACGATATATGGACTATACAAATTCACTTTATCTTTATATCTGATGGATTTCAACTTATAATATTATAGATATAAGCAGTGGCGGCTCGTGCCATTTCAATCTGGGGGGGCGCATGTCTAAAAAAATAACATAATAGTGAGAAATCTGACCTAAAATGGATGCAAAATGATTAAATTCAATCACTTCTTGAAAGCGAATTCCACTCTTCTATCTTTCATTGATATAAACTTTTCCAAAACTTTTTCGTTAAAATTGTAAATATCTCGCACCACATTTTTATTAATACATATCATCGCCAACATGTTTAACTGATCATTCCCCATAGTATTTCGCAAAAAAGTCTTGATTCATTTAAGTGTTGAAAAACAACGTTCTGATTTAGCAGTGGTCATCGGGGTTGTTAAAATAATTTTAAATATTTTTGTAGTTTCCGGGAAAGTTTCACTGAAATTATTTTGTAGCAATAATGAAAGAAAATTTGTGGATCCAATTATTTGATAAAAATCCGGACGCCAGTAAATGACTTCTAATTCTATTTTTAATCTGGTTTTATTCAAAAATGGATATGCATGACACACGGTTTCCAAAAGGTCCACTGGAAATTGTTTAGAAATCTGTCCTTCATCTGTATTATATATATTTTTGTAAATATCTCTTGTAAAACACCGCGTAAATGTCCGGTTTTGAGCACTCCTTGCACAAGTTTGCGATAAATTTAAATCAGGCAATGGCCTACCTAATTCTTTAATTTTTACTTTGTCCACAAGAGAACGTCTACAAAACTCTATTTTCAAAAAAGAACTAACACTTCATTTTTATTAAATTATTTGTATTAAATATATTCTTGGAGAAAATCGTGGCAAAATCGTACATACGTACATATCGTACATACACAGAACAAATTCTATTGTCTTATCTGACTATTCTATATCAATTTATATATATATATATACTCTCTGTATATATATACTACTCTGTGTTCTCTCTGAACTTCTCTAGGACGTTAAAGAAGCGCGACATCTAATAGATGATATACTACATCGGTCGCCTGCACTCTTTGATACACTCATTGCATATATACTGTATATATGTATTTAACTTGTACTGGCATTGGATAGCCGCTGGGAATCTGTGACACATATTAGACGATGGAGCAAGAAGCGAACCAAAGAAACAGAAGATATACGGCATACGGTCGCTCTCACCGATTGCTTGCAATAGAGTGAGATAAGTGCATATGCTTTTAACCTGTACTGTGTGCCTGGGTGGCGCTGAATACGCAGCGGCACCAAATTAGCGATATATCTATACCACGTGAACGATAGATACACACCGTGTTGTGTTGATTGTTATCGCGGCGCAAGCTTTATCTTTTATGAAAAATAATGCCGAGATAAAATATCACAATACAATTATATATCTACGGTGATGCGCTCAATGTTCAGGAGGGGCGCGCGGCCCTGCGGCCTGCATAAGGAACCGCCACTGGATATAAGGAACATTCTTTAACAGCTCGTTCAAGGATGGTGAAAATAATCGCGTCATATTTCTATAGTACACAGCTATATTTAAATAATCTATTACATAAAGCATATTTTCAGTACTGAAAAATTATAAAATTATAATATAAATGTTAAAGCGATTTAGAACCTTCAACAAAGAAAAAAAAAGTCAAGACGCCTAAAATTAATGAAATCCTTAATTTGAAGGAAAAGTTTAAAGTTTCTTAGTGTATCTATGTATCTATGTATGATGACTTTTATGAACATTTTACAGTGGCTTTATTTATGCCCGTATTGGAATTTTACAAAATTTTTCTTGCGAAGGACTACTCATCTGATTTACGGAAAAAATACTACTTGAATGAGTTACTATGTTGAATAAATAGTATTTCTTCAATTCCATTGGTAACACATGTCTTCTGGTTTGATGAGTGTAACATATAAGTTCTAAAAAACTTATTTTATTGCTATTTCTTTGTGTGTGATGGGAATATAGGTTTCCCTTTTTACTCCTTTAAATAACGATAATAAATCCAAAGAATTTTCAGGGTTCTGATATGTATACTTTCAGCTCGGCGACTAGATATGATATGATATTTCCTACATTTTCTCCAATAACGTTTTTTTTGTAACCGCCAGAAGAAACGCAGCTGACAATGCTATATAACTGAAGATGTTGTACATATATAGAATATTAAATAAGCATGTTATTGGCCCCGATATGAAAGTGCTATTGCTTGGACAACTTCTTTGTTTTACTACCACCATCACAGTAAATTTTCGAAGAATTTATTAAAGTTTATATAGTTTTGTAATAAATTTAGACGCGAATGTGTAGAGGCTCTTGATGATTTGATTTGTTATTTAAGGCAATGGCAACTAATTAGGAATTGCAGGGAAACTTTTAAACGCACAATAATTTTTACTAAGGGATAATAAGGATAATTACGGATTTAAGATTAACAGCTTTCCCGTAAAAAAATATCATAAAACAGCCAATATGATTACAAATCGTACATTTTTATCGTTGTGGCTTGTTCCTGGTATATTATTTGGTTTTATTAAAAAAATTCGTCAAAAGCACTTAAGAAAAAAGATATTTTAGACGCAATTAAGTGGTTAAACAAAAGAAAAAAATTGGGTTCGACTGCTAAACGTGATTTCCTCGAATCTACGAAAAATTCAAGATTTATGTTCCTTTGTTTAATTTTTGGCTTCCTATTTTCTATTGGATCGTAAATCATACGTGATTTTATTTGATTTGGTCCACTAATAAAGTAGCGTAATATAATGAATTTACGATAGATGGTTCCCTCAAAGCCCACAAGTACTCAAGTATTATAATTAAAGTACAGTATATACTTCCTATGCAAGTAATAAATAAAGAAGGAAGCCTGATATATTCAAAGTATGATATAAACAATAGTTACGGTATTTGGGTGATATTCTATACTATTATTTAACACCGTAGTGATAGTTTTTAAAATATGACATAAAAAATTAAATATATTTATACACGAATGTGCCATGGCAAATAGAAAGATCTCTTGCCATATTGTGAAAATAGTATTTATTTTCTAAGTCTGCATACATCCAGCCTATTCTAGGTACTGAGGACTAACTGACTAAATGGATTTTATTACAAAAAAATATTCACCTTTCTTATTGTCATAGATTATATGTTGTGTGTGTCGATGGTGCCTCCTAGGGTGCAAGACACGAACAAAGATACGTCTTATTTCAGGCTAACCCACCGCATTAGTTAAAGAGTCCGCAATCCTAAAGATTGGTTGGAAACAGCACGCCATGCCGATCTATCCTGAGCTAATCCCTTCATCTCCCTATAGCTATTCATCTCAACGTCTTCAACTATCTGGCTCACATACTCCAATTTAGGCCTACCTACCCCTCTCTTTCCCTCCACTCTACCTTCTATGATCAATTGCATAATCCCCCCATGCCTAAGAATATGCCCTACTAATCTGTCTCTCCTACGCTGTAACACTCTCCAGATACTTCTCTTCTCCCCTACTAACTCTAGTACAGCTTCATTTGTTTATTTTTTTATTTTTTACTTCATTCATTTCTACACCGCATTAGGGGATAAATATGCACTCATTAGTCGGTGCAAGGCAAGTAGAAACCAGGGTTCTAAATCTGCAACTAGTTAAATATAAAAACCATAAAATGTACAATGAATGTAAAATAATATTGATCAAATTCGTACCAAAAGTTTTTTGAAAATTTAATTTATAATTCGAATCGTTTGAAGAAAATCCACCAAGTGAAAATATGTGTATAAAAAACAAGGAAAATTATTTATATGGCAAAGATTAATAAAGTCAACAAATTATGGTCATTTAAGTTATGCCACTTTTCTTCCAAACTAAACCGTTTTTTTTGTTTACTAGTTTATCTTACAGACCCTTAGTAGCAGCACCAGTCAACTGCGCATAGGTATTTGCGCGTAGTAGTTAGGTAGTCGGTGTACTAAGGATTATAAAACGTTAAACCCCTAGGGAAATTGCGCTTAAACTGACCAAACGAGCGTTCATCTTTTGCGCGAGATAATCCGCTTAGCTGTACATTAGCCCCAAAAAAGTGACCTTTTGCGCGAGTGACGGGAAGTGGTTAACGATGTTACAAATTCCAATACACTTATTTTGTTAGTATTGAGCAAATTAATACGCGATTGTATCATCGTCTTACGTTTCTGAACGCTTGGTCTTAACAGAGATCTTTCTTCACTGCAACTAGCATTTTAATGTAGGATTCCACTTGACATTCTATAAGGGTCTGAATAAATATAAATAGTGAAGGATGTCTGCTATAAAATGAACTATTAAAAAAACTATGAAAAGATTCACAGCAATTTGTTGTTCTTGTCATACTGCTCGACATGTATGCCCACAATGACGGTGGAAATAAGCTGTCCTCTGTAATATATGTATTAACCAAGTAATCTGCATACAATGTCACTTTGGAATTAAGAATTAAGAATTAAATTAAATTAAAGAATTTTAAGCAGTATTCGAAAGTACCGTCCATGTATATTTCACTTGCGTTGCACGTAAACTTTAAATTTTCTACGCAAGAAAACACTATTATATTGTCGTTTCCGTTATTGCACTGAAGAAAATGTTCTTTTCTTGAAATCACCACCGGACATGAATGTCTTCAACATTTTTGGGCAGGCACGGCTGATTGCTTCTTCTTGCTCGATATATGCATTGTTTAACGAGTGCAACATCATGCATTTTTAATTCACTAGTATCGCATGCACTTGCCACTGTGTGGAAGATTTTGCTGGGCCTTATTTCAATATCGTCCACTGTCTTGCGTTTCGCTGCTCTGGCTACGATCTGCCTCTGTATTTTCTGCTGATCATCGGCGGCATGATTATGGTCTCCGTTTTCATCCAGAATGATGTACGCTGTCGTGGAATATAAGATAGCTTTGCAGCTCTTCACGGAACACCTCCACTTAATTTTTCCATCCGCGTAATTTCTGGAATATGTGTACTTGTACTTATTGTGCAAAATAACAATTGCTCCTCTGATGCTGGATATAGTTTGTAATGTAATGTTTTCCATATTGAACTACTTCATGGACTGTTTAATTGGTACTAAATGATTCAAAATTAAAACTAATTAGGGGCCAGTTTTTGTGCTTATGCAAAAACACCCCCACCCTAGAAACCGGCTACATTGCCTAGGAAGGGTATGTTCGTACTCGGAATGATAGGGTTTACCTGACTTAATGACCCGATTACGCTAATGGCACAGATCGCGCAAATGTCGAACCCCGGACCAAACTGTACCTGTCAAAACCACGGGGTGTCCACAGGTAGGTTTCGCTAATAGTACTGGCATGGGGATTAATGAAGGGCTTTATTAAATATATGGGGGGTACGGCGCGAAAATGGGCAGCATCAAAAGCGAAATTGGATAGAACAACAAACGCTTGCGAATCGTTTCACGCCAGATTCAATAAATCATTTTATAGTGAACACCCCAGTATATTTATATTTGTTGAAGAGTTGAAAATATGTCAAATAGACACATATGTGAAAATTCAAAGTTTAAATTGAAAATCTAAAACACAAAACCGGCATGTACTGCGACGTCAAAAGTTAGCAATCGAACTATTACAACGATTTTCAACTGGTGTATTTGATCGCTTTGAATTTGCGAAAAGAATTTCGTATATAAATTTGCCGTATTCTTAAGCACAAATTCAATTAAATCTTTCTCGGTTCTCAATTCGTATCTCAATTTGTATCTGTGTGTCAGTTTTTGCATTCCATGTAAAATGTTATAATTTTGTTTTGTTTCTGTAGATTTAGCAGCAAATGAAATTAACTTTAAATTGTTTTATTGAAGTAAATGAAGTATTAGGCACAAAGAAAAGGGCAGGTAGGAGGGAATGGATCACGGAAGAAATAGTTGAAATGATAGAAGCAAGAAGGAAAATTAAAATTGGAAACACAGAAGCAGGACAGAAAAAATATAAGGAACTTAATTAATAGGAAATGCAAGCTAGCGAAAGAAGAGTGGATAAAAGGAAATTGTGAGGATATTGAGGAGGATATGAGAAGAGGTAAAGTAGATTTGGGCCACAGGAAAATTAAGTCACATTTTTCTAAAGTAAAACCAAAGGGTAACATTATATGTGATAAGCAGGGTAAGGAACTCACAGAAATAAGGAAAAAGCTAGAAGATGGAAGGAGTATCTTGAAGATTTATATAAAGGTAGGCAGGACATGGAGGAGCTAGAAAGTGTGGAACAGATAGATGAGGATGACTTAGGTCCTAGCATACTTAGGTCAGAGTTTCATAGAGCATTAAATGATTTACGGAATAACAAAGCAGCGGGGATTGATATGATACCAGCCGAATTAATAAAACACGCAGGGGAAAAAATGCAGGAGCGATTATACAGGTTAGTTTGTAAAATATATGAGAAGGGAGAAGTACCACAGGATTTTCAGCGTAGTAGAATAGTAACAATGCCGAAGAAAATAGGAGCTAATTTGTGTGAGAACTATAGGACCATTAGCCTACTATCACATGCATCGAAGATATTGTTAAAGATTATTTATAGGAGATTAGAAAATAAAGTAGAGGAAAGGCTAGGAGAAGATCAGTTTGGTTTTAGGAAAAACAGAGGGACGAGAGAGGCGATTCTAGCACTAAGAACGGTAGTAGAAAAAAGAAAGAGGGTAGGAAAGGTAACTTGCATAGCTTTTGTAGACTTAGAAAAGGCATTTGACAATGTAGATTGGGACATAATGTTTAGAATTTTAAAAGAAACGGGTATAGATTATAAGGATAGGAGAATAATTTTTAATTTATATAAACACCAAACTGCCTTAGTTAGAATTGAGGGGGAAGAAGAGGTAGCAAAAATAGGGAAGGGAGTTCGGCAGGGATGTACACTTTCACCGTTATTATTTAATCTATATATAGAAGATGCAATAAACAAAGTAAAAGAAGAGTATAGTGTAGGTGTGAATGTACAGGGAGAGAAAATATATATGCTGAGATTCGCCGACGATATAGCTATATTGGAAGAAAGCGAAAAGAATTTAGAAAGGGTATTGAATGGTATGCAGGCAGTATTGACTAGGGATTTTAACATGAAAATAAATATAGGTAAAACTAAAGTGATGAGGTGTGACAAAAAGGAATGCAGTAGAAAAATGAGGATCACAATAGGAGATAATAGAATCGAAGAAGTGTCAGATTTTTGTTATTTAGGCAGTAGAATCACAAAAGATAATCGAAGCAAGGTAGATATAAAGTGTAGGATAGCACAGGGTAGGAAGGCATTCGTAGAAAAAGAACAGATTTTAAGATCAAATATTGACTTGGGTATTAGAAAAAGATTACTGAAGGTATATGTTTGGAGTGTAGCACTGTACGGGTGTGAGACGTGGACTATAGGAAAGGAAGAGAAGCGTAGATTAGAAGCACTTGAAATGTGGTGTTATAGGAGGATGATGAGGATTGGTTGGGAAGATAAAGTAACAAATGAAGCTGTACTAGAGTTAGTAGGGGAGAAGAGAAGTATTTGGAGAGTGTTACAGCGTAGGAGAGACAGATTAGTAGGGCATATTCTTAGGCAAGGGGGGATTATGCAATTGATCATAGAAGGTAGAGTGGAGGGAAAGAGAGGGGTAGGTAGGCCTAGATTGGAGTATGTGAGTCAGATAGTTGAAGACGTTGAGATGAATAGCTATAGGGAGATGAAGGGATTAGCTCAGGATAGATCGGCATGGCGTGCTGTTTCCAACCAATCTTTAGGATTGCGGACTCTTTAACTAGTACAAATAAAACTACAAAGTTTGAAAATTTTGCCAACGTTTCGATATATTTTATACCTTCATCAGGGCTAAAATATATAGATGTAATAATAACGGCGAAAGTGTACATCCCTGCCAGATTCCCTTTCTTATTCTTGTCAACTCTTCTTCCCCCTCTATTCTAACTAAAGCAGTTAGATGTCTATATAGATTGAAAATAATTACTATCCCCCAATATACGTTATCGAATGCCTTTTATAAATCTACGTAAGTTGCTTTTTCTAGGTAATTTTTTTTTCTACTACCGTTCTTATACATACATACATATATATATATATATATATCCTATTTCTATTTTTATATAAACCGCCCCTTTATCAAGAATTTGTTTGTGATCTTAAATCTCCTCAATATATTATTATCTCCTCAATATCAACAGATG
This sequence comes from Leptodirus hochenwartii, assembly GCA_947310635.1. NCBI lineage: Eukaryota > Metazoa > Arthropoda > Insecta > Coleoptera > Leiodidae > Leptodirus > Leptodirus hochenwartii. The sequence continues at coordinate 41,360,894 of OX371176.1, forward strand.
ATCGTATATATACCGTACGTATCTACATCTCTAATAAACGCAGATCCGCATCTCTACTAGATATAAAGGAAATAGGAGATCTACGTGAAAGCATCATATATAGTACGCGGATATCCGGAACCAGACGGTAGCACATGCTAGTGATGGTCCTGATGGCACAGCGCATGCCGGTGAGAAATCATCTCTTAAGATACAATATATGTATACAATCAGGTTACGTATACACAGGAACATGGAAATTTCGCATGTGCCATGATGGCCGATGCTTAATTACCGTTTCATCGATCAGCGATAAGTTGTAGGAAATGCAGAGATGTTACAATGAGATATCAATGATGAAATTTACCAATTGACTCCAAAACACAAGTCGAATGGGGCAAGCCAGCCAAATGGCGTGGATTAATAATAATATTATGTATAGTACTACATAAAAGACGATCATGAATTACACTTAAATAGATAATTTTAGTTTAATTCATATCAAATTTTAGCTCTAATTGTCAACACTGCTTTATATATTTAAACAATTATGTAACATCAAGTAAATGAGTAAAATTTAAATTCGTACCTGTATATATTTATTTAATAAACTTACTCGTAAAATAAATATAATAGATAAACTATTCGATTTTTGTTATTTATGACATAGTATTACAATAGAAGAAGGATAATTGTAGATAAATATGAAATGTAGTTTCGTGTAAAAAGGAATTTGTACCAAAAAAATGCTTTCAATTAATAATTCTTGACTTAGAAAACAATTGCTCAGGACAAATGTGTACGGTTCTGAGGCGTGCACAATAAATATGATCAATCATATGATGTGTGTATAAATGTATGCCTTTGATACTCAAAAAATGATTAAAATATAACACGGTTTTTTAGTTAGTTAAGAGAAGAAGAATGTTTTTACTTCAGAATTAATGGAATAATAGGTCATATCCTTAGGCACGTAGATATTAAATTCTAAGGAATTACCTTTGGGTAGATAGATAGATAATTTCTATTTATTCAGGTAATAGTAAATTACATGAAATGTCACATTTTAAATAATAACATTAGCAAGTACATAAAATACAACACTGTATACATCATCACACACTAAAATCAATAAGACACAATTACAAATCATTTAAGAGAAAAATAAATCTTCAATTGTATAGTACGCTTTGTCTAGCAGATATTGTTTTAGTCTTTTTCGGAAAATAGAGTAACTATTTGAATTGACAATTTCTTCATCAAGATAATTATACAGTTTTCTTCCCATAAATATAGGACCGTTTTTGGCGAGATTTAATCGCGTTACCGGTATACAAAGTTTATTTGCATACCGAGTATTATAATTATGATTTTCAGATTGGGTTTTATATTTAAATTTAAATATGTTTTCTTTAATATTACAAATGACTAGATAGATATATATGCAAGGTAATGTAAGTATTCGATGCCTTATAAAATATGGCTTACTCTCTCCTTGGCAACCCTAATATGCTACGAATGGCACACTTTTGCATAATGAAAATGCCCAACGAGGACGACGAGTTACCCCATTGTGGTAATCCATAGCTTAATCTATATTGGATATGTCCAAAATATAGTAGCATTAAAATTGGTAAAGACACACGTCTTCTCATCTGTCTAAGCAAGAAACAAAATCCACTAATTTTAGATTTATTTTTTTCAATATGTTTATGCCAACTAATTTTTTCATCAATTATGATTCTCAAAAATTGAGTATATTGAACCTGCTTATTCGAGGAGCCGCTGACTCTTGTAAGATTGCTAGAATTATTTAGGGTATTCACAGCACAAAAATCAACCATAACAGTTTTGCTTCCATTAAGCATCAAACCATTTAGAGTACACCATGTCGATATTCTATCAATTGCAATCTTAGCTTTTAAAATAATTTCTTCCTTTGTAAATGCAGATATCAATAAATTAGTATCGTCTGCATATTGTACCGGTAATGAAACATCCCTGCAATAAGAAGGTACGTCATTACAAAATACTAAGAAGAGCAAAGGCCCCGGAATGGACCCTTGTGGCACTCCAATCTCAACTGATGTTGGCACTCAAAAATAATGACTATAGTTTGCCAATGACTATAGTTTGACTTCTATCTTTAAGATAGGAAACTATGGTAACTAGGGTAACTATGTGATATGCATTCTATCGAGCAGTATAGCGATATGGAGTAGTGTTTCTAATTAATCTTTATAATTTTGGACTAACTAACTTTTATATAAATATAAATAATATTATATATATATAACTAAACCATCTTTTTTAGAGATTTGGATTTCTGATTTTTTTAATTATTCTAGCATTGTACCATTATTTCATCTGTGAGAATACGCTTAATTTTAAAGAAAATTTAATATATTAAATTGTAAATTTCCTTTATCTAATGATAAATATAACATTGAATATCCAAAATATAGCAGTACAAAATGGCTATTCTATTAAAATTATAAATAACATATTAAGAAAATTGAAAAGAACAAGAGATATCAGAAATATTAGTAGTTTAGTTAAAGAGTCCGCAATCCTAAAGATTGGTTGGAAACAGCACGCCATGCCGATCTATCCTGAGCTAATCCCTTCATCTCCCTATAGCTATTCATCTCAACGTCTTCAACTATCTGACTCACATACTCCAATCTAGGCCTACCTACCCCTCTCTTTCCCTCCACTCTACCTTCTATGATCAATTGCATAATCCCCCATGCCTAAGAATATGCCCTACTAATCTGTCTCTCCTACGCTGTAACACTCTCCAGATACTTCTCTTCTCCCCTACTAACTCTAGTACAGCTTCATTTGTTACTTTATCTTCCCAACCAATCCTCATCATCCTCCTATAACACCACATTTCGAATGCTTGTAATCTACGCTTCTCTTCCTTTCCTATAGTCCACGCCTCACACCCGTACAGTGCTACACTCCAAACATATACCTTCAGTAATCTTTTTCTAATACCCAAGTCAATATTTGATCTTAAAATCTGTTCTTTTTCTACGAATGCCCTCCTACCCTGTGCTATCCTACACTTTATATCTACCTTGCTTCGATTATCTTTTGTGATTCTACTGCCTAAATAACAAAAATCTGACACTTCTTCGATTCTATTATCTCCTATTGAGATCCTCATTTTTCTACTGCATTCCTTTTTGTCACACCTCATCACTTTAGTTTTACCTATATTTATTTTCATGTTAAAATCCCTAGTCAATACTGCCTGCATACCATTCAATACCCTTTCTAAATTCTTTTCGCTTTCTTCCAATATAGCTATATCGTCGGCGAATCTCAACATATATATTTTCTCTCCCTGTACATTCACACCTACACTATACTCTTCTTTTACTTTGTTTATTGCATCTTCTATATATAGATTAAATAATAACGGTGAAAGTGTACATCCCTGCCGAACTCCCTTCCCTATTTTTGCTACCTCTTCTTCCCCCTCAATTCTAACTAAGGCAGTTTGGTGTTTATATAAATTAAAAATTATTCTCCTATCCTTATAATCTATACCCGTTTCTTTTAAAATTCTAAACATTATGTCCCAATCTACATTATTAAATGCCTTTTCTAAATCTACAAAAGCTATGCAAGTTACCTTTCCTACCCTCTTTCTTTTTTCTACTACCGTTCTTAGTGCTAGAATCGCTTCTCTCGCCCCTCTGTTTTTCCTAAAACCAAACTGATCTTCTCCTAGCCTTTCCTCTACTTTATTTTCTATTCTCCTATAAATAATCTTTAACAATATCTTCGATGCATGTGATAGTAGGCTAATGGTCCTATAGTTCTCACACAAATTAGCTCCTATTTTCTTCGGCATTGTTACTATTCTCCTACGCTGAAAATCCTGTGGTACTTCTCCCTTCTCATATATTTTACAAACTAACCTGTATAATCGCTCCTGCATTTTTTCCCCTGCGTGTTTTATTAATTCGGCTGGTATCATATCAATCCCCGCTGCTTTGTTATTCCGTAAATCATTTAATGCTCTATGAAACTCTGACCTAAGTATGCTAGGACCTAAGTCATCCTCATCTATCTGTTCCACACTTTCTAGCTCCTCCATGTCCTGCCTACCTTTATATAAATCTTCAAGATACTCCTTCCATCTTCTAGCTTTTTCCTTATTTTCTGTGAGTTCCTTACCCTGCTTATCACATATAATGTTACCCTTTGGTTTTACTTTAGAAAAATGTGACTTACTTTTCCTGTAGCCCAAATCTACTTTACCTCTTCTCATATCCTCCTCAATATCCTCACAGTTTCCTTTTATCCACTCTTCTTTCGCTAGCTTGCATTTCCTATTAATTAAGTTCCTTAGTTCCTTATATTTTTTCTGTCCTGCTTCTGTGTTTCCTATTTTAATTTTCCTTCTTGCTTCAATCATTTCCACTATTTCTTCCGTGATCCATTCCCTCCTACCTGCCCTTTTCTTTGTGCCTAATACTTCATTTGCTGCTGTAGTTAACCCATTTCTGATTTCCCTCCATTCGCAATCTATGTCGCTCCTTGATGTTCCATTAGCCATGATTTCTACTTTCTGCTTGTACTTTTCACATACATCAGCTAATTTTAACCTATCGACATAGTTTAGAATAAAGTAATAATTCAACTCCAAAATTTGTTAAATTACCATTTGATCCAATAATTGCACGTGGTTTAGATAGTATTTTAAATAAATATAATTTTAAAGTAACATATAAGAATTCTAATAGTTAATTTTCTAGGAAATCCCAATGACTTGATTGATTTCAATAAAATATCTGGTATTTATGAAATATCTTGTTTCAGTTGTCCTAAAGTATATATAGGACAAACACGTAGACCAATTGAAACTAGATTTAAGAAGCATATAGGCTCATTTCAGATTAAATAGAAAAGATAAAAGTGCTGTAGCTGAGCATATTTTTGACTAACTCAAGTCATCCTATTCAAATTAGATCACTTAAATTATTTAAAAGTGTTTTGAATTATTCCGAGTTAAATGCTTATGAAAATATAAACATGCATAAATCTAAATCAAATTTAATGAGTTTAGATTCAGGCCCAATTTAATCTTGTCTATTTAATTTATTAAATAAGAACTATTTTTAAATCTATTTTTAGTTATTTTAGTTTTGACAAACCAATGTTTATTATTCAGGATGTGTGGTATTATTGATACCGCTTTTTGCCTCAGTGTTTGGGTAATAAACTAATGTTATTACATTTGTTGATATTTTTTAATAAGCCATACCGGTTTCGAAAGTGTCACACCTTCATCATCAGTGGTGAATAAATATTAACAAAATAAATAGAGTGGATAATACCATCATTCTTAAAGGCAATTGACCCACCACCCATAATTTACAATATGATATGATTCCCCCAAAAAAATCTTTTACATTTATTTACGCAACCACCAACGACATGATGTTCTTCTTATTCTAAACCATTCCATACTATATACAACTATGCTACTGAAGATGAAGGTATAGCCTTTGAAATGCGCATCTAGCTACTTAATGCTTTAAGTCACGGTATTTGGGTGATATTCTATACTATTATTTAACACCGTAGTGATGATTTTATAAAACAATTAATACAGTAAAGTAAAATGTGGAAAATGAACTCGGCCGTTATTTTCACAACATTATAAGCTAGCTGTGAAATGACTTGCAATCTCCGTTGGCCGTGATCGTAGTGCGCACAGGTGTCCGCTTTGCCGGAAGTCGACAATTGCCGGTTACCTCCAAGCGTAGTATGTCCATAAATTCCAAGTCTCTAATCGGCTTTTAGTCTGCTACGAACTACCACCCAGTCCTACGGGAACCGGAATCTAGGTATACCTATATTTCCCATTATCCACATGTTTTTGTTAGAAATACTGCAACAACACGATATTTTATCATTGTCCTTTCCGTGTGTTTGTGCAGCCTAAAATAATTTCGTTATCATGTATGCGAAAGAAGATTTTAGAAGTAGATTGTGCTCAAATATTGCATTCATTCGTTTTTCAGTTTACCGATTTTAACCGTTTCAACTAGACTCATGGAATCGTTTTCATGCTTTTCTTCTCACAGTCTTCTTCTTTATTTCTTCTGGTAGTTTAAATTTGGTTCTTATATCCTGAATTGAAAAATAAGCAGGCACTGAGCGGTACCTATTTGTTTTTTTTATATTTAGATATAAAATTGTTAAGAATAGAAACAAACATCTAGTGTATTAAATATATGAAAAAAAGCACGATATTTCTTATATCAGGATGAAGAATCTGGTTAAAATATAATCGCATAAGATTTTTTCTATTCACATGAATTCGAGGCAAACAGTATTGATATTTCTACATAATAAATGAATTATTTAGTATTGTTGAAAGTGATGTAATGGTCCGTGGATACACAATAGGAATTATATGATTTATAACAAAAATAATACTTCTTATTCATCTTCATCTATATCTGCACGTTGATATCGTTACATATTAATAATAGATTTAAATACAGCATATAATATTCCAAATGGAAATAAATATTTGCCATATCTAATTCCCAAACACATTTGACATATTATTTAATCGGATTTATTTTTGGCTTTTGCTTTATGAATTGCTATTTTAATACACCACTAATATTTAAAACTAATATCGACTTAAACAAAAAATCTGACAAGCTCATAGAAAAACCTAAATATAAATTGTTTATAGTGGTTTAAATTTTTACTATCTATAATTTCATTAACTTTTTACACATATTACCTTTAACATGATTCTTTCTCTGTAAAATTTCATTCTTTTGGGTTACGGCTACTTTTATTAATTTAATATTTTTATGACAATGCATGTTTCAGATTATTTTTCGCTATATTTCAAATGCAGTTGAAAAATTCAACAGTAAGGACATGTTTTGGACATCCCATAAAAATAATAAATTTACATAATCGGTTCAACATTTTAAATTAATTTATCATTTGCTCTGTGATCTATATAGAATTGAAGATGACGGTGTTTACCAGGTGTTGAGTTGGCAATTTTTAAATAAAAAAAAGAAATTTTAAATAAAATTTCAATTAACTTTATTGATTGCTATTTGCTAACATGTAAAATGAACAATTTGCCACTGACTGATTTCATAGTCACGAGTACTCATTCCTATTGTTTGCCGTAATTGTAGATCCACGTTTCGTCAATTTTCTTGAAAACCAGTAAAGTTAGAAAATCGAAATAAAGTCTTCCATATTTAGAATAAAATTCCTATATACTTTTATATTTACTATTTTGCTGTAAAGTAATTAGTGAATCTTTTAAACGGCCACTTTAAAATTAACATTTGATTTCCGGCCGGCCAACGCAACAACCGGTATAATACTGTCTAATTTTTAATATATTTTTATATAATATTGGAACTTTGAAATCGCCATCAAGTAAAATAAAGTAAATTAAATGTATTTTCAAACTATACAGTTTTTGTCATATAGAATTTATACTTATAATTATAATTATAATTTGTATATAGTATTATGGCGCAAATTCATCTTTGTTATAAATTGCACATTCTAGAAGATATCCTTTTAGGTTTTCATTGAATTTGCTGCTGGTGCATTCTTTCCAGATTAGAGGACATTTGTTGTATAGCGCAATACCTCTTCTTAAGGAATCTGAGGTATTCAGTCTTATCGCTGGGATTTTCAATGCTTCTTTTTCCCTTGTTTCATATTGATGTTGCTGCCCCTGCTTTGGAAGGTCATGTTTGAATTTGTATATACTTGTGAGTACTCGTAGTATATACAGAGATGGTGCCGTAAGCATCTGGTATTTCTTGAAATACGATCTGCAGCTTATAGCTGGTGACACTCCTTCAAGTGTACGTACTGCTCTCTTTTGGATTATCAATATTTTGGATATGTGTGAGCTGTGTCCCCAAATCTCAATTCCGTAAGATAAAATGCTACTGAATAGAGCATGATAGGTAAGTAAGACCTGCAAAGATGCCGGCAGTTTTGACCATCCTTCTGATGGCATACGTGACACTGGACAGTCTTTTACAGAGTTCGTCTATGTGGGCCTTCCAAGTTAACCTGGAATCGATCCAGATTCCGAAGAAACGTGCAGGTTGTGATACTGGTAGCCGTTTATCCCTCACAGTCCAATGTTGTGGTCTTATCTTTGTTTAATAATAAATTATTCCTGTTAATCCAGGTTTCGGCCTCATCGTATGATTTCGTAGCATGTATCTTCTTCGCTTCAGAATTTTTATGCGCTGTAGTTATCGTTGTGTCATCGGCATATTGGACAATGTCACTAGATATATAATGGGATATATCGTTAACTATTATTTCAAAAAACACCGGACCCAGTAGAGATCCTTGTGGAACACCTCTAGAATTGTGTTGTAGTGTGCTCCTGTATTTATTGCTTGTTACGCAATTGGATTCGGTTTTTGAGATACAAAGTTAGAAATTTTAATGGGGTATCTCGAAAGCCGTAGTGTTCCATTTTTTCAAAGAATATTTTGTGGGGCATGACATCAAATGCCTTACTTAGGTCTAGCATATGTGTCAAGCATTTTTCTTTGTTATCTAGCTCAATTTAATAGAATAATACTGCACAATGAATTTATTATCAAATATTTGGAAGAGTACAGTACGCAGATTTCGAGGTTCAAATATACGAATTAAAAATTAACTATTCTAATTATAAGCATATGTAATAAAGTAATCGTAGTTTTGGAAAAGGAATAGGGTAATGAAAACAACTTATGATTGAAGTATATTTGTGAAAATATAATGGAAATATGAATTTATTTGAGAAATAGGTACTATTGCTATTACTAGTAATTACATTAGTTCTACCTAAGCAATTTTTTAAGAATCTCGTTCATTCGTATCTTCAGAAACGTTATGAGATGTGCCAATTGTAGAACAAAAACCCAGCCCATAACCAGCTGACAATTATGTGTAACGTGTAAAGTGGGACTTGTTTAACTGATCAAAAAACCATTTTGTAATAAGCTATGCAACATAGTTATTTTCCACCTACATTATTCCTGTAGGTCATATTTTTATTTTGTAAAAAATAAATTTTATACCTGTTCTATTATCGATTTAACAAGAGATTTTCTTGCTTACCAAGCAAGAAAAGTAAATCCGTACTATCAAATATGAAATTCGACGTGATGATTGAAGAAATTTATAAAAATCGAAACATGACACCATTTTTATTCTTGAGCTGTATAATAACTTCACACAATACATCAATTTAAATTGTTTTCCTTTTAGCATTATTTCCTTAATAAGCTCAGGAAGATTTAAAAAAATGCGACTGAACAATTATTCTCGTATATCGATTATTATGCAACTATCATAATCATGAAAAAAATGTTGTTTGTAAGTGCCATTCTTGGTTGAAATAATGAGATATACAAAACACAAGAACAGTACATTGAGCCTTCTAAGTGTGATAAATTAAATATTCTTCGCATTTAATTAAATAGAAGAACCTTCACTTTCACAACAGGTATTCCACTGTGACGTCACTGCCATCCCATAAATAACCTGAACTTTATATCAGCACAATATTCTATTCTAAATGTGATCGCTATCCTATATATATACGGATGGATGGGTAAATGTGAACATTCTGAACAGTATAAGATTTGGTTCCGGGATCATGGGGATTCGACAAAATTCAGAGTAAAGCACCTGTCACATGTGAGATTATCCTTTTTTAGGTCAATTAGATGGGTAGCTGAAGCAGTATCAGCATTATGCGGGAACAACTTGAGGAAATTTGAAAAACTATATTGGATTTCCGTATGGTATAACTAGCACAGAAAGAAATCTCTTTGCATTTTTGTTTGGGCAATGTATATCATATGTATCACGTATATTTCGTAAAAGTGATAATTAAAATAAGAGTGAATAGCAATGTTAAAAATATGTCTCTGCTATGTTTATTGTATACAGAATATAATTTTACTATTCTCTTATTTTGTTGGAGCTGTTGCGGCATCTTGACGCAGCAACGCGATTACATGGAGGTAGAAGCCACGTCTTGAAATGTTGAATAAGCTAGTTGAATCGGTGAGTGAAAGAATAGTACATCTGACCAATGACCATGTTTAGAAAAACAAAAATAACTTTTTTACGTAAAATCTTGTGATCCTTCAGTATTTTGAGTGTTATGAATTTGTAGCGTTTACGTTCCTAGATGAGGTTATGACTTCACACTTACAAAAAAAATTTCCGCCAAAAATTATCATGGCTTATACTGTTAGTCCACTCAATTACATAAAAGTATGATAGATTAATTAATTCATTAATTTGAATGTGTGAATACATACCCTCTATAAACTCGTTTGTTGAAATACAGCCCGGGGTTTCAATACTAAATGAGAATTGCCTATAATTTGAGACTGTAAAATTTGCTTTTTGTTGCTCGATTGATTTGCAATTATCATTTCATCATCTTCGTATAAGAAAATAATGAAAAACTTTTTATAGCGCTTGGTAGCTGTTAAAGTTAGCAGAAATCTCAATATAGTGTTGTTGCGATTTTGGTCAGGAAACTGATATGAGAATATGCGGAATTCTTTTATCTCTGGAGATATCTTATTTAGTATATAATATAAATGAAAACTGCATACTGCATCAGGAGATTTGTTTGTCTCTCCTTCTTGATATGTGTAAAAGTGACCAGTTTTGTCTTTCAAATTGCTAATTTCAAAGGCCATAATTAACGGTAGTAAAATATTTTTCACACTGATATGTTGGTACGTTTGTTTATCATTAACACAAATTAATTATCAACTATCAAGTCATAAAATCTTTCCTTCGCATTCTTCGATACATCCGATACATTATCTTCTGTTTCGTCATTTCTACGCGCATGAGTGTAAGAAGAGTACAAGTCTCGTATTTGTATTGTTCTTCCACGCAATTGCCAATAACCCGCGTACACTGTAAAGACAGGGGACGAGGTCAGGGCCTCTTGTTTTACTCATTGATAAGTTTACAAATTTGAAGTTATTTGGCTATCTCAATTTAAAATGTCATTTTTGTCGCTTGTATTCTTCTTCCACTCACAGATTCAGCTATTATATGTCATAATATGCTAAATTTATTCAAGTTCATTATTTCGATTATTTTGATATAGCTTTGAGCAATATTGCAAGGTGTTCGTGTACGTATATAATATTATATATATCTTGTCCTAAAGTATATATAGGACAAACACATAGACCAATTGAAACTAGATTTAAGGAGCATTTAGCTCATTTAAGATTAAATAGGAAAGATAAAAGTGCTGTAGCTGAGCATATTTTTGACAAACTCAGGTCATCCTATTCAAATTAGCTCAGTCAAATTACTTAAAAGTGGTTTGAATTATTCCGAGTTAAATGCTTATGAAAGTATAGTTAGTTAAAGAGTCCGCAATCCTAAAGATTGGTTGGAAACAGCACGCCATGCCGATCTATCCTGAGCTAATCCCTTCATCTCCCTATAGCTATTCATCTCAACGTCTTCAACTATCTGACTCACATACTCCAATCTAGGCCTACCTACCCCTCTCTTTCCCTCCACTCTACCTTCTATGATCAATTGCATAATCCCCCCATGCCTAAGAATATGCCCTACTAATCTGTCTCTCCTACGCTGTAACACTCTCCAAATACTTCTCTTCTCCCCTACTAACTCTAGTACAGCTTCATTTGTTACTTTATCTTCCCAACCAATCCTCATCATCCTCCTATAACACCACATTTCAAGTGCTTCTAATCTACGCTTCTCTTCCTTTCCTATAGTCCACGCCTCACACCCGTACAGTGCTACACTCCAAACATATACCTTCAGTAATCTTTTTCTAATACCCAAGTCAATATTTGATCTTAAAATCTGTTCTTTTTCTACGAATGCCTTCCTACCCTGTGCTATCCTACACTTTATATCTACCTTGCTTCGATTATCTTTTGTGATTCTACTGCCTAAATAACAAAAATCTGACACTTCTTCGATTCTATTATCTCCTATTGTGATCCTCATTTTTCTACTGCATTCCTTTTTGTCACACCTCATCACTTTAGTTTTACCTATATTTATTTTCATGTTAAAATCCCTAGTCAATACTGCCTGCATACCATTCAATACCCTTTCTAAATTCTTTTCGCTTTCTTCCAATATAGCTATATCGTCGGCGAATCTCAGCATATATATTTTCTCTCCCTGTACATTCACACATAAATATATATATATATATATTTATGTGTGAATATATATATATATTTATGAAAGTATATACATACATAAATCTGGATCAAATTTAATGAATTTAGATTGAGACCCAATTTCATCTTGTCTATTTAATTTAACTATTATTTAACTATTTTTAAATTTATTTTTAGTTATTTTAGTTTTGACAAACGAATGTTTATTGTTGTAACTTGTTAGTTTCGATAATTATTAATTTATATTGTTTTAAAAGATTTATAGGTCATATTATATGTCATTTTTGAAATACTTCTGTCATGTTGACTTATTTATTTAATAGTATATCAATCACGATTCGTGACAGAGGTATTTTATTTAGTTTTTGTCTTGTGCTACTGAAGATGGGGACATAGCGGTGGCGGTTTCTCTCGAGATCGCACGGCCGCGCGCCCTCCCTGAATATTGAGCGCATCTACGTCGATATATAATTGTATTGAGATATTTTAACTCGGCATTATTTGTACTAAAATATAAAGCTTGCGTTGCGATAGCACTCAACACAACACGGTTTGGCGGCGAGCAAGATGAGTTAAATGCATATGCACTCATCCTATCTGTTGCAAGCGGTAGAGTGAGAGCGACCGTATGCAGTATATCATCTGTTTCTTTGGTTCGCGTATCGTATGCGCCGCAAACAAAATGCTTCTACAGCTAAGAATATATCGCTATTTTAAGCTATTCCGGGCCGCAATTCTTTAGCGTACCAACAGACAATCCTAGTCTAGTATACAGGAAAATTTATATAGAATAGCCAGATAAGACAGTTGCATTGTTCTGCGTAGTTACGTATGTCTGATTTTGCCACGTGTTTCTCCAAGAATATATTTAATAGAAATAATTTAATAAAAATGAATAGTGTTAGTTCTTTATTGAAAATAGAGTTTTGTAGACTTTCTCTTGAGAACAAACTAAAAACTAAATAATTAGGTAGGCCATTGCCTGATTTGAATTTATCACAAACTTGTGCAAGGAGTGTTTTTATCAATGAAAAATAGAAGAGCGGAATACCACTTTCAACAAATGATTGAATTTAATCATTATGCATCCATTTTAGGTAAGATTTCTTACTATTATGTTATTTTTAAGCAATGCGTTCTCCTCGATTGAAATGGCAAGCGCCGCCACTGAAACATAGCCTTCGAAATGCGCATCTAGCTACTTAATGCTTTTAGTTACGTTATTTGGGTGATATTCTATACTATTATTTAACACCGTGGTGATAATTTTTTAAATTTTATTGTATATATGAAATTATGTACAGAAATAAATGCAAAATGTGTATGACACAATAGTGCCAACATACGCCTACCAACTGGTTAATAACTCTTAGATCATCTCGGTCTCGGTGGCATTGTACTGCAATAAACGTCCATCATATTGTCAATCAAGGTACACTATACGTCTACAAGTTTCTCCGTTGGGAAATGTAACAGGTATATAACGAGGTCGTTAGAGTCAACAAAGGCAGCAGCCCCAACAGAACCTGAACCACCCCTATTCCTATATAGTGGCGGCTTGTGCTTTGCCTGATGCACAGGCGGGAATAAACCAAGAATTGATATGCGGCCAGGCATTACCATTATTACTGCGCTACGGGCACATCGTGATAAAACAATTAACCTCATTATATTGCTTTATGGACTACCCGTTATAGGCAGACATATTTGCATGCATGGAGTCAACTAGTTGCTTATCGTATGTAGATGTTAATGTCCTATTCTTATATGTACATTCAAAAAGGCATGCAAAAATATAAGATAAACTAAATATAGGATTTATTGAAACGATACGAACAAAATAGCGGGTGCAAATTTTCCTGGGCACATAGGCATTTTGCATGTTATATGGGATTGATGAAGTATTTGCTTTCCTATCTACTTAAAAAAAAATCAGTAAATTTGGAAAATTTCAAAATCAATACATTTATTTGCTAGCCTTCATTGGTCATTAATATCAGTGATATTAGTGTTAGAATATGAAGACAATGTCGAATAAAATTTATAACATTAGCCTTGATTGCATGAATAATTTATAATTAGTTAATTAGCTATTCAAAGCATATAGTCGAAGTTACGATGGCATTAGGAGTTAAAGTTGGTTAATATATGATTTAAGATTCCGATTCGTAGGTTATGAAAGTGAAATTACTGGTATGCTCGCCGATTTTACTGCAAAGCTTCCATTTATGCACAAATTAAATCTAAATACAAGTATTTTACTTAGGTTTAACTTATTTTCAAAAATATTTCGAAATAATTAAAATCATATATATTTAGAAACAAATAGTGAACTGAATGAAATGGGTAATAAAACGACTTGATTTTAGTATCATGATATATATTCATACATCACATACAATTAATTTCCCAACCGTAAGCTGTTCAAACAAAAATTGGACAAATTTGAGCGAAAATATGTCGAGAAAATAGCAAAATAAATTTAAGTGGCTTCTTTGTGGAATTTATAGATATTCTACGGCCTTAATCAAAGGGATTTTTAAAAAGACATTTTAGATATTACAACATAGGATATTAATACAGTTGTTAATACACATAATAGAGGTCATGTCAATTTGTCTTGGCTTGAGATAACAAATAAATGTTATTGACTGTTATTGAGTGACCATTAATAAATAGGATTCAATATGAATAGAAATAATAGTCATTTAAAATATAAGTGTTGTTAAGATTCATATTACGACACGAGATGTCGAGTTGTGAAATAAGGCGTCAGCCGAGTCTCGTAATTTGAATTTACAATTGGAATATTTGAGAAGAGTTGGCAAAATAAGTTGGCGTATCAACTATTTAAGAGTGGTTAGCAAAAATTGTATTGTCCACCTAAAATGCGCCGCAATGAAAATCGACAGGTATATATCTCTGTTCTTTTCGATAATTTTTCGATAATTTTGATGAAAAGCGACAGGTTCTTTTTCGATAATTTTGATGAAAATCGACCTCTGTTCTTTTTAGATATTTTTTCAATAATTTTGATGAACAGCTTACCTAACAGATTTTTGCTTATTTTATTTTATATAAAATTTTATTGGGATAAAATTAATAACACAAATAAGTAAAGTGACCATACGTCCCGCTTTTAGCGGGACAATCCCGATTTTCGGTAATTTGTCCCGCTTAAAGATAAAAATCATTATTTCCATGCTTACTACAAAAATTTACCATTAACCCGTATAAAAAAAATTCTGCGGAACGGCTCGACAGATTTCAATGATATTGGTGTTATATTAAAGCGATTATGTCTATTTTTGCCCATTTTGTTCAAAATTTAAATGTATTTGCTAAATTGGTCGGAAATTGAAAATTAAGAATGACTATTTTCCTCTACATTCATATAGACTTGTATATCATAATCAAAGGCCATTTGTCATGTACAATCGAGTCAAAGAAATAGTAAATAATTGTGGCTTAAAGTGTCGGACTTGAAATTATTCTAGGCGAGACCTGGCGATGCTATATATATATATATATATATATATATATATATAATTATTTTTTACATACATTTCTTATATTTAAATTTTTTTAATATTTTATTTTGATTTTTGTCAAATATTTTATAGCAAATTATGTTGGATTTATGAATTACAAAATAAATACACAATAGCGTCCTCAAACAATCGGTCAATAATTGTATTTTCTTTTTTCAGTTTTTAAACTATGCATTTATGTCTGATTTGCCATATTCTTGGCAGTAGGTGTACTAGTGTATAGATAAAATTGGGATAATAAAAACGCGTTTCTTGATAACGAATACTCCACTAGAGCGAGAACTTTCTCAGAAAACGGCGAAAGTCTCGCTTCAACCAACGCAATCAACTTTTTCGAGTTTATATTCTTCGCTTCAACTTACCGTTCAAGGTGGCATTGAAACTGCCCATATAAAATAGCATGTGCAAAGATGGGATTGCATTCACGTAACCATGTAGTTAGACTTGAATTCCTCGCCGCGTTTGTCGAGAATAAAAAGTGTGTAATCTGTGTGTGTGTTTATCGTCGTTGTCGCACACACATCTAATATTAAAATATGTAGATGGCGATACCAACACGATCAGCAACTGTAAATTAATACGCGATGTTAATTGCCTGTTCAATTTCAAAGTCAGCATTTAGAAACATTTTATATGGACTGTCCATGCTAAGATTATAAATTTTTATTAAACGTGAAAAAATGATTGAATGGGACATTTTCTAATGGGAAATGTTAATTTTGATGAAAATCGACAGGTATCGACCTCTGCTCTTTTTCGATAATTTTGATGAAAATCGAAGGGCATATACCTATGCTCTTTTTCGATAATTTTTCGATAATTTTGATGAAAATCGACCTCTGTTCTTTTTCGATATTTTTTCGATAATTTTGATGAAAATTTTCATGAAAATCGACAGGTATGTACCTCTCTTCTTTTTCGATAATTTTGATGAAAATCGACAAGAATATACCTCTCTTCTTTTTCGATAATTTTTCGATAATTTTGATGAAAATCGACAGAAATATACCTTTGTACTTTTTCGATAATTTTATAAAAATCGACAGGTATATACCTTCTTTGTAAATAATTAAAAAAATTCCACAGGTATATATATACCTTCTTTGTAAATAATTAAAATAAATAATAAAAGCGTAATAGCATTGTATACAAGTAATTGAATAAGTACATTGGTAGGAAAAATATTTAAAAATAAATAGAAAGAAAGTATATAACAAACTTTAATAAATTTTACTCAATTCCCAATATAAAAGTGCGAATATAAAGAGATATAAGGCGAATTTCTTTTGTAAAAATATTGATATTGTAAATTATGTTTAGTCATATGCAATCACTGATTATATATATTTATCCGCAACTATAAGGATTAGTTGGAAACTGCATGAACATTACAATGGAATGCATTTGAAGAACTTTGAAAACTAAAGTACATTTGAAATTATATTGATTTACGTTCATTCTATATTTATAAACAATTACGCGTTTCTAAAGAATTTTTTAAATTTTCAATATAAAATTGCGGAATTTCACACATTGTCCAGTGACTGGCGCAAGCTCTTTGCAATCCTAGACTCAGTATATGCGTCAAGCTCATCATCTATTTTACACAGTGCAGTGTACTGCACAGAAGCAACGCCACTGTATCAACGTATTGGAAAATTAAATTGACACGTTACTTCAAAGCAGTGCGTTGATTCGAAGCAACGCGGTTTGGTAAGATTCAGTAGTCCAGTGCAAACCTAAAACCGGTTTTCACCGAAAATCGGTTTTCACCATAAAGCAGTTTTTACCGAAACGCGGTTTTCACCGGAAACCGGTTTTCACCGAAAATTGGTGAAAACGGTTAGTCGGTGAACCGGTGAAAAATCGCTTGCACCGGTTTCCGGTTTGATTGGCAAATATTCCCAGCACTACTAAAAACTATTCAATTACTGCTTTGTCCAACTATGATTTTGCGAGTTATATATAAGTTAAGAAATAGGTAAGGAACGCTATAACTATACAATTTTCAGTATCATAAGAATACCATTATCATCTTCTATAATTTGGTTAATGGAATACATGAATGCAATAATCTAGGCTGTAATAATTATTAACAATCACAGCCTTTAATCAGTACCGTCTGATATAAATATTATCTAGACATACATGATTAAT
This sequence comes from Leptodirus hochenwartii, assembly GCA_947310635.1. NCBI lineage: Eukaryota > Metazoa > Arthropoda > Insecta > Coleoptera > Leiodidae > Leptodirus > Leptodirus hochenwartii. Next base: position 41,378,829 of record OX371176.1, read on the forward strand.
CCAATTCCGCAAGAATTTTGTCGTAACGATATGTTGCCCTAACATGCTTCAAAAAATAAATGACATGACCTGATCTTCAAAAAAAAATGGCAAAGTGAAGTACACATATATAGTTCATATAAATTTTAATAAACTTATGCCAGGCAGAAGTAATTTCTTTTTTTAATATTCCATACATTAAATAATTGGTACTATCCTCTTTTGGAATAAGGATCAGATTTGAAATATGCTGTTATAAATAATCGTCCTTCATTGCTCAATGACTTCTTGCTATGTACCCCTAACATTTTCTATATTTTTCTATATAATCCGATAAAGTATATTTTAGTAATTATTTCTTTCTACACTACTTTTGAAAAAGCATACTTGTATCGAGCCTTCATTGTTTGACCAGTGTGTCACTTCTCAACAAAGCAGTGTAATTAATTTTAAACAAATGTGGAATTAGGAGCCTCTTTGACCACAAAAAATGGCTGACTTAATTATTTGGTCCAATACATATATGATGCTTAGTGATTTTTTTACAATATATCGAAATTCTGTTGACTCGTCTATATAATTTCTCAGAGTGACACATTTTTTATATAAAAATACATAAAAAAAATATGGCATATATGATACGTAAAGTTATACAAATTAGATAAGAAGATTTACCTTATAATTTTATCAAACTGCCCATTAATAAAAAATTTATGATAATATTATGTCGTCATTTTGAAAACATTCAAGTTTCTTATTAAAACACATGAATGTATTGATTTGTATGTTTTTTATACTAAGTAGTAGAAGTGTAGAGCTTTTTTTTCCTGTTTTTAACACACCTTTCAATTGGTTTGTCCAAATATAAACCTATTTCATTCTGCTATCACACACCCAGTAAACAAAGCATTATTTATCAGATGCATGTACTTTCTATAGGATAGATTGTAGAGCACAGCACAGATACGGCTCAAGTACACAAAATAAATTATATAATAGAAACATATATATAAATTTTCTACAATTGTTTCTTGTTAAAAAAAAATCCCTACAAGCACCAAAAAAATAATTAAAAATACATGATGAAGAACAGTATCAAAATTGGATTTTACATCTTGTGAAATATTACTTCCGTTTTGTAATATAGTACTTTGTAAGCGAAAAGTAGAATTTCTACAATAAAATTTCTACATTCGCAATTTCTACTCGACCATAATCGGAACAATGTTGCAGGACTAATGATTTTTTTTTAATTTCATTGGGAATGCTGCCATAAAACAGTTTCAATAAACGCAAGAATCTTTAAAACCGATGGGTCAAAATACGAGAAATATCCTTTATTAAAACTGTATATAGTATTTAAATATATTGTTCGGTACAGCATAGCAATTGTTAGAAATTGATGGAAAAGATACTTCATTATACACTAGAACAGTCCTGTTGGAATATATCTCCTTGTCAGGCAACATATTCTACTGCTAGAGTCCTGAAAGCACACCCCACACACATATATCTCCTATCGCATACAAATTTATAGATTTACCGGAATTTTGAACGCCATTCGCATATGTACAAGCAGAGAAACACGTTATACTATATTCCTGTTCGCACAGTTGCAGCAGTTCCCAGTTGTATTCCCCATATTTGGTCGACAACGCAATGAGAGAATATGCATGTTTAGTCAGCACTTGCACATATGCTGAATACACAAAAATAAATAGTGAAGAAAAAAAATTGTATCCACAGAATAGAATGAAACTTTCCACATCAAGATCGGATTTTTGTTGTCTACTAAAACTGTTTATAAATCAACAGACCACAGTTTTAACCAATTCATCTTAGATGAGATCTATTTATCAATCTATTTAAACGTGTAATGTGATGAATGAATAATGAATTGTACTGACGATTTAGTCTTCACATTTAAGATGAACCAATAAGTTTCTGTTCGAGTAAATAAACGAAGTCATCTTATTGCAACAGGATTTATTCTGAAAACTATGCACAAATCTCTCGCTGTGGTCCAGCAAGGATGCTGTAATCACAACATATATAATGATGTGATTTCACAATAAATACGTTACATAAGAAAACCGTATATAAATTATTGCTAAAGAATTCTGCCGTATTCTAATCATTATTGTTATACTAAATATACTGTTATAACAGTTTTGACAACTAAATTCGTTATCGCATTTTTTTTGTCAAAAACTTTGCAATAATGGTAATGTAATATTTGTTGAGAAGAATTAATACAGTTGAGAACTAACAGATCTTTTTCCATAGATAGAAGATTTTTTAACACAAAAATCGACGAATCTTTTAAAGATATTGTTTCTAAATTTATTGGTTTACTTTATAGATATTTGACCATTTATTATAAATAATAGGATATTGTAGATATACACCACTGACTGCAACAATTTAATTAATATTTAAAAAAAATCGGATGCATTAAAAAGCTGCTTTATTACAATATTGATTAAAATTCCAACCATCTAAATTTCTTTTTCTGCGAAAGTCTCGTACTTCCGGTGAATCGAAAGAGCTCGTTTTTTATAAAGCAATTCATTCGCGTTTGATCCTTTCTTATTATCCTCAGTGTTGAAAATATTAATATTCCTAACTCAATAACGTTGAAATCGTAAATGATGTTTTTTTTTTATTCATACCAGAAAAACGCATCGTGCGCCTTTTCTTGTAATTTCAGAATTTCCCAATCCCTGATTTGAAATTGCTGAAAGTAATTTAAAACAACGGCGATTTTATTAATCGGGGAAGCAATCCGATTTTTGTAAAGGGTTATTTAATTTTTGAAATACTCTATTAAATTTAGATTCAATTTAGCGGAATTTGTATGTAATATTTATTTTATTAAGGAATGCAAAATTTTCATACAAAGAAGTATTATTTATGGTATTAGATATTAATTGCACTGGAAATTAAATAAAAATGTGAAATTAAAAATTTATAGTATTCAGTTAACGCAATCACAATCGAAGTGAACTGAAAATGAAACACTTGTATTTATACTAAAAAAAAATCTACTGAAATGACTATGAGATATATATATTTTTTTGGTATTTTAATTCAGTAAAACTTAAATCTAGACTAATTTAAAAATTAATACTAGATAAAAATACATAATATTGTTACCTCCTGTTAATTTATATTGTTTATTATTCCATCGTTTGCAATTTTCGTTGTTATTGATGTTGTATATTGTTATATGTTAGTACATTTAATCAGTCCTTTAAAGGACTAAGAATAAATCCTCGAATAATAAGATCAAAATTAATATTTTCTATATGCTGCAGTTGAATCACAATCATATCTATCCTTTCGAATTTAATTCTAAGGATCATCCAGACGTGTTAGCAGATAATCTGCTAACATTGTCCTTACAACAGGGGCGGTTCCTTATGCAGGCCGCAGACCGCGCGCTCCTCCTGAACATTGAGCGCATCACCGTAGATATATAATTGTATTGAGATCGGCATTATTTTTCCTAAAAGATAAAGCTTGCGCCGCGAACATACATAACACTCATGACTCAACACGATATGACAGCTAGCAAGTACCAGTCAAATGCATATGCACTCATCCTATCTGTTGGAAGCGCTAGAGTGAGAGCGACCGTATGCAGTATACATCTGTTTCTATCGTTCGCGTATCGCTATACATATATCGACTAATGTAATACACATTCCAGCGGCAGCCAGCCTACCCATACGGGTTAAATGCATATGCACTCATCTCACTCTATTGCAAGCGCTAGAGTGAGAGCGACCGTATGTAGTATGTCTTCTGTGTCTTCGGTTCGCTTGTCCCATATAACGACTAATGTAACACACATTCCAGCGGCTTGAGATGAGTCATAGCAACGTGATGTCACAATGCTTCAAAGCTAAGAATATATAGTTGTTTTAAAATATTGAATGCCACGATACTTTAGCGCCGAACAGTCATAGAAGCCACAGCCACAGTTCAGAGAACAGAGTAGTCTAGTATATATGTATATAAATTGATATAAAATAGTCAGATAAGACAGTAGCATTTGTTCTGTGTATGTACGATATGTACGTATGTAACGATTTTGCCACGTGTTTCTCCAAGAATATATTTAATAGAAATAATTTAATAAAAATGAATAGTGTTCTTTATTGAAAATAGAGTTTTGTAGACTTTCTCTTGTGGACAAAGTAAAAATTAAAGAATTAGGTAGGCCATTGCCTGATTTAAATTTATCGCAAACTTGTGCAAGGAGTGTAGAAAACCGAACATTTACGCGGCGTTTTACAAAAGACATTTACAAAAAAATTATAACACAGATGAAGGACAGATTCTCATATCGTGGCCATCTACAAGCCGCTGAGTTATTTAACACGAAATCGATGCAAACATTTTCTAAACAATTTCCAGTGGATCTTATGGTAACCGTGTATCATCCATATCAATTTTTGAGGAAAACCAGATTAAAAACAGAATTAGAAGTCATTTACTGGCGTCCGGATTTTTATCAAATAATTGGAGCCACAAATTTTCTTACATTATTCTTACAAAATAATCTCAGTGAAACTTTCCCGGAAACTATAAAAATACTTAAAATTATTTTAACGAAAAAGTTTTGGAAAAGTTTATATCAATGAAAGCTAGAAGAGTGTAATTCACTTTCAATAAATGATTGAATTTAATCATTTTGCATCCATTTTAGGTAAGATTTCTCACTATTATGTTATTTTTTAAGAAATGCGCCCCCCCAGATTGAAATGGCACGAGCTGCCACTGCCTTACAACCCAATAATTACTGGATCGAATAGCATGAATAATTGCAGTTTTGATATCTGTGGTTTATGTGATAGAACAGAAATTGTGCTGTGCATATAACATATAAAGCAATATTGGAATTACATTCTATTGACTGAACCAACCTGATAATCGTTTATGGGTACTATACCTATTAATTAGTAATGGACCCACATACCGGAAGCCAATATTATACATAATGACATCGTCCACTTCATAATGTTCTATTATAATAGATATCTTAGTCATCGATATTCAGTTATTTATATAGCAATCACGATTAGTGACAAATGTTTTTTATTTAGTTGTTAACTTATGAACTCATTCATCCAGCAACATTTGAACAGGTCTGTCGATGATCTCGTGTTTGGTTTTCGCTGTCGGATTGATAGTTAAATATCAATCAATGATTTGAAGTTCTTAAAACCATTAGTTTAGAATTAGTCTGGTGAAAGGTTCGAAGGGGCAATTTGATGGACGTGGAGGATGGCGTGCCACTGGACACGCCAATCAATCTCGATCCATTGGAATCGGGCGCAGAGAAGTCTTTAGAAGATAATTCATATATAACGAATTGTCATAATGTCTTATATAACCTCAGAATACTGTGTTAAGTAATATGCAATCAGCTCAAATGATTTTGAGAACAATGTCCAATTTACTTCGTATTTCTACTATGTCAAAAGATAATTTAGATGTGGAAAAACAAAATCCTATTCAAACAATTGAAAATATAATGGTTATAGATAAGTCTGTAGCTAATAATGCAACAATTGACAATAATACGCAAATGAATAAAACAAATACACCCATATCTGTAATAAATATATTCAAATCTAGCGACTCTAGTATTTCTTGAAAGTCGAGATCAAAATAATATAGGATATTATCACCCAATGTCAATTGGAAAATTACTATTAACTAAAATTCCGCAAGTTAATATAAAAATTTAATAAACATTAGTACATCTGGTAGAATCGAGTAAAAGTGGAATTAAATTCGGAAGAAGCAGCTAATTTAATAATAGACAGTGAAGTATTGGTAAATAAGAAAATAAATGCATATATCCAATATAACCTTACTAGTAAGAAAGGGATTACGAGAAATGTTTCAAAATCTCTTTCCGACCAAGAAATTAAAGATAATATTATATGTGAGACAGCAATTAACTGTTCGTAGGTTGTTTAAGAGAAAGGTTGAAAATAAAGATGAGCTATATTCATTATAGCGATGTGTAGTTCACTCGCGAATCGTTCACTCTGAACGGTTCAATCAAATTACGGGCGTATTGTGACGATGTTTTGCAACGACCTATAGGTCACTATGACCTAGTTTGTGAACTATGAACTACATGGTGCACGGTGTACGTATTGATGTACTTGTACTAGGTCCTGAACTCGTCGTGTACTAAACCGTTCGTGAATCACAACGACTCGTAAACTATGCAGTATAGTATACATTACATATACAGTACTAACATTTATTTAGTGATAAAGTGTGTTGGTGAAAGGAACGAAATAGGAAACTCGATGCAATATTGCCGAGCTGAGTCACAATTTATATGTTTGTATCAGATTTCATTTGGAATAATATAATTTATATATTCGCAAGATTAAATATGTTCTTGAATATGTCATGCAATAGCAAATTTTTGCAATAATGCAAAAATAAACATCTAAATCTTATAGTTTTTCTATTTCATACTGAGTGCAATGCAATCACTTAATATCAAATCAAAGCTTTGAAGTTTGAACAGAGAAAATTCGGAATAGAAATTATAAATTATAACGCTAAACAAAATGATTCCATCTAGTTAATTTTATTATAGTTTGTACATTTAATTTTCAAGTGTTAGTAAAGTAGTAAACATTTTCATCAGTAACTACCAATAAGTAATTTAGAGCTTCATATAAATAATCGTGAGTACCTAGGGAAGATTATATTTCATTATATATATGTTTTGTATAAATTATAAACATTGTTGTCTTTTCTTCCTCATTCTTAATTCAAAATAAGTATTGTAATATTTCAATTTATTTATTTTTTACCATTTAATATTTTTATATTGAGAAAAATGAGATTATTTTCAGTATGTGCATGTATTTCATATAGGTCGTGAACTAGTTCATTTTTAAAAGATGTTAGTAGTTCACGACCTATAGTTCGTGAACGGTACATTGAAATGAACTACAAACTACGAACTAGGTCCTCAAAGTGACCTATAGTTTGCCATCGCTAATTCATTAGGTACGGTTTTGGTAACTTTCGATTCGCAAAGGTTGCCATCATATTTATATATTACCGCAACAAGATGTCCAGTGCAATATCCACGCAAAGAGAAGATCATAACTCTAAAGAATGCTCGTATAAACTTTGTAAATAGGGTCGCATCTTTGTATATAAATAGAGAAATATATATAAGAGTATTAAACTTGTATGCAATAGAAAACTCAGTCTATGACAAAATTTTCAATTTATCTATATTATCTCTTATTGGAAACATAAACCAAAGTCTGCAGTAATGAAAGTGTCTTAGTTTATAATAATACGATTCTTCATTGCGATAGAAACATTGTAGCTACGCCTTTTAGGAAACGATATGAGTTTAATTTCTGGTCTCCGAAGATATCTGTTGATTTTAAGGCGGAGGATCATTCGAGTTTGCATAATAGTGATTATTTTCTGGAATACTGCTATAATAAATTTCCGGAAGAAATCCAAATCTTTACTGACGGCTCTGTAATGAATGGAAAATCAGGATGTGCTTTCTATATTCCCAGTAGTGGCAATAAGAAGAAAATCACACTTCCCAAACCCTATATATTCCTGTGATTTAATCGCGATTATCGAAGCTCTCGTATTTGTTAAAGAACATATGGAAGAAACCAAGTTAGTCATCGTTTCTGATAGTCTTAGCATCCTAACCAAATTTAAAAGCTTGAAGTCATTGTCTAATTAAAACCATTTATTCTATGCAATAATCGATCTATGGCATTCTTTGAAAATTAAGAATGTTAGCATTAAATTTTGATGGCTCATGCTGAAATGCGGAACAATGAAATTGTCGATAAGCTTGCAAAAGAAGCATTGGTCGGCGAAGATAATTCCGAATATTTCTGTTCTAAATCTGACTTGTTTAAAACATTTAGAGAAAACTATTATGAAAATTGGAAAAGTTCATACATACAATCGGAAAAAGGAGCATACTATAAAAGTATAAATGACTACCCATTAAAGAAGTTCTGGTTTTCAAATATTACAAAACATAAACATTTCATTAAAATATTAAATAGAACGAGAATAAATCATAGTGCATAAGAAAAAACACCTATTTAGAATAGGTTGTGCTTTAGTCTGCTTTAAGTTCGTGTGGACTAGTAGAAGATTTTGACCATATTTTTTTCATGTCCCAAATACTGCGCTTATCGAAAAATTCTAGAAAGAGAAATTTCTACGCTTTTACACTTACTAGTTAATTTAGCGACATTATCAAAACTCAACAACACAGAAATATATGAAGGTTTATATACGTTTTTAATTGCGGTTAAAATATGTATTTTTTGTTATCCCATAATATAACAATAACATTAACACATACTTATATGTTTTCATATTTCCTAATCCGTGGTCTGTTTTGTGTCAGTCATCAATATCGACCCATTGGCATGATTAAATGTGTCCTCGTCTGTCCTATTCTTTAGATTATTTCTTGGAGGTTTTATTATTGGTGGTTAGGCTAGGGACTTATAGTTTAAAGTTGGCATATGAAATAGTAGTTGGTGTATTTTGGAAGTTTTAAACATGTATACTAGGTTGAGTTTTACAATGTTATGTCGAATTAAATACATATTGGTTGATGGTAAATAGCATTTGAGCTATATCCATGTGGCAACCAAAAACAAAAAACTTATGAACTGAAGATGGGGCCTCCATACAGATATTGAATGCTTTATGTTACGGTATTTGGGTAATATTCTATATATAATTATTTAACACCGTAGTGATAATTTGAAAATTGAATAGAGTGCTTCTGGGATGTTTGGGAGATATCGAACTAATTAACTAGTAATTAAAGTGGTGATTATCTTTCAATTAACTGTACTGAAAAACAAACAAAATGCCATTTTTATATAACGATTTTTCATTACATTACAATATTTCAATATTTGCCGCACTAACAAATATTTTTTTAAATAAATGCTTTACGTCGTGCTTGAACAATTTTCTCTTTCCAACTTATTTTCAAGTATATATTTTACAAGAGAAATGAATGGCATTTTTTTCTGGATATCGGACTCTTGGCAATTTTATCATACGTGGGGGTCAGTTATTTTCTGACGTCCTGGTAATGGTTCGGTTGATTAAACACTCTCCAGAGGAATGACTGGCCATATTTCCGTCTGCAATGTCCGAAAGGCCGACGCCACTCCTTGCTTCCCATCCATATATGCCATGTTATGCCCTATTCCATATAGCAGTGCTGGCGGACCATTTTTTATATGTTTTTATTGTTTACAAATTTACAAATTATATATATATATATATATAGATGCTCCTATACAGGCAATATCAATTATTTATTAATAAGATTATTTTTATTGCACATTTGATTCATAATTTTATATATTAGATTAATAGTTCCTCAAATTTAGTATATGAGCACCTCGAACTAGATTTATCACGCATTTCTTTCTGAAATTGGTTTTTATAAAATCCAGAGAACATTTATTGTCTGATCCATCACTAGATTTTTATAGAACTCCATGTTTAAGGGGATTCCTAGTTCGCTTTAGTTTTTCTTCCGCATTCTATTTTATTAATCCCAATGATAAAGATAATTTTACAATCTATGCATGCTATTTCTTAAATCGACTAATTTTCGTTTCACAATATATAAATAGAAAATCAATTAATTGCATTTCAACGTCATCTAAAATTAGTCTCTCCATTTTGGTTTTAGTCAATAATATTTAGTCGGAATATGAAAATTTTGATATCATTGTAAAAGTGTGCAACGTCGTTTTATTCGTTGTATTCGAGTATCGACTGGCACATGTGGAAAGGTTATATTTGCTGCTTAGATTTTTTATGAAAAACTTAATAATTTACAAGCTCATAAAATAATATTACCTGGAAATAATTTTCAATTTTTTCCATGTGCCACCCATGGTACGCGTGCCATATGATTGCTATACCATTGCTATAACATATGGCACACTCCCAGCATCAACGTACGCACATCTACGATTGTGTGTTACGTTGACACAAAAAAGAATTATTTAATGGTTCCGCGCTTGTATTTGCAGTACAATACCAACAGCCGTAATGTAATTAAATGTTCTATTTGACTTTTCCTAGCAGTGCGTATAATCTTTACGTCTTTCAATTATTCCTTGCTCGCTATTACGAAATAATTGCATTACTTACAGTCCCGAATTAACTGAATCGCAAATAAAGCCAATTTCATAACTAGCTTTCCACATATATGAGTACAATATAGGACATACATATTTGAAAGGATTCGTTATGAAATTTTGACAATTATGCTTAAGCAAATTAATTGCGGTATAGAAATGGTTATATTTATAATTTTTTACAATAAATTATAGCTAGAACAAATTAGATTGAGCATAGTGACATTTTAAAGTATTTATGTTTATATTTTTGAAATTGATGTATTATCAGTTACTAGTATTTTGTTTAATAAATTTTTATTTAAAATTAATCACAAAAATGAGCAGATTATACCTTCATTAAAAGTAATAAGTCTCTCTTAAAACAAGTTTTAATTACGAACCATCTACTAGTCGATATTATGATGATTTAATTGTACTGTTAAAAAGCTGTAATTGCAAATTCGCTAAAAATAATAACCTACAAAATATTTGTTCTGTATTTAATATTTCTGTAATTTAGCAATTCATGCTATGTCTTATTCTTACAAATAAATCATATAATATAGAATATCACCCAAATACCGTAATAAGCATTAAGTAGCTAGATGTACATTTCAAGCGCTATGCGCCCATCTTCAGTAGCACAAGCTAAAACTAAATAAAATACCTCTGTCACGAATCGTGATTGATATACTATCAAATAAATAAGTCAACATGACAGAAATACTTCAAAATTGGCATATAATATGACCTATAAATCTTTTAAAAAATACAAATTAAAAATTACAAATTACAAATTATAAATTAACGAAAATAACAAGTAACAGCAAAAAATATTGGTTTGTGAAATCTAAAATAACTAAAAATAAATAAAGAAATAAATAAAATAATAATAATAAATTTAAAAATAGTTTTCATTAAATAAATTAAATAGACAACATAAAATTGGGCATTAATCTAAGTTCATTCAATTTGATTTAGATTTATGCATGTATTTACTTTCATAAGCATTTAACTCGGAATAATTCAAAACACTTTTAAGTAATTTAAGTGAACTAATTTGAATAGGATGCCCTGATTCAAAAATATGTACGGCGACAGCACTTTTATGTTTTCTATTTAATCTGAAATGAGCTAAATACTCCTTAAATCTAGTTTCAATGGGTCTACGTGTTTGTTCTATATATTCTTTAGGACAACTAGAACAAAATATTTCGTTAATACCCGATTTTTTATTGAAATCAATCAAATCTTTGGGATTTATTAGAAAATTAGCAAGACTATTAGAAGTTACTTTAAAATTATATATATTTAAAATACTATCTAAACCACGTGCAATTATAGAATCAAATGGTAATTTAACAAATTTTGGAGTTGAATTATTACTTTGTTCTAAGCAACTAATATTTCTGATATCTCTTGTTCTTTTAAATGTTCATAATATGTTATTTATAATTTTATAAGAATAGCCATTTTGTCGTGCTATTATTAAATTTAATGTTATATTTATCATTAGATAAAGGAAAATTTAATATGCGGTTAATTAAAAAATTAAAAGCAGCATATTTATATTGACGAGAATGGTTTGAATCGTTCCGTATATAGCAGTCCGTATTTGTAGCTTTTCTATATATATCAAATTCTAATATATTATTATTTCTGATGACTAAAACATCTAAGAAAGGTAACTGATTATTATTTTCGATTTGATAAATAAATTTAATTGAAGGAAATTTAGAATTTAATATTCGCGGTTCGTTATAGAGGTATTTTATTTAGTTTTAGCTTCTGCTACTGAAGATGGGCGCATAGCGCTTGAAATGTACATCTAGCTACTTAATGCTTGTTACGGTATTTGGGTGATATTCTATATTATAATTTAACACCGTAGTGATAATTTTTAAAATAAATCATAATTTACCTAAATCCGAGATGTGGCTAAAATCCCTGGCAATAAAATTTTATTTTATCCAAATATATTTTAATTTAGGAAGCAATTCGAATTTTTCACTTCCTTAATTCTACACCAATGACAATGACTAACATAAAAACACAAAAGAAAATTTATTATCTTGCTACTATATATTGTTTTAAATTATAATAAACGATCACTATCATATCATTGCAATAAAAATGTGACTATGAATAGATTTTATGATACCCTTTCATTACCTCTTATTTTTCTCTTCATTAAAAAGTAATTTCTTGCAACTTTAACATGTCAATAGGGCGTGTATTGATATTGTTGATATTCCTGTAAAATAAAAACTTTTAACTCAAGCGGTTCATAATTTTCTTATGCTAAATTAAACCTTTGTTCCTTTCTTTCTAATTTCACGAAACATATGCAGAAACTAATGCAAGCCTGTTCGTGGCATAAAAACAGTGTACTGTAACTGAATGTAATCGGTCGGCCTAATGGGCGCCGTGTTGGATTAATTCTAGGGCGCATGATTCGAGGATTTGGCCACCGTTCTAGCAGCTACTGATACCTCTAGTGGTGGAATATAAAAATTAGAGAGAGGCGTTTATCTTGTCATGTCCGCATAAAGATAGGGCACGTAATGTGCTGTGGCGAAACTAAATACAGTACATTTGTTTTGCATTATAATATTAAAAAATATATGCCCATTTCTACATAATGACAACATAAAACATTCGTAGGCCCTGTAGGTAGGTCTGGGCTGAATGTTTATATACTTTATGTACATTACGTACTTCTAGCAATTTGCATTTTTACAATGCACAACATCTAGTTTTTCTAGCTCATGTGCTAAAGAATTTATTGCAATTTACATGGATCCTTCTTTAATAGTAATATAAATAAATTATCTCTGAACAACATATTGAATATATATATATATATGCCTGATATGAATTTTAGAAAATGGTACTATGTTTTTTTTACATTGAGTTTACAATGGTATGATTTTTTAATATAATAAATTTAAAGAGTGTAATAAATTGTTGTATTTTTCCTCTCGCCATTTCTGTTTATTCAAGTATAGTGTAGAGAGTATTAGATGAAATCCAATATGTGAGTAAGACTTTGCCTAAAGTGAATTCTCGGCCGGCCAAATGTAATATAATAAATTCTACTTCTGTCCTGACATATCGTATCAGATTGTGGTAATCTTCGTCGCCGTTGCGTTGGCTGGAAAACAAAGTGCCAGTCTAATGCATTTTCTTTCGGGCCTTTCTTACAATTTGGCCGTATCGTATATTGTGTAATAGCCATATTTGTTACTTTTCAGTTCGGAAATCTGTTAAACCTTAATTTAGCTATACTCTTATAATTTAGTGTACTAATATAGATAATATATCTTAATACCTGACTCTAGACGAAAATATATGTTTGCATTAGTTTTTGGAAACACATATTTGGTATATCATGTTGAAATGAATACGCAAATGATATTTAATAAATTTACCAAAAATATTTAATTATTTCGAATTATTGTAAGTGATAATTTTCAAAATTATCAAAATTTAGCACGAAATAAATTGTGGATTAAACAATTCATGGTTCTTGTACCTTGTAACGAAATGTATACACATACGTATTCTACACTATTTCGCATTTTCTTCTCCTCCTTCATCCTTCTAGCATACCAGAGACAGTTCAGAGTTAAATTCGAATGATGAACAAAAAGAAAAATACCTTAATAAATTATTTGTTCTAGTTTAGATGTCTACTGTCTTTTCTTCACAATTATCAAAGATATATACTTAGCTATTACTTTCACATTCATATTATTTTGCGTGAAAATTATATTTTCTATAAGTCGTTGTAAGAAAACAAGTAATTGTCCCAGTTTAAAATAAAAATAAATTTAAAAATAGATGAAATAGACAAGATGAAATTGGGCCTGAATCTAAATTCATTAAATTTGATTTTGATTTATGCATGTATATACTTCCATAAGCATTTAACTCGGAATAATTCAAAACACTTTTAAGTAATTTAAGTGAACTAACTGGTATAGGATGAGCTGAGTTAGTCAAAAATATGCTCAGCTACAGCACTTTTTTTCTTCTTTTCTATTTAATCTGAAATGAGCTAAATGCTCCTTAAATTATATGCCACTTTTGAAATACTTCTGTCATGTTGACTTATTTATTTAATAGTATATCTATTTTAAAAATTCATTCATTTTAAACAATTTATCCCCATGTGTAGTGAAAATATACAAATCCATTGCTAACCAAAAGTTTTACTTGACAATATTTTATCTCAGAAAAAGTTGCGCTAAAAATACGCACTATCGGTTCCATATTTAATACACTTTGTTTAAATTAATATGTACAATTAAATATTTCGCAGTATCCCCATTGGATCATATAATCTTATTTTGTATAAAACTCGAAATCTTATATAAAAGTCGTATCAAATAAGAAATATATATTGCGAATGGTATTTTACTTTTAGTACATAGACTTTTCAATCGCAAAATTCGATATGCTTAGTGGCAATCCGGGGACTTCCGGGGGTCATTTACCGGCTCTATACCTGCAAGGAGCGTTATTCCGTTTCCTAGTTGCCGACACGTAGGTCAACTTTAGCTGAGAAACCGGAAATTCATGAATTCCACCATATAACCACCATAATGTGAAGCCACGACGGCATGTCCCAGTTTATTCAATCTCCTCATAAATATACCAGACAGTAATGGTAATGTAATGGTTTTGTTTTAGAATTTTTTTGTTTGAAAATATCACACTTCCAATACGTTATTTTTAAATTAAAAGTGACAAATCAAAAACTTAAATGTGCGTATCGATTTTTCATCAAGTCATATTTATTTTAATTTAAAGTATTGGACTATTACTATTTTACTAGGATTAATTCGCGAAAATACACTTTGAAATTTTTAGTTTATTAATAATGAATGCTATTAAAGTTCTTCACCACTGGATTAACAAATAAATAAATATTTAGTTACTACTTGCGCGTATTATTTAAAAAATTATATATAATATTAATCCAGTAATCACTGTTGTAAAAATCGATATTAAGAAACTTTTATAAAAAGGAAAATATTTGTTTTAGCAAATCGTATAAAATATGCAAATGCTATTCTAATTTAAATTTGTTTATTGTGCGGCTAAACTTCCTACATGTCAACACGCAACCAGTCATTCATGCTTCTGCGAATTAAGATTGTAATGTTAATCGAACAGTTGGAAGGAATCGCCGAAGGAATTCCACCTCAATATACAATGTTTCCTAAAGAATTACAAGAATGTCCTTAATTGTCCTGAGGGTGAACATTACTCTATCGCTAGACGCGGTACCCATCAACGTCAAGAACATGGCCAAGTATATCAAGCTGCGCTTTACCAGCCTTCTTTCGTGGCTGATATTGTTGTTGTTGCTCGACAGATAGGGCCGCTAGCGTTCCCGCGGGTGAAACCCCGGGAATTTATGTTGTGTTTACACTCTAATCTAAATGGTAATGGAATAAAAATAACAGCCGGTAATTTACTGTGAAGATTAATCGCATCGCTTATTCATTGTTGCGCGTTTACAACTTATACAAAGGCCTGAAACGGCCATAAATCATACTATAATTCTGTTTGTTCAAAGATCAAGCCACAAGAGTGAGCAATTCGCATAATTAATGTTTAAGGGAGCTCTTTATTTTCTAAGAGAGAATTTAATCCAGTGTTATTTATATGGGTGTACTATTGACAGTATTATATAAAAATGAGTAGAACGTAAATTCATTTGATATAATTTAATCCAAATAAGAATTTCGCATTGCAAAATGTTAAAATGTAATAATTAGAAATATTCTTTTGAAAAATTACATATTTCCTTAATACAGTGGCATATTATCTGAAGCATTAGTGGATCAAATTCATTCAATATAAATTATAACATAGAATAATATATACGTTCTGTAGATCAGTTGTGCGCAAGCCTTGTTCTTTGTGGGTCGCCAAATATTTATACCCATATGCATAAATAAAACCATTGTTTTATAAAATTATGTGTTCTATTCAGACCTCTAATAAGGCAGAAACATAAGCGCAAATCCCAGAAAGAATTCCACTTTAACTACGTTGACGATTAAAAAAACGTCTGTCTATCCAGGGGTCGCGACAAACTTTTACACAAAATGGGGGGTCGGAAATGAAAATAGTTTGCGCACCACAGCTGTAGATGATAATGACCAATATGGCGGCAAAACAAATAACGTCGCGTAAACTAAAAAATGAGGATGTATGAGATAATACTTAAAAAATAAAATGGAATAAAATAGATAAAAGAAATGTGCAGTGCTATGGTTTTCAGGCAGATGAAAATATGTTGACATTCACAAACGATACAAAAGTTTTTAGGAGAAAGAGGACAGAATTTAGAACATGTATTAAATATTATATAGAAAGTAATGTCCATTATTATTACATAATACTAAAATATACAATCGTATAGCAATGAATGACAGAGGTATGTTTATTTGTTCTATTAATGTGCTACTGAAGATGGGGACATAGCCTTCGAAATGCGCATTTAACTAATAAATGCTTTGTGTTACGGTATTTGGGTGATGTTTTATACGAATTATTTATTTTTTTAAATTATCACTACGGTGGTAAATAATAGTATAGAAAATCACCCAAATACCCTAGCTTAAAGCTACTTCTACATGCGCATTTCGAAGGCTATGCCCCCATCTTCAGTAGTATAAGATAAAAACTAAATAAAATACCTCTGTCACGAATCGTGATTGATATACTATTAAATAAATAAGTCAACATGACAGAAGTATTTCAAATATGGCATATAATATGACCTATAAATCTTTTAAAGAACACGGTTGAACATGACACACGGTTTCCAAAAGGTCCACTGGAAATTGTTTAGAAAATGCTGGCATCGATTTCGTGTTAAATAACTCAGCGGCTTCTAGATGGCCACGATATGAGAATCTGTCTTTCATCTGTGTTATAATTTTCTTTGTAAATGTCTCTTGTAAAACGCCGCGTAAATGTCCGGTTTTGAGCACTCGTTGCACAAGTTTGCGATAAATTTAAATCAGGCAATGGCCTACCTAATTCTTTAATTTTTACTTTGTCCACAAGAGAAAGTGTACAAAACTCAATTTTCAATAAAGAACTAACACTATTCATTTATATTAAATTATTTCTATTAAATATATTCTTGGAGAAACACGTGACAAAATCGTACATACGTACATATCGTACATACACAGAACAAATGCTACTGTCTTATCTGGCTATTCTATATCAATTTATATATATATATACTCTCTGTTCTCTCTGAACTTCTCTAGGACGTTAAAGAAGCACGACATCCAATAGATCGGTCGCCTGCACTCTATGATACACTCATCTCATTACATATGTACTGTATATATGTATTTAACTTGTACTGGCATTGGATAGCCGCTGGGAATCTGTGACATATATTAGACAATGAAGCAAGGAGCGAACCGAAGAAACAGAAGATATACTGCATACGGTCGTTCTCACCTATTGCTTGCAATAGAGTGAGATGAGTGCATATGCATTTAACCTGTACTGTGTGGCGCTGAACACGCAGCGGCACGAAATTAGCGATATATCTATACCACGCGAACGATAGATACAGATGATATACTGCATCGGTCGCTGCTATGACTTGCAACGGATACCACAACGAACGCCACACAGTGTTGTGTTGATTGTTATCGTGGCGCAAGCTTTATCTTTTAGGAAAAATAATGCCGAGATAAAATATCGCAATACAATTATATACTGAGCATAGTACTGTAATATTATACCATAAAAACGCTTAGTAATTTTTAGTTTTTAATCTTTGGCTTTATATATATATATTCTTTATTATTCTAAGTTATAGAGAGTGGTTTTGTATTTTTAAGTAACTCTGAAATTTAGAGAAATTTTAATTTTTTATTATTATTTCTGTATATATCTGTGTTGAACCGTAATTGGTGGAGACGTGTGTGTCTCTGCTGTTGTACTTCCTTAATTAAATAAATAAATAAATAAATATCTACGGTGATGCGCTCAATGTTCAGGAGGGGCGCGCGGCCCTGCGGCCTGCATAAGGAACCGCCACTGCTTGTATATCAGTTTTACTTTATCTGTCATTTTGATTGAATTTCCCTAACATACCGCGATTATATTTCTTTATAATTCCTTACTTAAAACAAAAGTCACGTCTCAGCTTTACTTTTATATAGAATGTTTACAAACCACAGAACCGAATTCACTGCAATTTTTCTGAGAACCAATAAACTAAATCGCATCTTCCATGTTTATATTCGTGTATGTGGCGACAGCCGGGTGTGATGACGGTATAAGATTCACATACGTATATAAAGTACCATACGAAGAATGCGTAAGAAGACATATTACAACTTCGTCGCGAACGCACACATTACATCATCGAATTTGCAAAACAATTCTAAATCCTAAGCGAAGGAATTTTATGGTAAGCGATAACATTTCTCTATTTTACTTAACAATTTGGTAAAATTCAACAACGTTCCACTCTGACAAGAAGCAGCTTTCATGCACTAAACTATAAACTATAGAATGATGAGAAAAGCAATAATTTGTGGAATATTGCCCCAATATTGCCCTAAAACTTGGAAATTTTTATAAATAATTATAGTACCTCATATTACTTCTTTAATGTACTGAAGAATTGCAGTAATTGTAGCAATTTAAAAATTAAAAAATATATAACCCTTAAATAAAACTCATAATACAGATTGTATAGTAAGGATGAAAAAATTATATAAAGCAATATCTTCAAATACTCTAAAATTAATAACTAATTTCTAATTAGTGTTATTATTTCCAAAATTATGGTACGAGTGTCTGGTTGAGTAAAGGTTGAAACATAGGCAAAAATTACTTAAACTTAACAATATAAATTCTCTACAAACTGCATCCTTACATTTCAAAAATACAATCAAATTCTACGTATGGGTATTATTGAATTTTATCAAATTTAAGCAGCTCGTGGAAATAAATGTATTTCGTTAGTTCGTAATATGAAAATATAGAGAAAACAAACATACTTTTATAAAAATGCATGTTTTATATAATGTAAGTATTTTTTCCGCGTTAACGTTTTAGAAGGGCATAGATAATTTAAAAAATGCTATCGTTCAAAGGGTTTTTTTCAATTTACTTTACAAATAATCTTTTCGTAAATATAAATGTAAAACGCATTAATACATCTTGTAAATCACATCTCTTTAATTTTCAAACACATTTATTAATAGTTGACGCTATAGTATACATTTGTAATAATTACTTTACAACGCATTTATGACATTCTTCAGTGCTATGAACAATAAAATACTTTTATTGCCTCAGTCCTTTCTGTGGCGTTCATGCGACAAAGAAAACGGAATCAAGGACAATATACTTTGACGTTGCTTTTCCTGCCATACGAGATTAGAACTCTTCGCTGTCTACCCAATAAAAATAACGTGAAAAAACTTTTGTGCGAACTAAAGTTGCTATTCAGCTCATACTCATACATAGCAGAATGTTAAGACCTAATTTTTAAGACCTAAAAAATTTAAATGCAGTAATAACAGGTGAATCATGAAAGTTATATGTTTTTATAAAAAATACTTTAGCTAAACAAACGGGCCTTTCTACTCCGTAATTGGGCATAATTCATTTAATGTGGCAATTTCCAAGGATAGTTTTGCTGCTCAGATGACTCCTGATGAGTAATAATTCCATAAGTTGTCTCTAGAGGAAAACGAGAGTATTCAGTGCCCATTTCTTTAAATATATCTTCATTGTCCAGATAACGTTATGCATTATACAAAATGCATTGATATGTACAAAAAATGTTTGAATATAGATGATGGTTGGTACTTTTCATCAATTCAATTCATTTTCGCAGTGCATAGTTACAATAGATAGCAAGCAAGCAATAATAGTTTGCAGATTTATGTAAAATAATTAAATAATTCGTCAATAATTTAAATTTGCTCTTGAAGGAACATAATATTAATGTTGTGGTAGATAACAAAATAAACATTTAATAAAACAAATATTGCAAATATTATGGTATCCAACATTATAAATATTATTTTAATTTTATGTTACATTGACAGCAGCATTCAAATAAATGAAGACAATAACAATCACTATATTACGTATACTGGAACAAATTTAGTAGTGACTTAAGCCGAAGGCGAACTACATGTTTAAAAATCATTTAGGCAATAAGAGACGTTTTTGAAAAGATGGTCCTTTAATTGCCGTTTACGTGTTTTATAAGAGCTACTAAAATGTAATCTATTAACTTTGGTATAGATTTTGGCCCCTATGTAATATGGGCAACTTTCGTATAGTTTTGGCCTATTATTTGGTATCGGTATACCATCCTTATATCAGTTAACTAATAACTACAACTTTGTTATAATATAATCCTTACTAAGAGTGACAGGTTAATATTTTTGTAGACGAACACATATAAGTTTTAAATACACAACGTGTAAATAGTCAAGATTTTACATCTAATAAAAAGAGGAGCACAGTGTTTCTTGAAGTTGACTTTGCAACAGTGGCGGCTCTTGACAATTCAATCGAGGGGGGCGCATTTCTTAAAAAATAACATAATAGTAAGAAATCTTACCTAAAATGGAAGCAAAATGATTAAATTCAATCATTTCTTGAAAGTGAATCTATCTTCTATCTTTCATTGATATAAACTTTTCCAAAACTTTTTCGTTAAAATTGTAAATATCTCGCACCACATTTTTATTAACACACATCATCGCCAACGTGTTTAAACGATTATTAACCATAGTATTTCGCAAAAAAGTCCCGATTCTTTTAAGTGTTGAAAAACAATGCTCTGATTCAGCAATGGTCATTGGGTTGTTAAAATGATTTTAAGTAGTTTTATAGTTTCCGGGAAAGTTTCGTTGAGATTATTTTGTAGCAATAATGAAAGAAAATTTGTGGCTCCAATTATTTGATAAAAACTCGGACGCGAATAAATGACTCCTAATTCTGTTTTTAATCTGGTTTTATTCAAAAATGGATATGCATGACACACGGTTTCCCAAAGGTCCACTGGAAATTGTTTAGAAAATGTTGGCATCGATTTCGTGTTAAATAACTCAGCGGCTTGTAGATGGCCACGATATGAGAATCTGTCCTTCATCTGTGTTATAATTTTTTTTTGTAAATGTCTCTTGTAAAACGCCGCGTAAATGTCCGGTTTTGAGCACTCCTTGCACAAGTTTGCGATCAATTTAAATCAGGCAATGGCCTACCTAATTTTTTAATTTTTACTTTGTCCACAAGAGAAAGTCTACAAAACTCTATTTTCAATAAAGAACTAACACTATTCATTTTTATTAAATTATTTCTATTAAATATATTCTTGGAGAAACACGTGGCAAAATCGTACATACACAGAACAAATGATACTGTCTAATCTGGCTATTCTATATCAATTTATATACATATATATATACTCTCTGTATATATATATACTACTTTTTCTTCTCTTTGAACTCTCTAAGCCGTTAAAGAAGCGCGACATCCAATAAATCGGTTGCCTGCACTCTATGATACACTCTTCTCATTGCATATGTACTGTATATATGTATTTAACTTGTACTGGCAAGGGATAGCCTCTGGGAATCTGTGACGTATATTAGACAATGAAGCAAGGTTCGAACCGAAGAAATAGAAGATATACGGCATACGGTCGCTCTCACCGTTTGCTTGCAATAGAGTGAGATGAGTGTATATTCATTTAACCTATACTGGGTGGCGCTGATCACGCAGCGGCACCAAATTAGCGTAATATCTATATCATGTGAACGATAGATACAGACAGATACAGCATCGATGCTGTGACTTGCAACGGATACCACAACGAACGCCACAACGAACGTTGTGTTGATTATTATCGCGGCACAAGCTTTATCTTAGGAAAAATAATGCCGAGATAAAATATCGCAATACAATTATATATCTACGGTGATGCGCTCAATGTTCAGGAGGAGCGCGCGGCCCTGCGGCCTGCATAAGGAACCGCCACTGATTCTTCTTCAATTTCTTCAAATACTTCTATTAGCTTTTCTCGATTTTCATACACAATATTGACAGTTCTGATGTTATAATTCCATTTTGTTGTAGCTAACTTCGGTAATCTGCAGTTGACTATTTCCTCTAAAACATCGCATCTGTTCGAAGAGTGTGAAAAAAAAGCGGGAATTGCCGATAGATTATTAAAAAATACCCTCACTTTAACATGTTGTGATGCTACTTTCTACATTAGAAAATTTAGTTGACGATTATAGCAATATATATATAACGAGTACAAAGATATTTTTTGTTTTTGTAACTTTGAACACCACCTGTAGCACCACTCATAATATTCGCGCCATCGTACGTAAGGGCGATTAACTATTGAGGTTTTTCTAGAATTAGAGGATCAATTTCTTCTTCAATACATTTTTGTATGCTTCCAACTGATTTATCATAAATTCTAATAAAGTTCCAAAAATTCTCACAAACAGTTCCATCAAAAACATATCTAAATATTAATACCATTTGGCACCAATTCATAACATCCGTAATTTCGTCGCACTGAATAGCCAAAAAATCGGAATTTTTAATTTGACTACAAATTTTCAGCATTCCAAGTATGCTCGCATACAGCAAACATACTATCCAAAATATCATTTTGTATTGTTTTAAAGGTCCCCTTGAAAACCGTAGCGTCTTGCAGATTTTCTCGCAATGTAAAATCTAATTCTGCAGAAAAATCGACCAATTCCATAATATTCCACGATTTCCCGATTCTTCATTCTCGCGGTGAATTCTGAGTACTAATTCAAAACCACTAAAAAATTTCACGCTACAAATAATTCGTTTTAAAATATACCGATTCTTCCTCACTTGTTCGTTATATTCTATTACATGTTTGCGATATGCAGACCTAAGCTGAGTCATGATGTTTACTTTGCCAAGTAAAGCCAACTGTGCGCATGAACTGATATGGACTCGAGAAGATTCATGCTTTCTTATTTTATCAGGTAGGTGATGCAAATCTTTCATACTTATTCTGGTCCAAGTCCGATCCATTCCAGTTGCTGAAGGGTTGTAATTTAATATACAAGGAAAGCAGTACAATAGGTTGGAAACTTCCCAACCACATATCCATGTATTTTTTTTGTAAATGTCTCTTGAAGAACGCCGCGTAAATGTTCGGTTTTGTGCACTCCTTGTACAAGTTTGCGATAAATTTAAATGGGGCAATGGCCTACCTAATTCTTTAATTTTTACTTTGTCCTCAAGAGAAAGCCTAAAAAACTCAATTTTCAATCAAGAACTAACACTATTAATTTTTATTAAATTATTTCTATTAAATATATTCTTGGAGAAACACGTGGCAAAATCGTACATACATAACTACACAGTATAATGCAACTGTCTTATCTAGCTATTCTATAGCCATTTTCGTATATACTATACTAGGTTTCTCTGTTCGGACGCTAAAGATTAGATTAAACAACGATATATTCTTCGCTGTAGAAGCAGCGGGACGTCACGTCAAACCGCCACTGCTTTGCACATTAATCGAATTTTTCTCTTTTGTATTTTAAAGCACCTATACTCGTGGGGTGAGTTTCTCCAAAAAATCCAACCATACGATAGGTGACTTTGCACGTAGGAAAAGTAGTAGTAGTATCAATTTCGTAATATAAATTTCGGATTCACTTTCTTTGGTAATTTATATATTTTTTAATTAGTAAGAAAAATAATAGTCTGACAGCCATGCTATACTGTAGTAGACCTTTTGATTTAATTAATTATATCTAAGAAGAACGATTCCTTATTTATTACAAATTATCTCAGCAATTAAATTGAACCATAAATAATCAATCTGTAATTTTAATTTATTAATGAAAATGGTCTTAAAAAAGAATAATTTATTCGCAATTTTCTTATGCTTCGACAAATGATTTCTGACTAATCTAGAAAGATTACGTAATAAAAGTAAATTCTTCTGATGCTACTTTGTACAGTAAATTTAAAAGGACTATGCTAATGCCGCCAAGGTTATGGTAGAATAAAAATCCGTCACCGCTCTTGGATTGGATGAAGATAGCTGCATGAAATGTTCACGATATATTAAGAACTGATAAAACTAAATTTCCTTGCCAAATATTTTATCTATATGGTAATGAAAAGAATGGAAAATTATTCACAAGAATATATTTTAAATAAATTTGTCTACTTCGAATATTCTACAAATGTCTACTTCGGTGATTCTAAATCGGTCAAGAGTATTCATAAAGATCAATTCGTAACTTCCAAGGTTTTCTTCCATGTATAAAAGTAACAGGATGGTATAAAAATCGTACAGAGGTTTGGCGTTATACGACAAATACCACAGTGTCTACGAATAGTAGCAATTATTCAGCATTTATTACCAAAGATAAAGTCAGAAATGGGACATTAAAGTATTACTTCACATAATAGAAGAACGTGGTCCTATTCCTGCATTATCCCCGCGTTTCGAGACGTATGTATACTAGCAAAAACGATTACGTTCCCCCGAGGAATCTTCCGCTTTTAATAATACCAACATGCAATGTACCATTTTAGTAAAACGTTTGCATAATTTATGCAGTGTAATGCGTAGCAGGGGATAAAGCAGGGAAAATATTTTCAAGGGATATGCAATACACATTCACAAGAAACCCCACAATAGGGAATCTCATTTAAATAGAGTACGCAATGGAACGATAACGTTGATTACTTTTACTTTAGCCCTTTATATGTAACAATAGCTACTTCAAAAAACAATTTGGTTCCATCCTTACTTTTCTTAAAAGCTTACGTGCTGATCCTTTAAATGGTGGAGAAATTAAAGCGAAAGCATATGGATGAATTTGTAATGCTCATAGAAACGAGTTTTTGTATATTTATTATTGTACATACAAGAAGCTATTTATCTACAAATAATTCCCATTCTTATTTCGAATTTGTGTCTTGAAGTTTGTAGTTTATATAACAAAATGTATATTTCATTCTTTCCAAAATTGTAAAAAATGAAATGCAATTGTAAATATATTTCTGCAGTTCAATATTATTTATAAGAAACTACTTATTGATATACCCGAACAGAAATTTCGATTGTAAAACATATACTCCATTATCATTTGCTATCAATATAAATATTATATTTCATCAAATTTGGCAGAGGTAAGCTTAAACTTTATCACATGAAAAATTTATCGATTTCAGGGAGCGTGCACCAAATAATTCCGGATTATTCCCTGTAAAAACAGGGAAATAATATATAATTATATGGGGGAAGAGAAATAAAAATACGATGTTTATATCACAATTTAAAACGAGGATTTATTCGACTATAATTAAACATTATCAAGAAATGAAAACGAATTACAAAAAACACATTTATATATATAATATAGCATATAGCAAAAAATATATAACATTTTGGTACCGCTATGTATATGATATTTTAGCTTGTTTTAATGACACTACTAGACAATTAGATTCCTCCTTATCATTTTTGAACCAACAACAGAATAATAATAAATTCACTTTAGAAACTGAAACTGATCACTCTAAAAACTTTATTTAGCCATAAATAGATAGAATTCCCAATTTATATAAAACCTACTTTCTCACCTATAACAATCCCAGCCAACTCTTCACATCCTTTGAAACATAAACATAAAGCTTACAAATCCTTGATTCATTGAGCCTTCTCCATCCCTCTAAGTATAGAACATTTTAACCTAGAGATTTCGAATATTATTGAAATTGCTAGCTTGAATGATTTTCAAAAAGCATCCATTTGTAATCTTGTCCATAGAAAGCGTAAGCAAATGATTTTTAACTCTATCTATCCTTCATGCTCTTCTACTAACACTGCTAAAATATGTTTCCTTTACTTTTTCTTCACCGAACATACAAAGAATTGCTAACACCTTATCTAACCACAATTTAAGTCTATCAGAACGAACATCTTACACCCTATCCAATAATATAACATAACGGCAAAATCTATAACCTATATATAATTATATACTTTAGAACATTTATTTCATGGAAGAGGTATAATTTTCGCAAACTCTGCTTTGATTTTTACTTTTATTCGAAATTTTCTAAACGTAGTACGTCAAAAATTCTATTTGAATCAATCAATATTTTGTTCTCAAATACTCTAATTAATATTCCACACTTTCTCTTATAGCTTAGTGAAGAGCTCGGATACGTGTTATATTCGGCGCTGGGCAGTTTCTACATCCCTTCCTGTATTATGGTGTTCGTGTACATACGAATCTACTTTGCGGCGAAGGCACGGGCGCGACGGGGCATCCGGAAGCCGCCCCGACGGCCGCAGCCGCAGCATACCCACGACGCCGTCACCAGCTTCACGACTGCAACATCGACGTCGCAACGTGGCGGCCATGGCGCCGACGGCAAAAATGGCGACACCTCTGGTACGTATAGTAATGCTTTCAAGTTTCGTTCCATTGTAATATTATATTCATTCTTATGGTCTCGTTACATTAAACGCAGAATACTTTTGATTTTTACTAGATGTTAATTATATAATTACGGCACGCCCAGTATATTAAAGACATTTAGAGTTAAGGGTCATAATGTATAGGTACTTGAAAGAAACTGTAGTAAATTATAAGGATAGGAATTAGGATTAGGATAATTATTTCAATGTATATAAACATCAAATTGCTTTTGATGTACACTTTCTCCGTTATAATTTTATATATAGAATATGCAAGAAAACAGGATAAAGAAGAGTATAGTGTGGATGTGAAAGTTCGAGAAGAGGAAATATATGTTGAGATTGGCCGACGGTATAGCTGTCATGGAAAAAAGGGAGCAGAATTTAAAACAGGTATTTAATGATATGCAGGCAGTACTGTCTCGGGATTATAATATGAAGATAAACATAAGCAAAAAGTGACTAGATGTTAAAAGCTTAAATGTAGGCGAAAGATGAGGGTTGGAATAGAAGATGTTAGTTAAAGAGTCCGCAATCCTAAAGATTGGTTGGAAACAGCACGCCATGCCGATCTATCCTGAGCTAATCCCTTCATCTCCCTATAGCTATTCATCTCAACGTCTTCAACTATCTGACTCACATACTCCAATCTAGGCCTACCTACCCCTCTCTTTCCCTCCACTCTACCTTCTATGATCAATTGCATAATCCCCCCATGCCTAAGAATATGCCCTACTAATCTGTCTCTCCTACGCTGTAACACTCTCCAAATACTTCTCTTCTCCCCTACTAACTCTAGTACAGCTTCATTTGTTACTTTATCTTCCCAACCAATCCTCATCATCCTCCTATAACACCACATTTCGACTGCTTGTAATCTACGCTTCTCTTCCTTTCCTATAGTCCACGCCTCACACCCGTACAGTGCTACACTCCAAACATATACCTTCAGTAATCTTTTTCTAATACCCAAGTCAATATTTGATCTTAAAATCTGTTCTTTTTCTACGAATGCCTTCCTACCCTGTGCTATCCTACACTTTATATCTACCTTGCTTCGATTATCTTTTGTGATTCTACTGCCTAAATAACAAAAATCTGACACTTCTTCGATTCTATTATCTCCTATTGAGATCCTCATTTTTCTACTGCATTCCTTTTTGTCACACCTCATCACTTTAGTTTTACCTATATTTATTTTCATGTTAAAATCCCTAGTCAATACTGCCTGCATACCATTCAATACCCTTTCTAAATTCTTTTCGCTTTCTTCCAATATAGCTATATCGTCGGCGAATCTCAACATATATATTTTCTCTCCCTGTACATTCACACCTACACTATACTCTTCTTTTACTTTGTTTATTGCATCTTCTATATATAGATTAAATAATAACGGTGAGAGTGTACATCCCTGCCGAACTCCCTTCCCTATTTTTGCTACCTCTTCTTCCCCCTCAATTCTAACTAAGGCAGTTTGGTGTTTATATAAATTAAAAATTATTCTCCTATCCTTATAATCTATACCCGTTTCTTTTAAAATTCTAAACATTATGTCCCAATCTACATTATCAAATGCCTTTTCTAAGTCTACAAAAGCTATGCAAGTTACCTTTCCTACCCTATTTCTTTTTTCTACTACCGTTCTTAGTGCTAGAATCGCCTCTCTCGTCCCTCTGTTTTTCTTAAAACCAAACTGATCTTCTCCTAGCCTTTCCTCTACTTTATTTTCTAATCTCCTATAAATAATCTTTAACAATATCTTCGATGCATGTGATAGTAGGCTAATGGTCCTATAGTTCTCACACAAATTAGCTCCTATTTTCTTCGGCATTGTTACTATTCTACTACGCTGAAAATCCTGTGGTACTTCTCCCTTCTCATATATTTTACAAACTAACCTGTATAATCGCTCCTGCATTTTTTCCCCTGCGTGTTTTATTAATTCGGCTGGTATCATATCAATCCCCGCTGCTTTGTTATTCCGTAAATCATTTAATGCTCTATGAAACTCTGACCTAAGTATGCTAGGACCTAAGTCATCCTCATCTATCTGTTCCACACTTTCTAGCTCCTCCATGTCCTGCCTACCTTTATATAAATCTTCAAGATACTCCTTCCATCTTCTAGCTTTTTCCTTATTTTCTGTGAGTTCCTTACCCTGCTTATCACATATAATGTTACCCTTTGGTTTTACTTTAGAAAAATGTGACTGTTTCCTGTAGCCCAAATCTACTTTACCTCTTCTCATATTCTCCTCAATATCCTCACAGTCTGATAAATTTAGAAGATGATAAATTTATATTATTTGGGAAGTAGAATTACAAAAGATAGTCGAAACAAGGTACATATAAATGTAGGATAGCACAGGATAGGAAGGCATTCGTAGGAAATGAGCAGATTTTAAGATCTAATATTGACTTGGGTATTAGAAAAAGATTACTGTAGGCATATGTGTGGAGTGTAGCATTGTATGGGTGTGAGGCGTGGACTATATGAAACGAAAAGAAACGTAGAATAGAAGCATTGCAAATGTGGTGCTATAGGAGGATAATGGGGAGTAGTTGGGAAGATAAAGTTACAAATGAAGCCCTACTGGAGTTATTTTTATCAAATATATCTTTGGGACTTATTTCAAATTATCATGATTAAGGTTATAAGCATCAGATATGGTCAAGTTCAACGTTACAATACAATTTACGTTACAATAGGGGAAAGAGGGGCAGTACTGGACACTTAAGGAAAAACATTTCTTAAAAATTAATTATACATTATATGAAGTCAATCTCAGCGCATATAATTGCTGGGGTATATTGACTAGTAAAAATGATTATGCAAATATTGGCAAATTTAATAACAAAATAGTATTTGCTTTTTTCCAAAAGCTCTACAAAATCCCATTTTGCCCCTACCCCCTGGGTAAAATGGAACAGTACAAGGAGTAAAACAGGACATGTGCGACAATTAGGAAAAGACCATAATATCATTGCGAAAAAAGCATTTACATAAACAAAATTCAAAGGTATGACAATAATTAATGATACTGGAAAATGAAAAAAAAACACGTTATAAAATGACATTTGTGGCACAGGAATGTCACCAATTTTTTTTTCTAAAAGTCGGGTATACCCATCATGCGACCAATTTCTGCAATTTGTACACTGAACCCATCCGTAAGATTTTTTGGAGGTTTTGTAGGACTCCTTGCAGTACATGCATAATGCATCTTCATCATCTGAAATGTCCTCGTCCGATTTGGAAGATGGATTTTTAGTTTTTTTAATATTCCTGGGATTCTTATTTGTATCTCTAGCAGCAACTAGTTATCGTTTAACCGATTTGTTTTTCACAAAAGTTTCTAATTCCTCCTTGTTTGGCGTTGAAGTTAGGACAACCGTTTTGCCTGTTTTTCGATTTTTTGTTGCCCTCGCACCATGACATATACTCACATTTCCTCTGGTGAAATATGAAATGCGGAGCAAATTTTCCATTAACCCGAATTATTATTTGTCCCGGCCATGATTAAATTTTTGCTTGTCGGATGGCCATCTTCAATTTATTCTTGGTCTATTGACCTTTTATTGCCTTTTATTTCTACAGTCATTTTTCTATTTTCCTGGCCTTTACACTTAAACACTGAATTATACAGGGGCAATATGGCACTGTGCCATATTACTCCAACCCATTTTACCCCAAGAGCACGTTTTGCAAAAATTGCGTAGAATCACATTAAACACAACCTCTACGACTAATCAAAATACACGAAGATAAAGTTAAAACAAACAGTTATTTTATAATAATACTTAATAGTGATCAAAATGTACGGGACATAATCGGTAGGCAGTGTCAAAATATCAAACAAATTACCGATTTACCTCAAAAACAACAATCTCGTCTGCACTCGGCAAAATCAAGCCACGATGTGTGAATCTTTGTTCACCTAGCGGCCTTATATTTCATTAAGAACCTTGTAGATGGCGAAACTAGATCAAAATATATTCAGCTGTCCTCTTTTGCCCCGCTATCCCGTTTTGCCCCTGCCCCCCCAACTATAGCACACATCATTTAAAAACTATATATACATTTCGATTATCATTCCGCCATCTTCAATAGCACAAAAACCAACTAAAAAATTCTTATCTCGCTTACCAGAATTGTTGTAGGGAGAAACGCTAATTGAATTATCAAAATCATATGAAATGCTATGTGATAATTTATCACATAGCATTTTCCATTAAAATCTTCATCTATTATCAACAATGTTATTGTAGGAAAACTCTTAAAAATTCTGGAATTGACCAGTTTTTCTTGGAAACTTCATTAATTCTTACATTGACCAATTATACCCCTATTATTAATAATCGCAATCAGGGTTATAATTAAATTACTTTTTTTTTATATTCTGGTTCTGATTCTTTAGTTTCTTTTTGAAATACACTTTCTAGTTAAAATACCATATAAAAGCAATATTAAAGTTAGCTAGTGAAGTATCATGGCCTCAATATTTGTTAGCGTTCTGAGATCCATGTAAGTGAGATATCGCTCCAATTGCGGCTATTGTAACAAGCTCATAATTTTCCTGCACTATCGCTTCTGACTTTTCTACTCTGTTGTGCCGTGACTACGTAGTTGTATAACAAGTAGTAGATAAGAAGAACCATAACTCATGATGCTTTGGGTGCGTGCGTATCTTATCGTGCTGGATGTGAGATGACGGGACTTTGGTGCGTGAGTTCACGTCTATTCGCGTGTATTCCAGTTGGTGTTTTGGTCTGTCACCGAATACTAACAGTGGTGCCCAACCTGTAGGAGTTGGCACGAATGATTGGAATAATGGAATTGATCTACCTAAACTAATTAAGTCAGGAATAGTCAGGAATCCACGGAAATGAGAAATGAAATAATCATAAAAGATTTTTTGATAGGTTTGTGATGCATACATTATAAAATTATTCTTGTACTGAATATTTTACATAGTTTTTACAAATATTTCGTCATACTTAGACAAGCGGCTAATTAAAGAATTAAAAGCAGTATGTTGATGGCAATGATTTGAATCTTTCCAGATGTAGCGGTCCGTATTCATATGCTTAGCTTTCCTATA
Organism: Leptodirus hochenwartii; assembly: GCA_947310635.1. Lineage (NCBI taxonomy): Eukaryota > Metazoa > Arthropoda > Insecta > Coleoptera > Leiodidae > Leptodirus > Leptodirus hochenwartii. The sequence continues at coordinate 41,410,651 of OX371176.1, forward strand.
CATATCAATTTTTAATTTATCATTTCCAACAACGGTTGCTTTACTGTTCCTTAACTCTTGTAATTCTCTATCAATATGTGGCCTATAAATGCTTTGACCTAACTCATGCGTACCCTTCTGTGCTATAATTTCTAACTCCTCCATTTCCAGTATCTTTTAGCTTTGTCCCTATTTTCTGTGAATTCTTTACCTTGCTCATCACATATAACGTTACCCTTACGCTTTACTTAAAAACATGAGAATTTATTTTCCTATAGCCCATATCTACCTTCTCTGTTTTCATATCTTTTTCAATATCTCACATGTTCCTTTTATCCATTCCTCTTCCACTTATATACATACAAAGTAACTAACATAACTAATAACGTTTCAATCTAAAATTGCTTTGTCTAAATCTTTCTTGGTGTGTACTAGAAATATAGATCCTAACGACCTTCTTGTGTAAAAAATATCTTGACTCAAAACATACCACATTTCACTAGAAAAATTAACTTGGCGAACCTAATGCTTTTTTTTTTTATAAATGACCATAGTGAAATTGCAATTTCATATTCGTAATCTGTTGTATGTACATATATTTTTTAAATTTGAGTAACCGATAAAGGATATTTTGTGAAGTACTTTGTGCAAATTTTGTTATGATATTTAAAGATGTCGTACAGTTTTAACGGAATGAGGAGATTTAAAATCATTATTGTATCCTTCAGCTGTGTTTGAATAGCATAATTTATTTATCAAAATAATTTTGTCTTTTCTAGTCAACAGGAGGTTTATAATAGCACAGGGATTTGATTTCAAAAGAAACAAACCTTAAAAAGTTCGAAGAGAATTAAAAACGTTACCCATGCGCATAATCGCATGGTTTTGTATTGCAATCGCATAATCATAATTTTTTTCCCTTGTCATTTATTTTATTAGTACAAAACTAAGCGAATTGCTTTACTTCTACTTCAAGCTATATGAATCTAATCGAACTGTGCCAAATCCATCTATTCCCATAATGAACATATATATCATCAATATGCAAGCTCAGATATCCTTGTCCACGTCCATCCTCATCAATCTCATCTATCTCACAAACAAGTCTATCGTCTGTCTGCTGCTTTATTGACTACTGACTATATAGACTAGACGCCAACTGTCAATGTATGTGTGAGGCAATTTGTTTCCGTTCTATATATCCTAGGCGAGCGACAGATCGCCACGATCGAAGCCCATCCGCGCCCCATCATTCCCACCGTCACTTGCGATTTAGCTAGTGACATTTCGACCAGTGAGGCGGGTGACATGTCGCAGGACATGGCGCAAGAGGAAAAAGACACGCTCAAGGTTAGTGATTTGTCTACAAGGATGTAAATACCGTAGATATGACGACGATTATAATCCGTAATCCTAACTCCAACGAAAATAATTTCAAATTCATAGTATTAAATAATAGTATAAAACATAACCCAAATACCGTAAATTAAGCATTATGTAGCTAGATGTACATTTCGTAGGCTATGCCCCCATCTTCAGTATTGTGTCACGAATTGTTATTGATATACTATTAAATAAATAAGTCAACATGACAGAAGTACCTCAAAAATGGCCCTTGAAATGTACATATAGCTACTTAATGCTTGTTACGGTATTTGGGTGATATTCTATAGTATTTATTATGCTTGACTAGTTAGTTACAATTATAATAATAATAATTCTTTATTCATTCACCAAATACACATATGATGACAATAGTATATGTAAAAAATATGGTTGGTATGAAATGTGTCATAAAGTCGTTTCAAACTATAAAATTATTAGAGACAAAAATCACAGCATAACACAATAAATTTTAATAAGATAATCAGAAATAAAATTTAAATTAAGATTAGTATCATATAAAATACAGAGATATCACATACAATTGATACAAATTTTCGGTTGTAATTGTAAACGGTATAAAGCTAAATTATTTAATTAAAATGATGAAAAAACAATCTCCTTTTTCATAAATCATAATTTCAGAAAACTTGAGAAGTTTTATGTTGTTAAAATTCTGCTTTTTCAAATAAATATTTTTTATTTGCGGATAGCTTTAGAAATGATTGATTTAAATAATGGAAATAGGTAACTTTTTAAATTTTCTTTGCGTGGACCTAGCAACTCCTGATACGCCTCGAGGTGCGTTTCCCTCGCCCTTAATTATGTCACCTACTCTTCTTTAAACTTGTTTATTACATCTTCTCTATATAAATTAAATAATAACGTCGAAAGCGTATACCCTTGCCTCAAATCCATTCCTAATTTTGCTACTTCTTCTTCCCCGTCAATTCGAACTGAAACAATTTAATGTTTATATAGATTGAAAATAATTCTCCCATCGTTACAATCTATTCCAGTTTCGTTTCGGATTCTACGCATTATGTCCCAATCTACATTATCGAATGTATTTTCTAAATGAAAGCTATATAAGTAGTTTTTCTGACTCTCATTCTTATTTATACTACCGTCGTCATCAGCGCTAAAGTAATCTCCCTTGTCCGTCTTTTTTTCCTAAAAATAAACTGATATTCTGCTAGCCTTTCTTGTAATATATTTTCTAACCACCTATAAATAATCCTTAACAATATCTTAGATTCATACGATTTTGAACTAATTGTCCTATAGATCTTACACAAATTAGCTCCGACCTTCTTCGGCATTGTCACTATTCTACTACGCTGAAAATTCTGTGGTACCTCTTCCTTAACCTTACCTCACCCTAATATATTAAAACTATCTGCATAAAATATTAAATACTTGTATCATATCTATTCCTGCTGCTATGTTATTCATAAAAAATATTTTTAAGCGCTATCAAATTCTGAGGTAAGAATGTTAGGACCCAACTATCCATTCTACACTTTTTAGCTGTTCCATTTCTGGTGTACCTCTATATAAATCTTCGAGACACTCCTTCCATCTTCTAGCTTTACCCTTATTTTCTGTGAGCTCATTACCTTTTTATTATATATAACGTGACCCTTTGGCTTTACTGTAGAGAAATGAGAGTTACCTTATCCTTATACCTTATCAATTTTCATATCTTCGTTAATATCCTCACATTTTCCTTTTATCCATTCTTCTGTCGCTAATCTACATTTTCTAATAATTAAGTTTTCTTAGTTCCATATATTTTCTCTGTCCTTCTTCTGTATTTATATTTTTAACTATCTTTTATCCTCTATCACATTAACTATTTCTTCTGCTATCCATTCTTTTAACGCACGTGTTCAATAAGCTAGTTTATGTATTCAAAAGGAAATTATTTATTAATTTAAGAACAACATTTGTATAATTTTATGAGGAATTAAATAATATAGCGTTGTATAAAATTTCAACAGCCAAGTGTATGCAATTTTTAACGAAATATATGTAAGAAAAATTTGAATACAAAATATCGATATTTCGGACGATTTTATCATTTTTATATTTAAAATATCGATGAGAGACTTATCATAATTTCTGGGTAATATTGTAAGCAATTAGTAAGCAATTACAAATGTAACTATTAGGCAATATCAACTAATAAACAAGGATAATATAAAACAAAAAGGAAATTCGTAAAGAAGATTCGTGAGAAAAATAAGAAAGCCTTATTTATTAAAATTTTATTTTATTCAAGATACTAAAACAATAGGACCCTATTCTATTTATATTATATTCCAAGGTATTATTATTTCATTATAATATATTATATTATAATCCTTAATATATATTAAAAATTTCCTTATATTCGGTTTTTCATGGGAGGTACAAAAATAAAATACATTATTGAACATTTTTATACAGCGACTAGGATTCTAAATAATATATTATATTTCCAGAAACATAGTATTTTATTGATCAGATTAGCTGTTTCCTTCTGCAATTTTTCATGTAATATTGTTGAAGCTATTTTATAAAAATTTAGACAAATCGTAAGTTTATTTTAAAATCCGTCTTAAATGAATACAGCGTGCGTGTATCTTCTTCATTAGAAGTGTCTGAACAAGAATATGTGATTGAGATGATAATAAAATTGCCAAGTGAGATAATTGTAATTTATAAACGGCAAATTTTAACATTGGGATAGGTATTCTAACATTGAACGGTAGGAAATAATTGAAATAATTCAGGTAAATGGCAAGAATAAACTGAAACAGAATACGGAAACAAATATATGAAGATGGTGCATAAAATTAAATAGAAAACAGCAAAATATAAATGATAATTTTTAGATTAGTAAATTTCCGCAATCAATATTTAACGAATAGGCTTTTGAGGATGTATGTCCATTTAATGAAAATACAAAGCTTTTTTAATGAAATTTTATGATGTTTTGTCTTCGATGTATGAAGTCTTCAAATATTAGAAGCGATTGCATTCAGTTAATACTTAATTTATATATTTGATTCCAAGGCGACTTTCCGTTTGCTCTGTTTACGTAGTTTAATAAAAAGTTATAATTTATTTATTGCCACTCTTAGAGTTTAATGAAAGAATTAATACGTTGCTAGCATTTATTTTTAATTTCAAAGGTAAACCTAATATTCAATATACCAATTATAATTTCTATATACCCTGGTCATATTCTTTCTATGTAAAATGAAAATTGCATCACAATAGCATATATTTTCATTACTATTTCAAGCGATTAATCCAACACAATAGTAGTTAGGGAAAGAAATCCTTAATATGGAATAATATAATGTAATGAATATTAAAATGTCGTTTAAGAAGAATTTATATGTGTAATATAATATTTTTTTAAGGAAAGCCTTATATATAAAAAGATTATTTTATTAAAGATACCAAAACAATTTAACAGTATATTTCTGTAATACCTTATTAGGTATTTTATTTTTAAAAGCTTATATATATATTCAACATAATATATGAACAGATTTGTTCATAATCCAGGAGTGGATGATCATATTTTTAAAAGGTCCGGATAAAACTAATCTGTCCTATTAAATAATCTAATGGGCTGACTTACATTCCAATTTAATAAAACCCGCATCCCAAGTGGAACATTTCCCACACATTATTTTCCGTAGATCTTGAAAAAGTATGGGACGTAAAGCAACTCGCTCGGTAACTGCAAGGAAACTGGCTTAGCTTGGGTATTATCCCGTCTCGTAACTAGGGTTAGCTGCTCGGTAAAGATTCCACATGTGAATGTACAGATTGTTTGCTATTTTTCAATACTATGCAAATTGAAATGTTAACTTGTTAACAAAAAGTGTCAAAACATATATAGTTTACTTTAGCGATTAAATAATTTCTGGAAAATTCAGATATTCCCAAGTATTTGATTAGGAAACAATATATATATATTTTTTAAATCGCAAATTGGAATGGCTTTGGAGTATTATCCATATGCCATCTTTTCTTTCATATATTTATTTATAGTTATAGAAGGTAGTGTGGAGGGAAAGAGAGGGGTAGGTAGGCCTAGATTGGAGTATGTGAGTCAGATAGCTGAAGACGTTGAGATGAATAGCTATAGAGAGATGAAGGGATTAGCTCAGGATAGATCGGCATGGCGTGCTGTTTCCAACCAATCTTTAGGATTGCGGACTGTTTAACTTAAACACCAAACTGCCTTAGTTAGAATTGAGGGGGAAGAAGAGGTAGCAAAAATAGGGAAGGGAGTTCGGCAGGGATGTACACTTTCACCGTTATTATTTAATCTATATATAGAAGATGCAATAAACAAAGTAAAAGAAGAGTATAGTGAAGGTGTGAATGTACAGGGAGAGAAAATATATATGTTGAGATTCGCCGACGATATAGCTATATTGGAAGAAAGCGAAAAGAATTTAGAAAGGGTATTGAATGGTATGCAGGCAGTATTGACTAGGGATTTTAACATGAAAATAAATATAGGTAAAACTAAAGTGATGAGGTGTGACAAAAAGGAATGCAGTAGAAAAATGAGGATCACAATAGGAGATAATAGAATCGAAGAAGTGTCAGATTTTTGTTATTTAGGCAGTAGAATCACAAAAGATAATCGAAGCAAGGTAGATATAAAGTGTAGGATAGCACAGGGTAGGAAGGCATTCGTAGAAAAGGAACAGATTTTAAGATCAAATATTGACTTGGGTATTAGAAAAAGATTACTGAAGGTATATGTTTGGAGTGTAGCACTGTACGGGTGTGAGGCGTGGACTATAGGAAAGGAAGAGAAGCGTAGATTACAAGCATTCGAAATGTGGTGTTATAGGAGGATGATGAGGATTGGTTGGGAAGATAAAGTAACAAATGAAGCTGTACTAGAGTTAGTAGGGGAGAAGAGAAGTATTTGGAGAGTGTTACAGCGTAGGAGAGACAGATTAGTAGGGCATATCCTTAGGCATGGGGGGATTATGCAATTGATCATAGAAGGTAGAGTGGAGGGAAAGAGAGGGGTAGGTAGGCCTAAATTGGAGTATGTGAGTCAGATAGTTGAAGACGTTGAGATGAATAGCTATAGGGAGATGAAGGGATTAGCTCAGGATAGATCGGCATGGCGTGCTGTTTCCAACCAATCTTTAGGATTGCGGACTCTTTAACTAATTTATTTCCATACATTTATATTTATAATACGGGTATAAATAAAAAGGAACAACAAAAAAACTTCACTGCAAGGGGTCTTTTATGAAGACTTATGTACGTCACAAGACTGGACCTCGGGTAGATTGGTTGGAGAATTGGAACTCGTCAGGTATCTTATCTGATATCACAAATCTATCTACTTAACACAATCAAAACTTTATTTTACTTTCTAAAATGAAGGCATATAATATTTTATATACTTCTATGTTGTTACTGGCTAAAATAGTATTTAAATTGAAAGGATGGTAAGGATTGAAAAAATGGTAAGCCTGTTACTATAGCGGTTCGCTATTCCGCTAAAGCTTAGTTAATTGTATCCCAACAAAGAATGGTACCGAGTATAGAGGATAGGTCGCGCTTAGCTACAGTCACGCATCCAAGCACTGACACCTAGCGGGACGTTGCTTAACTCTGGTTATCGACGCTCAATGCATTACCCGCATAAGTCACTCGGTTTTTATATTTTATATACTTCTATCTTGTTACTAGCTAAAATAGTATTTAAATTGAAAGGATTTTATACTTTTTTGTATATCTTCGATAGAAATTTCTTTCTATGTTCATTGTGTAAATTACATTTTAAACTTACATGTTGCGAATTGCCAACTTTTCCACATTCGCAGTCCGGAGTAGGTCTTAGCTTTATTTTATATAAATATTTTGGACATAAGCAGTGGTTTGTTCTTAAACGGCTATATTACGGTAACCATATTTCTCAAGCAGATTTCAGCTTTGAACCACACTATTCTAGGTTTTCCAAATAATTCTTTATAGGTTTAGGAAACAATATGACTAAATACTCGTTTTATTTAAATTATTATATTGTGTGTATTAAAATTAATTACCAATTAATACAGTCATGGATTATATAGGTTATATAGGAACTTCAAGTTTATGTTTATGTCTTGGGATTAGATTACAAATAGCTCGAGAGGCCAGTGAAGCATATTTTGATATCTTGGGGGTAGTATTAGGAACATATGGGAAGGGTGGGAAGCCTGTTACTATAGCGGTTCGCTATTCCGCTAAAGCTTAGTTAATTGTATCCCAACAAAGAATGGTACCGAGTATAGAGGATAGGTGGCGCTGAGCTACGGTCACGCATCCAAGCACTGACATCTAGCGGGACGTTGCTTAACTCTGGTTATCGACGCTCAATGCATTACCCGCATAAATCACTCGGTTTTTATATTTTATACAGTTCTATGTTGTTACTGGCTAAAATACTATTTAAATTGAAAGGACTTTCTACATTCTAAAGGAGGTTTATTTATTTATTTACAATTCGGGTGACCAACAGAACGCCTATTACAGCATTCCAGTGACAGGTCACCACAAGATTACAAAAGAAAAAAAGAAAATTAAGCGACTCTATACAGTAATTGCAAATATATAAATACTAATCTATGAATATTTAAAACAAAAAACTATATGGTAATATATTGCATATGACATAACTCCAACTTAAAAAGGAATTTATATTATTTTTATATATTATATATATATTATTTATATATATATTAAACAAAATCCCAACGCATGGTCCCCTATCATTTGGCTCAATTAATTAAAAATAATTTCAAATTACTTCCAAAATCTTAAGCAAACTAATAATTTAGATTTACCTTGCCGTAAACCATTAAATATCAATTCGAACAAAACCTCGATATATAATTCTCCTACCAAATATTCCGGCTAATTAAAAATAATTTAAAATTACTTCCAAAATCATAAATAAATTATGATTTAAATTTAATTTACTTTAAGCCGTTAAACCATAATAAAACGCAAACTCTAACTCATTATTCCCATAACCAAATAATTTACTAAAAATAAAAATAAATTTATTCCAATATACTAAATAAAATAATGATTAAGACTCCCCTTCTCCTGAAAAATCAAATTTTAACTTAAACAAAATATTAACACTTAACCCCACTATCTAGCCTAATTAATTAAAAATATTCTTAAATTAATCCCAAAATCCCAAATAAATTAATAACTAAGACTTACCTTCCCGTAAACCATTACACACTAATCTAAACAAAATTACAAACAGAACCCCTACAAAATAATCTAAGCAATTAAAAAAAATATTAAATTAATTACAAAATCCCTAATAAATTAAAAATTCAAATTTACTTTCCCGTAAACTATCAAACATTAATAAAAACAAAACTCTAACTCATAACTCCCCCTTAACCAAACAATAAAATTAATTGGAAATAATAATAAATTTATTCCAAAACCTTAAATAAACTAATGATTTAGATTCATTTTCTCTTTAACTAAAATCTTTTTAAAATAAAATATTTAAAAATAACAATCTTTAAAATATATTAATTGTTATATATATATATATATATATATAAACAGAAACATAAATTAGCTTTTTCAGTACAAAGTAAAATGAAATAAAGTAAAGTAAAGTAAGTGGATAGAACACAGTGTAATTTTTTACGTTTACAAAAGAATTTATAAGTTGCTATGTGAAAGCATTACGTTTCTCAAAGCGTTTTTTGTCACGAAGAAGATGTCAATAGATTGATCCAGAATGTAGAGAGAGTTGTAAAGAGGTACTTGGCATATTTGGGATAGATTGTGGAACGGTTTAAGTGTCAGCATTAAAAAGCATAGAAACTGTTTGTATGTTCACAAAATTATATTTGTTACATAAAAATAAGGCAACCCCTAGAATACACTAGTCCATAACCCATCATGCGGTAAGCGTTTTCTCTATTTCTTCGTGTCCACAGGTGTGTGGTGGTAGCGCCGCGGTGGGAACCGTGTGCCCGGTACCCGCAGCGTCGCCCACCGCCTCCAGCACAATGGGCGCACGTAGCAGCGGCAGCGGCGGCGGAAGCTCGCTTTCGCAGTGCGCATTCCGCGGGTCCTCGCTGAGCGTCAACGGTGAATTGCAGCAACAGGCCGCGGCCATCGCCCGTCTCCGTCAGCCCAGCACCATCGACACCGATATGGTGAGTGAGTTCGATCCGAGTAGCTCGGACTCCGGGGTTGTATCGCGTTGTGCGAATATCAAACCGCTCAAATTAAAACTGTGCCGACCGATCTTCGGTAAGCGACCGACAAAGAACCGACACGCTGAAAAGCGGAAAGTGAACGCAGTAAGTGGTAGTACGGAACCTATAGTTAGTGAACAAGTGGTGCCGCGTGTGATTAAACCCCGCGACCCTGAGCGAGAAAAGCGACGAATTGCGCGCAAGAAAGAGAAACGCGCCACACTAATCCTGGGCCTCATCATGGGCTCATTTATAGCGTGCTGGCTGCCATTCTTCTGTATGTATATATTGCGATTAGTGTTTGATATACCGCGCATTGCGTTCTCCACGGCCTTTTGGTTGGGATATATGAACTCCGCACTCAATCCCGTTATCTACACTATATTCAATAAGGACTTTCGTCGTGCATTTCGACGGATTCTATTCAAGTGATGTTTGGCTTACGTGTGCTGTTACGAATGCGTCAGCCAACGAATCCGAACTGCGCAGTATCGTAGCGCACCTAGCGCCCTCTACAAACACTAATCGCACCTATCTTATTTGCACAGACTTTCCAACTTGACAATCGCAGATCACATCTTTTAACACATCCTCCACTACACCAACGGGTATTATTGTACTTCTGCGTTATATCTTCATTATGATATTCAAATAGTTTTACTACTAAGTTACATGATCAGAGTATATCGTAGCTTTAAAAGCTGTTGTTTCGTGAAACTCTAAATCAATAGCACAAAGAATTGTACAAGATTCGTAGTATCTTTAAGTGAACATGGTTGTTCAAATTTTATAAATCATACTCACTGTGGGTTTTGATATTGTAGCCTTTTTCATATCAGAAGGAAGAACACCATTTACTACTTACTATTACAGTATTTCATCGGATTTATATACGCGTGCGTAGATTTTAAGAAGTATTTATTTTTGATCGAAAATGAAAATCAAATTTTATGTACTACAATCTCAATTTTTAAAAGCACCGTCGCGGTACAAGCTCATATACTACGTTATTGATCGTTCTAATTATATATTCTAATAGCGCTATTTATTACTGTTAGCGATTTTTAAAAACTTTTTAATGATTCGTTTAAGCTCCCAAATGAAGCGTACATTCTTGATTCGTTTAGCTATAAAACAAGTTAGAAGTATTGCCAATTACGGGAATGTGTATAAAAAGGAATGGAAAAATACTCGCTTGCATGAATGAACTCTAATTTCACAATACGGAATATTTTCATGTTAAAATTTTGTATATTTTCTATTCAAATGGCGAAAATATAATTTCGTTTATGAAAATATTACATTAATTTATTGATTTTAGATATTTGTTAAACAAGCAACTAATAAGTTATTTTTCTATAATAAGATGTGACAAAAAAGTTACGAGTAATAATCTTTTACTTCTAAAAATATATGCGGATCGTAACATATTTAAATATATAGTAAAATAATAAGATTTTATTATGATTGAATATGTTATAAGGAATGTAGAATTGTTAGTGTATTAAATAAAATATTAAATAAATAAACAATAAATTATACAACAAATTGATTTGTTAGTATACTAAATTAAATTATTTATACTAATTTTCTTGTGAAATTAAAAGATAAATTGGAATCAATAGTAACTATGTATTCTTGATATACCATGAAATTTTTATTAATTATACAAAATGGAAGTGTAAGTCAGAAACTGCCGAAAGATTTAATTTTCATGGCATATTCATTTTATCCGCATGCTTCATTCATTCCAAATCGCATTAATTATTCTCCAAGTTATTCCATATTATTAATTATACTTATTATGTACTTTGTGTCTATAAATAAGGAAGTAGCTCCAAATATTTGAAGCCACATTTCCATTTATTCGCTTAATATCTAAGTATTGGCAAGTAATTACATATATTTTTTATAATTCCCATATTTTCACAATCATGTCTCTCAATCAAGAATTAGTTAATTACCATGCGAATAGATTATATGAACTTAATCAAATATTTTTACTACCTTCAGATAGAATAACATTTGAATCGGGTAACACCAATAGAAGATTTATTAAAATGAATCAGTTATAGGGAAAATTTAGATGACTTGTTACGTCCATGGTTAAGGCCAATATTTTTAAATATTACTATAAAATACATTAGTAGATATTGATTAAGATTATCAAAAATATTTCAGTTCAAATTTAAATAAATTTGTAGTTATGGTGGTCATTTGATTAGTTCTCTAAATTACTGTCTAAATTCTCTCTAAATTACTCTCTAGACGTATCTCTCATATACTGTAACTCAAGACATTTAACAGCTATATGCGCATTTTGAAGGCGATACCTTATCTTCAGGAGCACAAAATAAAAACTGAATAAAATATCTCTGTCACTAACCATGTGTATAGTAATCACAGTTAATGACATATGTATTTTATTTAGTTTTGGTTTTAATTTTTTTAATATAATTGCTTTAAGCTTCCTTAAAATCATCGCACTCGCAGCACTTTACTGACACATATCGAAAAGGATACGCAAAGCAGTAAAGTTTCGCCGAGCGAAATTAACAAAGTTTTTCCATAAATACCGTCATTTTAGTTTTTTGACTTGTTCCGTTTATAATTCTGCAAATTTTGTACCACATTAACAATATCTTACTAAAATCTCCCTGCGCAAAACTTTTTTCCAATCTTTATATATAAAACTATTTTACATTCATATAAATCATGTAATAAATTGTAAATTCTATGAAATTTTTTTTGTGGAAATATCAGTTAATGCTCTGCATGGATTCCGTTCTGTTATAAATTTTTAATATAAATGTCATATATTGATTTTAAGACTATTTGTTTATATATAAACTGACCACCAATTTGGAATATATGATAAATAGGACAAATTTTTATGTCGTAAGAAGCTCTTCAATCGTGGGGTGGAATAATATTGATGTAAAACATTCTTTTAACTAATGGTTAGAGATCAATGATACTAGGTAACATTATAACACGTCTTGATGTAAAATAGCACAATTTCAAACATTTTAAATTTCATATAATGCATTCATACATTCTGAGAACTTTTCAAATTACACTCATATTCTTAAAAACGGTAGTAAAAATTATTGATGTTTATAACGAATGTATAGAGAATTCTACAATTTCCGATTACTAGCAATGTGACACGTCTACAAATATGTACAATGAAACATATTAAATGTAGTTTTTCAAAGAAACATAATACTTTAGTTAGTTAAATAATCTTCAATCCTAAGGATTGGTTGGAAACGGCGCGCCATCTGTCGATCTATCCTCAGCTAATTCCTTCATCCCCCTATAGCTATTCATCCCACACGTCCTTCACATACTCCAATCTAGGCCTACCTACCCCTCTCTTTCCCTCCACTCTACCTTTTATGATCAATTGCATAATCCCCCCCATGCCTAAGAATATGCCCTACTAATCTGTCTCTCCTACGCTGTAACACTCTCCAAATACTTCTCTTCTCCCCTACTAACTCTAGTACAGCTTCATTTGTTACTTTATCTTCCCAACTAATCCTCATCATCCTCCTATAACACCACATTTCGAATGCTTGTAATCTACGCTTCTCTTCCTTTCCTATAGTCCACGCCTCACACCCGTACAGTGCTACACTCCAAACATATACCTTCAGTAATCTTTTTCTAATACCCAAGTCAATATTTGATCTTAAAATCTGTTCCTTTTCTACGAATGCCTTCCTACCCTGTGCTATCCTACACTTTATATCTACCTTGCTTCGATTATCTTTTGTGATTCTACTGCCTAAATAACAAAAATCTGACACTTCTTCGATTCTATTATCTCCTATTGTGATCCTCATTTTTCTACTGCATTCCTTTTTGTCACACCTCATCACTTTAGTTTTACCTATATTTATTTTCATTTTAAAATCCCTAGTCAATACTGCCTGCATACCATTCAATACCCTTTCTAAATTCTTTTCGCTTTCTTCCAATATAGCTATATCGTCGGCGAATCTCAACATATATATTTTCTCTCCCTGTACATTCACACCTACACTATACTCTTCTTTTACTTTGTTTATTGCATCTTCTATATATAGATTAAATAATAACGGTGAAAGTGTACATCCCTGCCGAACTCCCTTCCCTATTTTTGCTACCTCTTCTTCCCCCTCAATTCTAACTAAGGCAGTTTGGTGTTTATATAAATTAAAAATTATTCTCCTATCCTTATAATCTATACCCGTTTCTTTTAAAATTCTAAACATTATGTCCCAATCTACATTATCAAATGCCTTTTCTAAATCTACAAAAGCTATGCAAGTTACCTTTCCTACCCTCTTTCTTTTTTCTACTACCGTTCTTAGTGCTAAAATCGCCTCCCTCGTCCCTCTGTTTTACCTAAAACCAAACTGATCTTCTCCTAGCCTTTCCTCTACTTTATTTTCTAATCTTCTATAAATAATCTTTAACAATATCTTCGATACATGCGATAGTAGACTAATGGCCCTATAGTTCTCACACAAATTAACTCCTACCTTCTTCAGCAATGTCACTATTCTACTGCGCTGAAAATCCTGTGGTACTTCTCCCTTCTCATATATATTATAAACTGGCCTGTATAACCGATCCTGCTTCTTTTCCCGTATATTTTTATTGCTGGTATTCTACTCCTGCTGCTTTGTTATTCCTTAAATCATATAATGCTCTATCAAACTCTGATAGACCTGACCTGACCTGACCTAAGAATGTGAGTACTTAACTCAACCTAATCTATCTATTCTACACTTTCTACCTCCTCCATTTCCTGTCTACCTTTATATAATTCTTCGAGGTACTCCTTCCATCTTCTAGCTCTTTATATGTAGTTTATATGTAGTAATTTATAAGCCATATAAGTCCATTCTTTATTGCAAACTTATACCTACCGATGTAAAGTATGCAGTTATTTTTGGACGGTATGAACGAGAGGCATATTTAAAACAAAACATATTTCATTCTATCTATTATAATAATAAATATGGAGCAATGACTACTGTGATAATATAACGCTTTCATTCTGGAATTTATTGTAACGTTATTTATCTAAAAATATGTAATTATTATTGCGTACCAGATCCAACTTAATGTTTGCGAGATAATTCTCAATGTCTATTAATATATTAAATTATGAAAATCTTGTATTTGTACATATAGTATAGGTATATCAAAAAAAAAAAAATTTTAGAGAAGAAAATGTAGGTAAGTTGTATACTGTAATTTATATTTGAATGTGTATTTAAATAGGTAGTAATAATGTAGATCGACGATGGAACAGTATATAGTTTGGACACCAAATAATACCTCTGGAGATCGACGCCTATGAAGATATACTCTTATTTAAAACAAAAATCAATCTACACTCCTATGATAATTTATATGAAAATGTGTTTAATTGTACTATACAATGATTATTTTTTACAAAGGTTTAATGTTCTAATGCTGTATATTGGCTTCTCTGGAAAATGGTTATAGAAAATTTCGTTTTGATCCATACAATTATGTCACGATTAGATGAGTTGACATGGAAAGAAGAATTATTGAAAGAGACAGGCCTAATATAAGTGTGCACTTATTGATACCATTCAACAAATTCTGTAAAAATACTCTTCGTTATTTCGTAAACTATTACCAATTAGAAGAATTCGCTGCAGAAGTTTTAACTAATATAAAAATTATGAAATCAAAATTAGTACCAATGTAAATTGAGACAAAAACCCAAAATTGTATATTATGTTTAATATGTATATATGATAATGTACATATATATATAATTAGATTTTTAAATAATGGAAATTCATTGAACTGTGTTTAATTCTATTTCGATGATAACGTCAATGTAATGTGATGTAAATCAACATGTTTATTGAATTGCATAGGTTGTATTACGTAAGTTTATCTATAAAATGCTTTACTAAATATACAGGGTAACATAAATAATTTCTTGCTTTTTAAAATTCCGAAGGAAATATGTTTAAATTTTAAATTAGTAATAAACATATTTTTATGGGGATAAATTTAGAAATCAACAGCTTGAGAATCTGTCTTCGCCCATGCGCGAAGTCCGTGCAGTTTATTGCGTATAACACCTTACAATCCATCAGAATGAGTGATCCTAATTCAAGATTTTCACTTGAAAATTTTTCCATATTTGAACAACTCGGTCAAAATCTTAGAATTTTTATCACTGCTATTAATCACGTATCAACAATTCCTAGTACCTAACGTACCCAGCCACAAGAAACAAAGCAAAACTTTATTTAATGGAAACCCTGTATATCAACATATTTTTAAGCACGTGTACGTATAGAAGAGGTTATATGTAATATTGCTGCCTTGGCAAGGTCTCCAGAGGACCGTCTTCCAATGATCCCTTGTATGTTAGGCCTCTACCTAGAGATTAATCGCTTCACGTGGAACAGAATGCTGTATATTTTCTTTGCCAAAGATAGACAAAGCTACTATGTGTGACTTAAGCTATATATACAATAAACACTATAGATATGTATGGCAAAATTTTGGAATACATTTAATATTATATAACATTTGAGATTGCAAATTTTATTGGCCATTATACAATCCAAAATAAATTCGATCTTTCTATGCATCCTTCAATAAAAAACTGTTTCGATTTAGTTTGAATGCGATATTTGAAAAACAATAAAAGATCAGCGTTAAATCGTTCAAATGTTCGATAATTGATGCTCGTACATTATTGTGCTATCCATCAGAAATATGATGGTCCTCACAAGTGAAGAAGTTATTAATTCTTAGTAAAACTATTGCAGCGCATGTGAAAGGATCGAACTTAATATCGATGACATATCTGAGTAGTAGAAGTCAGATGGAAGCAGCGATGCAACTTTCCAAAGGAAAATTAGCATTCTGGTCTAAGTTGGGGCCATTACCTCTCCAGGACCGGGCTTGTGACACTCTTCTCTCTATAGTATGTAATCACTATGTATATTCTATAAATATATTGTAAGGTAGCTTTTATTATAATATCAGAATGTAAAGAGAGTTGGTGTAAAATCGGCAAGTCGGTCCTGTTATTGCAACGAAACTATGGTGCTATTGACTGTTTGCCGACATATAATGAATTAAGTATTCTATCCCCAATGCGGACGTGCTGCACACTTACGGGCAACTGCATTATATCTAAAGGAATTGAAAGAATAATCACCCTTCGAACATATCAAGGATGTTTATTATGCTTTAGAGATAAGACGTATTTCAAAATAATATCGGCTAGAAGAATATTCAAACTCTTCAACTGTATAAGTGTTTCACACGTTGGTGAATTTTATTATTGACTTGGCTACAAAAACAGTTTTTCCCAAACATTGTTTTCATAAGGAAAAACTAATTCAGAACTTCACTAAGAAAAAAAAAAAACGTTAAATCAATTTTTAACGATGTTCGAAACTTTTCCGAAATCAAAATATACACTATATAGTTCAAAACGAATCAAAAAACAATACTGCACAAGGCATAGTTTTTACAAACTCAATCTCTCATTTCATATTGATATTCTGACAAGTTCTGCTATTTTTTAAATTCTATTTTTGTAGTTTTACATTCAGTATTAATAAAACAAACCATTATATTTGTGGTATTTGCGTATACTTGATAATAAAACATTACCTAATTTTTCTATGGTTTCCAAATATGATAGCCATTAACAAACGTTCAAAATGTAAAATAATTTTAATTAAATTTAAAAAAAATATGATTACAACTTTTATATCAGAAACTAGTAGAGGATCTAATATTTAGTAATATAATATAAAAGAGGTGTAAGAAAAATATTAATGAAAATTCGATATGTTATTTTTGTGAAGAATGCAATTAGGAAATATGGGTTCTATGACCTACATAGTCGCTGATTATTGCAATAGAAACCGTAACTTAAGTTTCGCTGCGTTTACTTGCATTTGTTAAGATTCGCTACATCTTCATTATCGAAGTGTTAAGTTCTAAATTCACAGTTGCACAGAAAGCGCACGTAAATAGGTAGACAATGATTAAAATTGGTGCAGAATTAAACGTCCGAACATTATTTCGTGGTCAGTCCGAATACTTTCCGGATTGGTATCGTAATTGAACCAACCTTAACCGTCAATAACGCCAAATAAGATAATGTTCTAGAAGTTTTAAATTTGATGAATTACACACATCTATAACTCGATTTCGTATAGTGCCCGCAAAAACGGTCAAAAATAGTTTAGAGCACAAAAATATCCAAAACACAAAATTGTATGTTCAAATTTATAAAAGTTATTTCAATTTTGGAATTCAGAATGATAGAATTTATTTAATCAAAAGTGTTCCAAATCGGGTGTGACACGTAACATACAATATTCCTTCAATACATAAGACAACACTTATTTTGATAAAAAAAAAGTTCATATCTCGCTTCGGTATAATATAGTCTTCAAACCACGCAACAGCCAAATAGTAATACCGTTAACGTTGATGTAATACGCATATATATTGTAAATCAATCTGACCGAATGGTGAAGATAATGAACCATCGCACAAACATACATACTGTCAGTACGTATACGTATTTGACAGAATTATATACTGCGGGGTGCGCTGGAGATGGATAGTTGCCACGATGTGCATATTCGTGTATAATACATTTATCTCTAATGGATCAATAACAGTAATTGTGTATCTCCGGAGGGTGGATTCCTAAGTCCAATTTGATATGTGACAGTTGCGTAGTAATGTCTGTAATATGTTGTACGGCGATAGGAAGGCAATATCTTCACTGAAATCCAAAACTCAAAACGAATGCTCGAATTCTCTGTTAATATTCGAATCAAATCAATTTAAATCGACGGGATATCTTCAGGACTGGATATTTAGTAAAACGTTTAAACCACGATTATGTAGTTAGCAGCGTCCTCAAGATGAAGAACGCTGAGCATGTACGGATATAATACTTTGAGTTTAAAAAAAAAATCCTTGAGGATCGGGTTATTCAAAAGAATCTTTAAAAATACATACCCAAGTGGTAATGGATTCATTCATCTGATAGCTATTAATTTAAAAAGTAATTATCCAAACGTGACACATAAAAGATTATTATGATTCGTCGTTGTATATATTCGAACAAAAAGTTTCATTTAGTGCTTGCAAATTTATATTTGTACATAACCTCCATTACGTGAGGGAATCGACAATCTATAAATGTAATTGCAGAAGAATCAAATTTTAATGTTAGACAACTAAAGTACAAAAATCTGAATTACAAATTCTATAATATATAAATTTTGTATTCTGTTTTTGCTGTACATGTTGTTTTTAAGGCTCTTCAATGTGCACGTGGAATATTCGCAATAAGTTTTGGCTAGTGACGATGTTGGCCTTTCGGTTGTGACATTAATCTAAATAATTTACACATATATAACCTAATCTGCTCTGTTAATTCATATGCATGTATATGTATATCTAAGGCCCTGGAGACGAGAGCATAATTAAATTCATGCTAATATGCTACCCAAGATTTAGTAATAATCGAAATATGTTCACTTTGATTTTAGCATGATCGTAAATCATATGGAAATCCGGTGCCGTATGAAAGTTATTGACATTTTCTCGGATAAATACGCCAACCTTAATTTTACTTGGATTTATACGATAATATATAGAAATTGCACCACACAAAAGATATCCATAAGCAATATTAAATGGTGTAGCAGCCCAACGAATTTTTGATAAAATTTCTAATAATGTAGCCATAATGACATAGTACTAAGTCTACCAGTATTAATCTAGTAATAATATTAATCTAAAACAAATTCCGACTTCATAGATAGAAATAATAATTTTATACAACAAATTTCCAATGAACTATTCATATTTGTTGAAAATTATGAACCCGAGAATGACAATAGACCTATATTTAAGGCTTATCTATCATTTTCCATAAAAATCATGTATAGTACAATTAGATATATTTTTAAAAAGATATATTCATATAATCACTTTTATTCGCCTATCCATTTTAAATATCAATTGGATTTTTTTTTCTATAGCAATCTAAGTTTCTTCAAAAACCGTTGCAATGCTGTCAATATTTTATTGGTTTGTCTATTGCTAAGTACATTTTTACTAATATAAAATTTTAAAAATCCTATGAAGAATTTCAGAATATAAATGACAGTTTCACTTATATTTAATGATTATTTTTCTTGTCTTGTATATTATATTCTGTCTGCTGGTACTAGTCTAATCAATCTTCCAAAGATATGGAACAAGGTCTTTTTGCAACTCATTTCGCAGTAATTTGTTTAAATTGTATGAACGAACAAATGTGAAATTGGAACAAATTTCAATTATTCGCCTCTCCATAGATATACGTATGCAAATTGCAGTGAATCCGTTTAGTACTCCATCTGACCATCTGTCCATCCGCCTTGATCTTCTTTTCTATCCACCGAAGTCCTCCTAATACCATCTTCCTTATCGTCCTGTTATGTGTGTATATAGCTATAAGAAAAGGGCGTCCCTCTTGTACATTCAGCATTGTTTCTTTCATCCTCTCCTATTATTGTTGTTTACCCATGCAATGCAATACTCGTATACGAAAGTAATTATGGTTATTGAAAGAAAACAGTTTAACAAACGAAATGATGAAATTTTATGCACCATTTAATACGACTTGCATAAATCGTTTGCATTCGCGTAAAATGTAAGGAAATGTTTTTAAAAATTAAAAATGATTCGCAGTTAAGATGTAAGTCCGAACTATTAAATTTCTGCAGAGTATTTAAAAATTTACTTGATGCCTTCGTACATAAAACGCAGTTATTACTTTAATTCAAATATTCGAAGGTATAGTGAATAAAAAAAACGCAGCAACTAATTTTCGTAGTTATTTTATTTGGAGCGATTATTAAATTATTTTCAATTCGTGATTTAAGGATTTTGTAATTTTGTAATTTTTCCAATATCTGAATAATTTTGAAACATAAGATAATAACTTAGCAATTTTAATGTCTTTAGCGTAGCATGTCTAAATTTCGATTTCATAAGAAATTTTGTTTGCTATTTTCACGAAGGAAGAATCATATAATATACAGGCCGGTTCAGTAGGAAAGTTATATTTTTAGTGCAAATTTTATATATGTTATAAGAAATTTTCTGAAATTTGATGAATCTTCAAAAATCCAAAAAATATTTATTGTGATACTAGAAATCGACCTTATGTTCTGTGTACGCTTATTGTTAATAAATATAATTCGTAATTATTTCTCTACTGATACAAGAAGAGGTAGTTTTTAATATTAGTAAAATAATTATTAAAAAGAATCATTTTTAATTTTTTTTTATTGATTAATTATATTCATTGATTGATTATAACTGTTTTACGAAACAGTTATAATCAATACCACATTAAAATCCGTATAGGAAATATGATGAAAAATCGAATTAGATACTAATGTAAATATTCTTAGTCAAATTCCATGAAACAATCGTTCAGAAATAATTGCTTTCTTTGTATTCACTTATATTTATTGCAAAATTTTTTTAACACTTACATAGCCTTATAGTTATCAAATCAAGAAATTATTACCATTAAAAATAGCATTGTATGGGTAAACGGTCACGTGCGCGTAGTTGTATCGAATTTCGTTATGAGCCCACGAAATGCGCAAGGAACTACGCATCCTCCATCTTTTTATAGTACTTTTAATAAAGCCTGTATGTCCTTTACACCCTGTACCTTGTATGTCCTTTACATTCTTCCCTTGTGAATAAATATCCATCCTTTATGAGTCCTTCCTAATCACCACCCACACTTTGAAAGTCCCTCTTTGTTATTAAGTCTTTATATATCATAATTATATAAATAAAGTTATATAATAGTGTTGATAATCGCGATGACGATGATTACCATTTAGATAATATACTTGATTGTTATATACAATTATTGCGTAATATTGTCTTATATTTGTGTGTGTGTAAGTTTTTGTGAATAATATGAATCTAAAAAATTATATGATATAACAAATAAATAGATATTATAAAAAAAATTGGTAGCGATTTAATGATTCTATAAATTTACGTATATAAGGTAAGTAGGTTAGAGAATTTGAAATTAGAAATGGAGAGACTTAGACTGGATATTGTAGGGATTAGTGAAGTTAGGAGGAAAGATCAAGTAGATACGTGGTCAGGAGAATACAGATTAATAACCACAGCATCAGATAATGGGCATACCGGTGTAGGTTTTATAATGAATAGGAAGTTGGGATGTAGAATAAAGAGTTATTGCCAAGTTAGTGATAGAATTATAACTATTAGATTAGACACGAAGCCAACGGACACAGTTATAGTGCAAGTATATATGCCAACTTCAAGTCACGATGATGAGGAGGTAGAATCCATTTATGAGGAGATTGAATCTAGGTTAGCAAACGTTAAAGGACAGGATAATCTAATTGTAACCGGAGATTGGAATGCCGTAGTAGGTAAGGGAAAGGAAGTTTCAATAGTAGGAGAATATGGAATAGGAACACGTAATGATAGAGGGGATAGACTGGTAGAGTTTTGTATTAGGAATAAGCTAGTGGTAGCAAACACGCTTTTTCAGAATCACAAGCGCAGGATATATACGTGGAAAATGCCAGGAGATATAGGGAGGTATCAGATAGATTACATACTGGTTAAAGAGAGGTTTAGGAACCAGATTAAGAATTGTAAGAGTTACCCTGGAGCAGATATTGATAGTGACCATAATTTAGTAGTCCTGGACTCAGAGGTCAAATTCAAGAAATTACAGAAGTCTAAACAGGTCAGAGTAGATGTCGATAGGTTAAAATTAGCTGATGTATGTGAAAAGTACAAGCAGAAAGTAGAAATCATGGCTAATGGAACATCTAGGAACGACATAGATTGCGAATGGAGGGAAATCAGAAATGGGTTAACTACAGCAGCAAATGAAGTATTAGGCACAAAGAAAAGGGCAGATAGGAGGGAATGGATCACGGAAGAAATAGTTAAAATGATAGAAGCAAGAAGGAAAATTAAAATTGGAAACACAGAAGCAGGACAGAAAAAATATAAGGAACTAAGGAACTTAATTAATAGGAAATGCAAGCTAGCGAAAGAAGAGTGGATAAAAGGAAATTGTGAGGATATTGAGGAGGATATGAGAAGAGGTAAAGTAGATTTGGGCTACAGGAAAATTAAGTCACATTTTTCTAAAGTAAAACCAAAGGGTAACATTATATGTGATAAGCAGGGTAAGGAACTCACAGAAAATAAGGAAAAAGCTAGAAGATGGAAGGAGTATCTTGAAGATTTATATAAAGGTAGCCAGGACATGGAGGAGCTAGAAAATGTGGAACAGATAGATGAGGATGACTTAGGTCCTAGCATACTTAGGTCAGAGTTTCATAGAGCATTAAATGATTTACGGAATAACAAAGCAGCGGGGATTGATATGATACCAGCCGAATTAATAAAACACGCAGGGGAAAAAATGCAGGAGCGATTATACAGGTTAGTTTGTAAAATATATGAGAAGGAAGAAGTACCACAGGATTTTCAGCGTAGTAGAATAGTAACAATGCCGAAGAAAATAGGAGCTAATTTGTGTGAGAACTATAGGACCATTAGCCTACTATCACATGCATCGAAGATATTGTTAAAGATTATTTATAGGAGATTAGAAAATAAAGTAGAGGAAAGGCTAGGAGAAGATCAGTTTGGTTTTAGGAAAAACAGAGGGACGAGGGAGGCGATTCTAGCACTAAGAACGGTAGTAGAAAAAAGAAATAGGGTAGGAAAGGTAACTTGCATAGCTTTTGTAGACTTAGAAAAGGCATTTGACAATGTAGATTGGGACATAATGTTTAGAATTTTAAAAGAAACGGGTATAGATTATAAGGATAGGAGAATAATTTTTAATTTATATAAACACCAAACTGCCTTAGTTAGAATTGAGGGGGAAGAAGAGGTAGCAAAAATAGGGAAGGGAGTTCGGCAGGGATGTACACTCTCACCGTTATTATTTAATCTATATATAGAAGATGCAATAAACAAAGTAAAAGAAGAGTATAGTGTAGGTGTGAATGTACAGGGAGAGAAAATATATATGCTGAGATTCGCCGACGATATAGCTATATTGGAAGAAAGCGAAAAGAAATTAGAAAGGGTATTGAATGGTATGCAGGCAGTATTGACTAGGGATTTTAACATGAAAATAAATATAGGTAAAACTAAAGTGATGAGGTGTGACAAAAAGGAATGCAGTAGAAAAATGAGGATCACAATAGGAGATAATAGAATCGAAGAAGTGTCAGATTTTTGTTATTTAGGCAGTAGAATCACAAAAGATAATCGAAGCAAGGTAGATATAAAGTGTAGGATAGCACAGGGTAGGAAGGCATTCGTAGAAAAAGAACAGATTTTAAGATCAAATATTGACTTGGGTATTAGAAAAAGATTACTGAAGGTATATGTTTGGAGTGTAGCACTGTACGGGTGTGAGGCGTGGACTATAGGAAAGGAAGAGAAGCGTAGATTAGAAGCACTTGAAATGTGGTGTTATAGGAGGATGATGAGGATTGGTTGGGAAGATAAAGTAACAAATGAAGCTGTACTAGAGTTAGTAGGGGAGAAGAGAAGTATTTGGAGAGTGTTACAACGTAGGAGAGACAGATTAGTAGGGCATATTCTTAGGCATGGGGGGATTATGCAATTGATCATAGAAGGTAGAGTGGAGGGAAAGAGAGGGGTAGGTAGGCCTAGATTGGAGTATGTGAGTCAGATAGTTGAAGACGTTGAGATGAATAGCTATAGGGAGATGAAGGGATTAGCTCAGGATAGATCGGCATGGCGTGCTGTTTCCAACCAATCTTTAGGATTGCGGACTCTTTAACTAACTAAGGTAAGTATACATATTCGCATATAGTTCTATTAATTGGTGATTTACTAATTACTTACAAAGAAACTCGAGTTATTATTTAATACTGAAATTTTTTTATAACTTCTTCGTAAGCAGAACAACGACTCGTTTGTACATATAACCCATAAATCTTATTTTAACGTTGTTTAAATGATGGAAGATACGTAAGTCTAATATTTGCAGCCGCTTTAATCGAATATTTTATGAAGTAAACCCCTTAAATTTTTTTAAACTTGCAAAAATTATGGTGTAATTATGAAAATTATAAATACATATGTCGTTTTCATTTTTTTGTGATTGGCACCGTATTAATAAAGGATTTTTTTCTAAGTAAATGGAAAATTTAAGAAATAAGTGTATGTCATAACTAAAGAAAATTATCTTTATGTTTTCTCTTTCTTTATGTCGTATGATTCAGATTACTCACATATTCTTATGCATTGCTAAGCTGCGGCTTCCAAAATAATTTTAGTTAAGTTCAACCAATACTCATTTTAAGCGTATATGATTGCCATGTTAATATTATCCCATGCCAAGGTCAAACTATTTGCACCAAATAAGTGAAATTTTAATGCAAATCAAATTGGTCCTTTCCACATAGAAAAACATAGACAAAATTCTATTATCTTCATGTAATTAAAAGATAATTAACTTTGAATATAACACCATTTTACAGTAACTTCGTGCCGTCCAATTTAAATTTAGTTCATGTATTTGATCGCGCAATAGTCTCATAAAGTATCATACCAAAAATTAGATCTCTATATAGCTTAATTAAGCTATGGCATTGTATAATAATAAGCAATATTTAGTATAGGAAAGTAGTGACAGCGGTGGAGAATATTCGTACTATTAAGATAGTTCCACCCCAACGAAATATTATTGGATACGAAGTAATACAATAGAAATCCGAAATAATAGAAACGTACCTGTTTTGTAAATAGGTATATAAATACACGAGGTGTTTCTCTCTCAATATTTTGATTTATATTAAATATAAATTTTGTAAGGTTCACCAATCTACAAACGGATGTATAACTTCTCCTAGAAAAGGATAATTATGTTTATATTATAATGAATGAAGGATTTAACCAAGAATAGGAGGAGCAGTAAACTTATACATATACCTATGACGTTGCGTCATCACTTACTGAAGAATATTCTAAAAGTCAGAACATCTAGTATGAAAGCAATCGATTATAGGAAGAATGAAGATTTCGCTGCGCACATACGGACTAGAGAGCTGGCAGATGACATTATAAGCTCTACAAGTCACGTTTTCAGCGAATAGGTAGATTCTGCTAAACTGCAATATTTTTGCAACAGGCCATATGAAGGTAATGGATACGGATGAAGAATTGTGTGTTATGGTCAGATATTATGACCCACATACATAGAGTAGCTGACAATTCTGCTAGTTTACTTTTAAATATGGATTCTAATATAGCAGATTGATACAACACCATTGTTGCAAAGTTTTTTAGAGAAAAAGATTACATTTTACGAAGCGACAATCATATCAAACGAAGCGACAATCATATTAAATTTATATTTAATATAAATCAAAATATTGAAAGAGAAACATCTCGTGTATTTATATACCTAATTACATATATCTATTTACAAAACAGGTACGTTTCTATTATTTTGGATTTCTATTGTATTACTTCGTATCCAATAATATTTCATTGGGGTGGAACTATCTTAATAGTACAAATATTCTCCGCCGGTGTCACTATTTTCCTATACTAAATATTGCTAATTATTATACCATGCCATAGCTTTATTAAGCTATATAGAGATCTAATTTTTTATATGATACTTTATGGGACTATTGCACGATCAAATACATGGACCAAATTTAAATAGGACGTCACGAAGTTACTGCAAATTGTGTTATATTCAAAGTCAATTATCTTTTAATTACATGAGGATAATAGGATTTTTTCTATTTATTTCTATGTGGAAAGGACCAGTTTGATTTCTTTGAAATTTTCATTTATATGGTGCAAATAGTTTAACTTTGGCATGGGATAATATTAACATGGCCAGCATATATGCTTAAAATGAGTATTGGTTGCCCTTAAGTTTTCATTTTTATCAGAAAGAGTATTAAAGTAATGCAACAAATTTATATTGCACAAATAATTAGTTCGCATACCAATGTATAAAATTATTTATTTAAATAAATATGTTCATTTATACCACAAAACTAAAATAATTCCCATAAGAAGAAGACTTACAAAGCTAGACATCAATTTCCACAATAGCGAAATCAACATAATATGAATCCTCTGTCACATATCAATATTGCCAGAAGGCGAATAAGCTCACTTCCTGCCCTGCTGAAGGGCATCGATAATATGTAGATTGCCATCTCCGGTAGATCTCTTATCTCTTCATGTCAACCAATTTGGGTTAATCCGTGGTATTCGAGTATATCTAAAATGGCATTGATATGCCCATATTCGTAAAAAATATCGTCGTCCTTAAATTCCACTAATACTCCTCAAAAGATTCAAAGAATTTCTTGTATTTTTTTTCTTTTTCGCATAATCACCTTTTTTTTCAGAAATTATCTAATTCCCTAAACAGTACAGATAATCCAGGATGTAGGACCCCGGACGGTGACCATTTGAAAAAATGCAGATATACATTTCATACATCTATGCATTTACGTTTCATAGGTCTATGCGTTTACGTCAATAAAATATTATTATTATATATTCAGTTTAAAAAAAAATTTGTATTACCAAAAATACATAAACCTGTAAGACCAATAGTGTCTGCTATTATCTCCCCAACATATTTGCTCTCGAAATGGTTAGCAAATGTACTTAATAATTTTTATTTCGATAGTTTCGCTGTAAAAAATTCTTTAGAATTCATTAAAGATCTAACACTATCAAATACTTATTTGATTTGATGTTTGCTCATTATTTCCATGTGTTCCTATTCCTGAAACTATTCTTTTTCTTGAAGATATGTTAAAAAGTAATTTTGTGGATGACGTTATTATTAATGAATACTTAAAACTTACTAAATTATGGATGTCTCAGAATTGTATTTCCTTAAATGGTAAATTCTTTGAGCAAAAGGAAGGTTATGGGAAATTGTTTAATTCCATTTGTAGCTAATTTATTTATGAGTTATTTTGAAACTAAATTAAAGGAAACTGAAATTTATTTTCCTAGAATTTGGACTAGATATGTAGATGACATCTTTGCGATTTTTGATACTGAAAAATCTAATATTGATGATTTTATTAATATATTAAATTCAAAAATCCATTCAATTAAATTTACTTATGATATCGAAAATAATAATCAGTTACCTTTCTTAGATGTTTTAGTCATTAGAAATAATATATATAGAAAAGCTACAAACATCGACTGCTATATACAGAACGATTCAAATCATTGTCGTCAACATAAATATGCTGCTTTTCATTTTTTAATTAACCGCATATTAAATTTTCCTTTATCTAATGATAAATATAACATTGAATTAAATCGTATCCAAAATATAGCGGTACAAAATGGCTATTCTTATAAAATTATAAATAACATATTAAGAAAATTTAAAAGAACAAGAGATATCAGAAATATTATTAGTTTAGAACAAAGTAATAATTCAACTCAATAATTTGTTAAATTACCATTTGATCCTATAATTGCACGCGGTTTAGATAGTATTTTAAATAAATATAATTTTAAAGCAACATATAATAATTCTACTAGTCTTGCTAATTTTCGAGGAAATCCCAAAGATTTTATTGATTTCAATCAAACATCTGGTATTTACGAAATATCTTGTTCTAGTTGTCCTAAAGTATATAGTATAAAGTATCATAAAATTGATTATTGGTACAACAATGTTCATTACTCTTTCCAGATGAGTTAATAATCCGAAACGGTCTGTGGTGGCAACAGCAGATTTTTATTTTAGTAGAGCCGATTTTTTTGCAGCAAAGAGCCCCATGCGTCGCCGGAGCCGCTGATTTTCTACCCCTGGTGCACGCTAATGTACATTTAATGAAAAAGTTAACATAATCCGGTATCATGAATACTCACGTTTCTACGGCTTAATCACGAACAATCTATTTAGTTATTTATTTACTTGAAGATTCGGGTGTAAATTAAATTAAATATTACAATACCTTTCGATTTAAATAAGCACTTAAATTTAAAGCAATTTGAAGATACGCATCCTTTCAATCTAAAATTACAAATAATTGATTGAATCAAGTGTTATCTTGTGGTAGTTTATAGTAAATGGGTTTGAAGGTAAATAACGGTTATAATATTTCAAGTGGTATTATAACTAAGTTATTTTCCTTCAAATCCATCTAAAATTACAACTTATACACATGTTACTAATCAAGTTATTCATCTGAAATTTATAAAAATTACATTTGTATTAATTTTATGCGAGCGTGATCCTTTGTTAGTTCCAGTTTTGATAATCGTCATATTAAAAATATCACTAATTTAATTCAAAATCGTCATTTAAAATCGTGTTACGATTTTTGGGTGATGTTTTATACAATCACTAATGTATTTGAAAGTCAGCTCTATAACTAAGAATCTTATATAGATAACTAGATATACACAAGTGTTGAATTGTGTAGTAATATAATGCTTATAACGTATATTAATAAAGTATAAATGAAATATCTAAATTATTTTCGCGTGTAATTTAACAGGTATATTTGAATTAAAACATTTCATATTAAATTCATTTAAATATATAATTATTATTTAATCACCTAAAATTTCATGGGACGGGAGATAATCTTTGTTCCCGAATTTAAGGACTTGAATACATATATATTGAAATATATATATTGACGTGAAAATATATCTTTTACTAATTTTTTGCTATGATGTATTCAGACTTAAGTTTTAGTTAAAAATTTAAATTTTTATAAATAAATTAGTCCACTTCATTAACAAGTCTATACAAGTCTATACAAACTGATACAAATCTATAATTGACACAATAACGTTTATAAATAAATATAAATATATATAGTAATTACGCGCAAATTTATAAATATATTTATATTATTATAAATAGGCATTTTCTTGTTATCTATGACTACGTTTACCAACGAAACGTTTCAATTTGTCGAACAACCGAGATCTAATGATAAAAATTATATGGTACATAAAAAATTATGTTAATCAATAATACATGTGCATTTGAATTTGATCAAACATTTTATATAAATCGGTGACATGTATAATTTTATTGCGATTATATGGATAAAATTGAGAATACTTTAGACGAGAGTTATTGTAGACAGTTTCCGCACTTTCCGTATCATTTTAAGTTGGACATATTTGCGTCATTGAAATTACGCGATGAATCCAATATCGAAGTGACCCTTCAAAAAAAGTGTTTTAATTGTAAGTGATAAGAATCTACATAAATAATCCAGTTGTAATAACATCCCATTAAACTTCAATCATTACAATGCTAACAATGTACTATCACGTTTTAATAAAAAATTATTCTAGTATCAAAATTTTATTATACGATACGCATATTTTTGGGAAAATGGGCATATTATATAATTAGGCATATGTAAAAGCAACAGATGTAAAGCAGTACAATTCTGCATGTTAAGGTTAAAAAATATTGCTATATGGTATAGCGATGGCAAACTGTAGGTCACTTTGAGGACCTAGTTCGTAGTTCGTAGTTCATTTCAATGTACCGTTCACGAACTATAGATCGTGAACTACTACATCTTTCAAAAATGAACTAGTTCACGACCTATATGAAATACATGCTCGTACTGAAAATAATCTCTTTTTTTCACAATTTAAAAATGTTAAATGGTAAAAAATAAATAAATTGAAATATTGCAAAACTTATTTTGAATTAAGAATAAGGAAGAAAAGACAACAATGTTTATAATTTATACAAAACATATATATAAGGATCTATAATCTTCTCTAGGTACTC
Organism: Leptodirus hochenwartii; assembly: GCA_947310635.1. Lineage (NCBI taxonomy): Eukaryota > Metazoa > Arthropoda > Insecta > Coleoptera > Leiodidae > Leptodirus > Leptodirus hochenwartii. The sequence goes on from OX371176.1 coordinate 41,441,206, forward strand.
ACGATTATTTATATGAAGTTCTAAAATACTTATTGGTGGTTACTGATGAAAATGTTTACTACCTTACTAACACTTGAAAATTTAATGTACAAACTATAATAAAATGAACTAGACAGAATCGTTTTGTTTGGCGTTATAATTTATATTTTCTATTCCGAATCTTCTCTGTTCAAACTTCAAAGCTTTGGCTCGATATTAAGTGATTGCATTGCACTCAGTATGAAATAGAAGAACTATAAGATTTAGATGTTTATTTTTGCATTATTGCAAAAATTTGCTATGGCATGACATATTTAAGAACACATTTAATCTTGCGTATATATTAATTATATTATTTCAAATGAAATCTGATACCAACATATAAATTGTGACTCAGCTCGGCAATGCTGCTGTTGCAATATCGCATCGAGTTTCCTATTTCGTTCAGTTCACCAACACACTTTATCACTAAATAAATGTTAGTACTGTATATGTAATGTATACTATACTGCATCGTTTACGAGCCGTTGTGATTCACGAACGGTTTAGTACACGATGGGTTCAGGACCTAGTACAAGTACATCAATACGTAGTTCATAGTTCACGAACTAGGTCATAGTGAACTATAGGTCGTTGCAAAACATCATCACAGTACGCCCGTCATTTGATTGAACCGTTCAAAGTGAACGGTTCGCGAGTGAACTACACATCGCTAATATGGTAGAGCAATGTCGCAATTTCTATAATGAAGAAATGAGAAACATGACGATATCAATTATCATAAGTAACAAGTAACGCATTAATAATAATAATGGAGACAAATAGCGAAAATCATTGCATCAGGTTCATCGGATATAATTAGCTTCGCCAAGATCATCGCTATTTAACAGTTGAAACTTTTTTATTTACTATGGGCTTGGTAAAATTTTGACAATCTTATAATAGTATATTAAAGAACGAATTTCATAAGGCAGGTTTTATTGCACGAGTTCAAGTTTAGAGTGTTATAAATGACTTATAAAATGAGTTTTTTATACTATTTTTTCTAATTTGCGTCTTTTATGCCCCTTTTAAATAAGGAATCGAAATTTCAAAATTTAGGGAATTTTTGACTGTTGGTAGTAGCTATTGACACATTTGAAATATTTGAAATAAATTAAAATTCAACTATTTGTTGCTTTCTTTTGTAGTTTGACGTACAATTGTACATTTGAAGGACAAAATTAAAATTAAGCTATTTGTTGCTTTCTTTTGTAGTTTGACGTTTGATTACTGGCAAGCAGAGCTACCAACTTTGAAACAGTAAATTGCACTATGCTATAAGAGAACTCAAATTCGCTATAAACCAACTCATTTAGGTTCGTTAACAGCTCTATTAGAAACGCAAATTAGAAAATAGTATATTAAAGAACGAGTTTCATAAGGTAGGTTTTATTGCACGAGTTCAAATTTAGAAAACAAGGTGCTTAGCACCGAGTTTTCTAAAGAACGAGTGTTCTAAAGAACGATTTTCATCAAAATCGACCTGTGTTCTTTTTCGATAATTTTTCGATAATTTTGATGAAAATCAACCTCTGTTCTTTTTCGATAATTTTTCGATATTTTTTCTATAATTTTGATGAAAATCGACCTCTGTCCTTTTTCGATAATTTTTTGATAATTTTTCGATAATTTTTCTATAATTTTGATGAAAATCGACCTCTGTTCTTTTTCGATAATTTTTTGATAATTTTTCGATAATTTTTCGATAATTTTGATGAAAATCGACTTTTGTTCTTTTTCGATAATTTTTTGATAATTTTTCGATAATTTTTCAATAATTATTCGATAATTTTTCCACCATTTTTCGATAATTTTTCTATAATTTTGATGAAAATCGATCTCTGTTCTTTTTCGATAATTTTTCGATAATTTTTCGATAATTTTTCGACAATTTTTCGATAATTTTTCTATAATTTTGATGAAAATCGACCTCTGTTCTTTTTCGATAATTTTTTGATAATCTTTCGATAATTTTTCGATAATTTTGATGAAAATTGACCTCTGTTCTTTTTCGATAATTTTTTGATAATTTTTCGATAATTTTTCAATAATTATTCGATAATTTTTCCACAATTTTTCGATAATTTTTCGATCATTTTTCGATAATTCTGATGAAAATCAACAGGTATGTACCTCTGTTCTTTTCAATTTTTTCACGTTTAATAAAAATTTATAATCTTAGCATGGACAAGTCCATATAAAAATGTTTCTAAATGCTGACATTGAAATTGAACACGCAATTAACTTCGCGTATTAATTTACAGTTGCTGATCGTGTTGGTATCGCCATCTACATATTTTAAAATTAGATGTGTGTGCGACAACGACGATAAACACACACACAGATTACACACTTTATATTCTCGACAAACGCGGCGAGGAATTCAAGTCTAACTACATGGTTACGTGAATGCAACCCATGTTTGCACATGCTATTTTATATGGGCAGTTTCAATGGCACCTTGAACGGTAAGTTGAATTGAAGAATATAAACTCGAAAAAGTTTATTGCGTTGGTTGAAGCGAGACTTTCGCCGTTTTCTGAGAAAGTTCTCGCTCTAGTGAGTATTCGTTATCAAGAAACGCGTTTTTATTATCCGAATTTTATCTATACACTAGTACACCTACTGCCAAGAATATGGCAAATCAGACATAAATGCATAATTTAAATACTAAAAAAAGAAAATACAATTATTGATCTATTGTTTGAGGCGCTATTGTGTATTTATTTTGTAATTCATAAATCCAACATAATTTGCTATAAAATATTTGACAAAAATCAAAATAAAATATTTAATAAAATTAAAATATAAGAAATGTATGTAAAAATAAATTATATAGATATATATAGCATCGCCAGGTCTCGCCTAGAATAATTTTAAGTCAGACATTTTAAGCCACAATTATTGACTACTTCTTTGACTCGATTGTACATGGCCTTTGATTATGATATACGAGTCTATATGAATGTAGACGAACACAGTAATTCTTATTTTTCAATTTCTGATCAATTTAGCAAATATACTTAAATTTTGAACAAAATGGGCAAATATAGACATAATCGCTATAAACTCTATTTTAGTGATTTCCGGTTCAAACGGAAAAAGTTGAAATTATACCTCTGTTCTTTTTCGATAATTTTTCGATAATTTTGATGAAAATCCTCCTTAATTCATATAGTACTTTATCAAATTCTCATATAAAAATGCTATGACCTAACACATCCTGACCTATCAGTTTTATACTTCTTAGCTTTCTCAATTCCTACCTACCTCTATATAAATCTTCGAGATCTCCTTCCATCTTCTAGCTTTGTTCAAGAATTTTCTATGTATTATCTATAAGCTCCTAAGCAAATATAACGTTACTCTTTATACACTTACTTTAGAGAATTAAAACCAAATTTTTCTATATCACATATCTATTCCACACCTTTGCATATCTTATTTAATATCCTCACATTTTCCTATTATCCACTCTTCTTTCGGTAATTTACATTTCCTATAATTAGCTCCTACTCTTGACATTTTCACTATTATATTATGCTGAAATAATGAAAATTGTTTCTTATCTCCCTATATCTGTGCCTTATGTGTTTAATATTCCTTCTACCCTACATCATGTTAACCATTTGCTCTGGTATCCACTTCTTTCTAATTGCCCTTTTATCGCGCTTCATAATCCTTTTTCTTCTACAGTTAATTCATCTCCATCTGAAATTTCTATTCATTCATTATGTAGTATCAGAAATTCATCCACTGTGAATATAGCTCTCTCCTCGTGTCCATTACTTCCTAATGGATGTGTTTTCCACATCGATTTGCATCTAGTGATAGTTTTAATATCGTTTCCATTCGTTTATATACAAAAAGAAATCTGCTATGGAATGCCAACTTTCGTGTAGCTGTCTCTCATTTCTCTTTGCTTCTCACTATGCTTACATTGAGTTATATTCATTGTCCATCTTTTGTTGTCTTGGCAGTTACTTGCCATACCTACCATAATGAAAACATTCGAAACATCAGCTTGGTGCACAGTATGGATTATTTATTTTTCATTATTTAGAAAGAAGTTTCATTTAGCCCAGTTTGTTTGTACAGACATAGCAAATTGATTGCCACCATCCTGGAATGTGGGCTTGATATTTTATTTGGGGTAAATTGTGACCGAGTGGATTCATGGACTCATCGCATTCATCCACCAGGATGTTTGGGTGTTGCTCTAAATCTTGAATTATTTAAGTTCAGTCATTTAATGGTAAATTAAAATCTTTAACTATCAGGAAGTTATTTGTAATTTAAATTCTCTTCCTAAAGCTAAAGTCTTTATTTCGAATAGAATGAAATAGAATAGTTGTTGAATAAAAAACTTTTGCACAAGTGAAACTATTTGCACATATAAAATATATATTATACGGCAATGCAAAATATCTTAGTAAGAACAAGTGCCGTAGAATAATTATATTAAACAGATTAATTTACATTTACATATCAAAATATTTAGTTAGTTAGTTAAAGAGTCCGCAATCCTAAAGATTGGTTGGAAACAGCACGCCATGCCGATCTATCCTGAGCTAATCCCTTCATCTCCCTATAGCTATTCATCTCAACGTCTTCAACTATCTGACTCACATACTCCAATCTAGGCCTACCTACCCCTCTCTTTCCCTCCACTCTACCTTCTATGATCAATTGCATAATCCCCCCATGCCTAAGAATATGCCCTACTAATCTGTCTCTCCTACGCTGTAACACTTTCCAGATACTTCTCTTCTCCCCTACTAACTCTAGTACAGCTTCATTTGTTACTTTATCTTTCCAATCAATCCTCATCATCCTCCTATAACACCACATTTCAAGTGCTTCTAATCTACGCTTCTCTTCCTTTCCTATAGTCCACGCCTCACACCCGTACAGTGCTACACTCCAAACATATACCTTCAGTAATCTTTTTCTAATACCCAAGTCAATATTTGATCTTAAAATCTGTTCTTTTTCTACGAATGCCTTCCTACCCTGTGCTATCCTACACTTTATATCTACCTTGCTTCGATTATCTTTTGTGATTCTACTGCCTAAATAACAAAAATCTGACACTTCTTCGATTCTATTATCTCCTATTGAGATCCTCATTTTTCTACTGCATTCCTTTTTGTCACACCTCATCACTTTAGTTTTACCTATATTTATTTTCATGTTAAAATCCCTAGTCAGTACTGCCTGCATACCATTCAATACCCTTTCTAAATTCTTTTCGCTTTCTTATTTTTAGTGAAAAAAATATTTAGTGAGACTCATATTATAAATTGGAATTCGCCAACGATATATCTATCAAAGAAGAAATGGAGCAGAATTAAAAATATACAGTAAATGATATGCTGCTAGTAATGACTAGGGCTGTAATATGAAAATAACTATACTGTCAAGATGATAAGGTCTGTCAAGAAGAAAAACAGGTGAGAGATGAAGGGTAGAATAGGAGACGGTAGAATAGAAGACGTTTCAGACTTCTGTTATTTATGACGTAAAATTACAGTTAGCCGAAGTAAAGTATACATACAATGTGGTGTAGCATTGCGAATGAATGCTTTCGAAAGCGTAAAAAAGGTATTACAGCATAAGACAATCTAACAATCCGTATTCTCAGGCACAAGGGAACTATACAATTTGTTATAGAAAGTAGAGTAAAAGGAAAAATAAGGCATTAGTAGAACTAGATTAAACTATATAAGTCAGATAGTGCAGGATGTTAGGATAAATGGCTGCAGGGAAATGAAGGAGTATACTTAATCAACTAATTTACTAATATTATTTAACGATGCTGCCTGTTGAATTTTTTATATTTTAAAATCTAATATGGTGTTATACTAACGTTTATTTTAATTAATTGTTAATGTTACCTTGTAATAGTATAGAATATCACCCAAATACCGTAACTCAAAGCATTAAGTAGCTAGATGTATATTTCGAAGGCTTTGCCCCCATCTTCAGTAGCACAAGATAAAAACTAAATAAAATACCTCTGTCACGAATCGTGATTGATATACTATTAAATAAATAAGTCAACATGACAGAAGTATTTCAAAAATGGCATATAATATGACCTATAAATCTTTTAAAACAATACAAATTAACAATTAACGAAACTAACAAATAACTGCAATGAACATTGGTTTATCAAACCTAAAATAACCAAAAATACATCAAATTTAATTTAATTTAAAAATAGTTCCTATTAAATAAATTTAATAGACAAGATGAAATTGGGCCGGAATCTAAATTTATTAAATTTGATTTAGATTTATGCATGTATATACTTTCATAAGCATTTAACTCGAAATAATTCAAAACACTTTTAAGTAATATAAGTGAATTAATTTGAATAGGATGACCTAATTCAAAAATATGCTCGGCTACAGCACTTTTATCTTTTCTAGTTAATCTGGAATGAGTTAAATGCTCCTTAAATCTAGTTTCAATTGGTCTACGTGTTTGTCTTCTATATATACTTTAGGACAACTAGAACAAGATATTTAATAAATACTAGATTTTTTATTGAAATCAATCAAATCGTTGGGATTTCCTAGAAAATTAGCAATACTATTAGAACTATTATATGTTATAATATAGAATATCACCCAAATACTGTAACAAGCATTAAGTAGCTAGATGTAAATTTCAAGCGCTATGCGCTTGTTACGGTATTTGGGTGATATTCTATATTATAATTTAACACCGTAGTGATAATTTTTAAAATATTATATGTTACTTTAAAAATTTATTTATTTAAAATACTAATTTATTATTTTATTAAGATAATCGAAGCAAGGTAGATATAAAGTGTAGGATAGCACAGGGTAGGAAGGCATTCGTAGAAAAAGAACAGATTTTAAGATCAAATATTGACTTGGGTATTAGAAAAAGATTACTGAAGGTATATGTTTGGAGTGTAGCACTGTACGGGTGTAAGGCGTGGACTATAGGAAAGGAAGAGAAGCGTAGATTAGAAGCACTTGAAATGTGGTGTTATAGGAGGACGATGAGGATTGGTTGGGAAGATAAAGTAACAAATGAAGCTGTACTAGAGTTAGTAGGGGAGAAGAGAAGTATTTGGAGAGTGTTACAGCGTAGGAGAGACAGATTAGTAGGGCATATTCTTAGGCATGGGGGGATTATGCAATTGATCATAGAAGGTAGAGTGGAGGGAAAGAGAGGGGTAGGTAGGCCTAGATTGGAGTATGTGAGTCAGATAATTGAAGACGTTGAGATGAATAGCTATAGGGAGATGAAGGGATTAGCTCAGGATAGATCGGCATGGCGTGCTGTTTCCAACCAATCTTTAGGATTGCGGACTCTTTAACTAACTATTTAAACCACGTGTAATTATAGGATCAAATGGTAATTTAACAAATTTTGGATTTGAATTATTACTTTGTTCCAAGCTACTAATATTTTTGATATCTCTTGTTCTTTTAAATTTTCTTAATATGTTATTTATAATTTTATAAGAATAGCTATTTCGTACTGCTACATTTCGGATATTATTTAATTCGATGTTATATTTATCATTAGATAAAGGAAAATTTAATAAGCGGTTAATTAAAAAATGAAAAGCAGCATATTTATGTTGACGACAATGATTTGGATCGTCCTTATATTATTATATTCCTTATTACCTTGTAATAATAAAGAGTTTCCGAATTTTAAGAAACAGCACCTTATAACCTCAACATGAACTTAGCAATGTAATTAAAAAGCAATAATAATTTAACCAATATAATATTTTATACTGGGTTTCATAATATTGATTTGTTGTATTGCCTTTATACAATTATTTAACGTCGTAGTGACGATTTTACAACTGGTCTGATATTCTAAAAAATTCTAAAAATATATTTTATTATATACAGACGTAAGTCACATTAAATTAGATTTTATATTTTAAAAAACCATGTAAAATTGTAATTAGTATCATGTCGGTTATTCGTGTTTATTAATGTGCAAATTGTTGATACACAACATCGTACAATTCGTCGAAATGTTATTAGTTTTTATAATTCATTGCGATTCTTGATCGGCTATTGTAGGTGCGATAAAAAAGGAAAAATATAATAATTCGATTTTAATGATCTTCGTCGACATCATATGATCATGTCCATATAATACACAATCTAACAATCGTGTGGAATTATTGAATTGTTAAGCATTTAAAAAGAAGAACTTATATTCGATATGTTGTATTTCCGCTATGTAATGTCTAGGTCATATTTTCAGTATTTCACAAAATTTATAAAATGTAATAAAAATATTTTGTTAACTACAAAAATTGCACAATATAATTGACGGGAAAAACCATTGAAGAATAGTTGTCAAAATTATTGCGAAATATAATTAATTTTGAATGAATATTCTAGGTCCTGGCAACCTGGTGACACTTTTACAGCAAAATTAATGAAAATAAGAAATTAACATAATAATTATACACATAAATTATATTAGGAAAGATGGGAGTTATATTTTCTATTAAATTAATGATAATTTTAAATCAAAAGCTATAATTAGGTAAGTTATGAGAGCAAAGAAAACAAAAACGTTCCTGAGGTAAATATAGAAAATAATATTCTGAAACACCTATATCTAAATGCTCTGATGCTGGACCTGACAAGATACTAGAAAACCTGTCTACTTTTTACCAAGAATTGACCATACATAGTTTCTAAAGATTAATCATTAATTAAAGATAGCTATATTATACCAGTAGAATTTTTTTTACAACGTTACTGAAGATGGAGTATTTATTTCCGATGTAGCTCTGTCTATTCTTCATATTTTAAATTACAAGTCAAGAAAAACACTAGAGATCAATAGAGATCAAATAAAATATAGAATTTTTAACCGAATATGTCGTTGTATGCTTTAGAATTGTTATTTAATCCTCTAATTAAACTATTAGCAACGACATGAACAAATGAATGAAATAATTAGTATAACAAAGTTTTAAAAATGATCACTACGGTGTTAAATAATAGTATAGAATATTAGATTCGTTTATATCCATAATTTTTATTAAGGTGAACAAGTTAATAGGGTGAGGGAGAAATAGTAGTTCCTTATTTGTTTACAATCAAATGTTTATAAACAAATAAGGAAGTACTATTTCTCCCTCACCCTACTAAAGTATAGAATATCATCCAAATACCGTAACTCAAAGCATTAAGTAGCTAGATGTATATTTCGAAGGATATGCCACCATCTTCAGTAGCACAAGATAAAAACTAAATAAAATACCTCTGTCACGAATTGTGATTATTTTATATATTTTCATTTATATATTTATCGAAATATTTTCATAAACACTTAAGTAATTTAAGTGAACTAATTTGAATAGCATGACCTGAGTTAGTCAAAAATATGCTCGGCTACAGCACTTTTATCTTTTCTATTTAATCTGAAATGAACTAAATGCTCCTTAGTAAATCTAGTTTAAATTGGTCTACGTGTTTGTCTTCTATATATACTTTAGTACAACTAGAACAAGATATTTCATAAATACCAGATTTTTTATTGAAATCAATAAATTAATTTTCCTAGAGTTTGGATTAGATATATAGATCTACATATACATATGACATCTATCATGAGATCATTGCAATTTTTGATACTAAAAAATATAATATTGATGATTTTATTAATATATTAAATTCTAAATTTCCTTTGAGATTGAATAAGTTTCATTTTGAGTTAATGAGTTAATTAGAATTTGAGCACAATTCGAAATTCATGGTAATAATAATTGGCATGGCTATTGTCTTTGATTGCAGTTTGATTGGAGAAAAAGAGATACATATTATTGGTTTATTTCTTAATATTCATTTCGAAAGTTAGCTAAAAGTTAACAATTTTGTAATATTTTACACTAAATTATGTCCATTATCTTTTTTATTTTTTATTTATAAAAATGGACAAAATGTGCAAAATATATAATAAAATGTTAAAACGTGACATTACTAATATGCATTTTTCTGAGAATAATCTAAATTGCCGAAATTTATCCCAATATCAAGTACATTAATAGTATATTAATTACGATTCCTGACAGAGGTATTTTATTTAGTTTTTATCTTGTGCTACTGAAGATGGGGGCATAGCCTTCGAAATGTACATCTAGCTACTTAATGCTTTAAGTTACGGTATTTGGGTGATATATTATGTTACTATAATAAAGCAGAAAATATTTTGATCAATCCTGAAACTATAAGAATACAAACATTGCTCCTCTTAAATTTTGATTAATATTATAATGATTACCCTTAATTATATGTACTTAATACCTCAAGTTTAATAAATACATTTTGCGCATTATATTACACGAAGGACGGTTGATTTGTACCGATTAATGTACAATATTAAACAGATATTATTACGAGTTTAATGAATGAACAGGTTTTCTGTTTTCTTAAAAACAATTAATCTTATAAATAAAACACTATCAAGGGTCCTTCAATGAAAGTTGACCAACAATATAATGAAATATTGTCGATATTTAATTTTTATATTTATACGTACAAGTTTAGTTCATTATAAGTATAGCTCACATTATATTAAATTGTGTCAATAAAAAAATATTCTGGAAGAAGAATTCTGCCACTGGCTTTCCCATAGCTGAATCCTTGGAAATTATTCTTAATCACGCCTCAATTAAGTTTCACTGAATGAGGCATATATATATATATATAATGCTATCACATGATGGCATTATGAAAAATGGTATATCATTATTGGACAAGTTCGTAGTAAAAGAAAAAAACGTCAGCTAACATCATTCACATTTTTATTATTTTAAACGAGCGCTAACACGGGTTCAACTGTATCTCATTTAAAATCACGATTCATATCGTGGAATGATTAATTTGTTCTTATATTCTTTTCCTTAAACCAAATGAACACTAATAAAATTTTAATCAAAGCATAATACGATTATATTAGTTGACTCTTCGCAATACGCGTATTTTTTTAATTGATAAAAAATTATTTCGGCAGGGATGTACACTCTCACCGTTATTATTTAATCTATATATAGAAGATGCAATGAACAAAGTAAAAGAAGAGTATAGTGTAGGTGTGAATGTACAGGGAGAGAAAATATATATGCTGAGATTCGCCGACGATATAGCTATATTGGAAGAAAGCGAAAAGAATTTAGAAAGGGTATTGAATGGTATGCAGGCAGTATTGACTAGGGATTTTAACATGAAAATAAATATAGGTAAAACTAAAGTGATGAGGTGTGACAAAAAGGAATGCAGTAGAAAAATGAGGATCACAATAGGAGATAATAGAATCGAAGAAGTGTCAGATTTTTGTTATTTAGGCAGTAGAATCACAAAAGATAATCGAAGCAAGGTAGATATAAAGTGTAGGATAGCACAGGGTAGGAAGGCATTCGTAGAAAAAGAACAGATTTTAAGATCAAATATTGACTTGGGTATTAGAAAAAGATTACTGAAGGTATATGTTTAGAGTGTAGCACTGTACGGGTGTGAGGCGTGGACTATAGGAAAGGAAGAGAAGCGTAGATTAGAAGCACTTGAAATGTGGTGTTATAGGAGGATGATGAGGATTGGTTGGGAAGATAAAGTAACAAATGAAGCTGTACTAGAGTTAGTAGGGGAGAAGAGAAGTATCTGGAGAGTGTTACAGCGTAGGAGAGACAGATTAGTAGGGCATATTCTTAGGCATGGGGGGATTATGCAATTGATCATAGAAGGTAGAGTGGGGGGAAAGAGAGGGGTAGGTAGGCCTAGATTGGAGTATGTGAGTCAGATAGTTGAAGACGTTAAGATGAATAGCTATAGGGAGATGAACGGATTAGCTCAGGATAGATCGGCATGGCGTGCTGTTTCCAACCAATCTTTAGGATTGCGGACTCTTTAACTAACTAAAAAATTATTATTCACTCCCAAATGAAATAATATTTTTTTCGATTAATGTATTGACCAATTATTAAGAAATAGCTCATTTTTGATGGAGAAGAAAAGTTTACATAAATCTTTTTTTTGTGTCAAAACATTTATGATCGTGTTGCTAATAAGATCAAAAATAGTAAAGAAGCGCCAAAAATGTGATATTCCAATCTATAGTGAAAATATTTCTTGTAAAACAAAGAGGTAAAAAAGGAGTGTTTTTGCACTTCTGCACGTAAAATTCCTTTATTGATAATAAACTAATTTCGGCTGTTAGCCATCATCAGTATTTAAATAAAGCTAAAAACCAAGAATACAATTTATACAGATTTGCCTAGTTATAGATTAATTACTTACGAAATATAATATTTAGTTTAAATATATATTTTTTGCAAATGCAAAAATGGACTGCACGAAAAATGGATAGATTCCACAATTCAAAATATCATTTAAAGTTTAGCGAGATATTTTAACGCTCCTATATAACGAATGCGAATGAAATATTAGCAGATATATTCCAGAAACTATATATAGCGTCATAATTACTGTTTTCTTGGTAAACTTAATGCATTTTCTTTATGGCGACTTCCTTTAAAAGTAAAGCTATAATTATGCTTTATATAGCCTTATACTTAGTTCAATTGCACTCATTGCGTTGCTATATTTATCTAACTATCTTGAGGCTTCATCACAGGTACGATAGGTAAAAAGGCGATGCTCCATGTCTATCATGTCCATCATGATAGCGATCGTATATACGTGTAACTACTTGATAATCCTCAGTGATCCAAAAAATACCCTGTGAATGGGTATTTATAGTTCACTTTTTTGCAGTCTCTTACCATTAAATAAAATTGCATTTGTGTCTATATGCATTTATATATACCGAATGTTCCCCAGCGAAATGCAATGAGAATTTAAATTCGAATGAATTATTTATACATAACTCTATACATAAACGGATCTAAAAAAAAAATTCTTATAACCAAGATATACCAAAATGATTTCCAGTAAAATATACCACAAGAACAATTTTTCGCAATCAAGTACAACGTAGTTGACGAAGCAATTTATTATATGTAATATTATTGTATTGATTGGTACTTAGTTATAATTTATATACCAATTCATACAAGGCAAAGGCATGAAAATGGAGTATGCAGGGAAAGGTACCATAGGATTTGCAGCTTAGTGCAATAGTAACAATGCCGAAGAAAGTAGAGGCTAATTCATATGACCGATATAGGACGATTAATCATGCATAAAATATATTTTCACATTTTTCTAAAGTAAAACCAAAGGGTAACATTATATGTGATAAGCAGGGTAAGGAACTCACAGAAAATAAGGAAAAAGCTAGAAGATGGAAGGAGTATCTTGAAGATTTATATAAAGGTAGGCAGGACATGGAGGAGCTAGAAAGTGTGGAACAGATAGATGAGGATGACTTAGGTCCTAGCATACTTAGGTCAGAGTTTCATAGAGCATTAAATGATTTACGGAATAACAAAGCAGCGGGGATTGATATGATACCAGCCGAATTAATAAAACACGCAGGGGAAAAAATGCAGGAGCGATTATACAGGTTAGTTTGTAAAATATATGAGAAGGGAGAAGTACCACAGGATTTTCAGCGTAGTAGAATAGTAACAATGCCGAAGAAAATGGGAGCTAATTTGTGTGAGAACTATAGGACCATTAGTCTACTATCACATGCATCGAAGATATTGCTAAAGATTATTTATAGGAGATTAGAAAATAAAGTAGAGGAAAGGCTAGGAGAAGATCAGTTTGGTTTTAGGAAAAACAGAGGGACGAGGGAGGCGATTTTAGCACTAAGAACAGTAGTAGATAAAAGAATGAGGGTAGGAAAGGTAACTTGCATAGCTTTTGTAGATTTAGAAAAGGCATTTGATAATGTAGATTGGGACATAATGTTTAGAATTTTAAAAGAAACGGGTATAGATTATAAGGATAGGAGAATAATTTTTAATTTATATAAACACCAAACTGCCTTAGTTAGAATTGAAGGGGAAGAAGAGGTAGCAAAAATAGGGAAGGGAGTTCGGCAGGGATGTACACTTTCACCGTTATTATTTAATCTATATATAGAAGATGCAATAAACAAAGTAAAAGAAGAGTATAGTGTAGGTGTGAATGTACAGGGAGCGAAAATATATATGTTGAGATTCGCCGACGATATAGCTATATTGGAAGAAAGCGAAAAGAATTTAGAAAGGGTATTGAATGGTATGCAGGCAGTATTGACTAGGGATTTTAACATGAAAATAAATATAGGTAAAACTAAAGTGATGAGGTGTGACAAAAAGGAATGCAGTAGAAAAATGAGGATCACAATAGGAGATAATAGAATCGAAGAAGTGTCAGATTTTTGTTATTTAGGCAGTAGAATCACAAAAGATAATCGAAGCAAGGTAGATATAAAGTGTAGAATAGCACAGGGTAGGAAGGCATTCGTAGAAAAGGAACAGATTTTAAGATCAAATATTGACTTGGGTATTAGAAAAAGATTACTGAAGGTATATGTTTGGAGTGTAGCACTGTACGGGTGTGAGGCGTGGACTATAGGAAAGGAAGAGAAGCGTAGATTACAAGCATTCGAAATGTGGTGTTATAGGAGGATGATGAGGATTGGTTGGGAAGATAAAGTAACAAATGAAGCTGTACTAGAGTTAGTAGGGGAGAAGAGAAGTATTTGGAGAGTGTTACAGCGTAGGAGAGACAGATTAGTAGGGCATATCCTTAGTCATGGGGGGATTATGCAATTGATCATAGAAGGTAGAGTGGAGGGAAAGAGAGGGGTAGGTAGGCCTAAATTTGGAGTATGTGAGTCAGATAGTTGAAGACGTTGAGATGAATAGCTATAGGGAGATGAAGGGATTAGCTCAGGATAGATCGGCATGGCGTGCTGTTTCCAACCAATCTTTAGGATTGCGGACTCTTTAACTAACTAAAATATATTCTTACGGTCAATTTATAGAAGGTTAAAAAATAAACTGAAAGAGAGGTCCATTTGATTTTGGGAAGAAGAAAAACGCTACATTCATGCTAAGAAGATCAGTAGAAAAAATAATGACAGTAGGTAATGCGGCTTACAGCAAATTTTAGGCCATATGCTTTACTTAGGTTTACAAAAGGATTACTAAAAATATATGTATACGGTGGTGAGACGTAGATAAGAGGAAAAACGAGAAGCGTCGACTAGACGCATTTGAAATGTGGTGCTGTAAGAGGATAATAAGGACTGGGTGGGTAGAGTGATAAATGAAGCTGTGTTGGTAGAGGAAAAGTAAAATATTTGGAAGGTATTGCAACATAAGGGATATTAACTAGTAGGTTATAACAGTATAGAATATAACCCAACTACCGTAACTTAAAGCATTACGTAGCTAGATATGCATTTCGAGGGCTATGCCCCTATATTCACTAGCACGAGATAATAACTAAATAAAATACCTCTGTCACGAATCGTGATTGATATACTATTAAATAAATAAGTCAACATGACAGGTATTTTAAAAATGGCATATATATGACCAATAAATCTTTTAAAACAATATAAATTAATAATTAACGAAACAACAATAAACATTGGTTTGTCAAATCTAAAATAACCAAAAATGAATAAAATAAAAATAAATTCAAAAATAGTTCTTATTGACAGTAACTATAATAAACACATTTTAATATGTAACCTGATACTGATTGGGAAAGCGATGTTAATAAGTATGCAAAACGACAAAGTTTCTTCAATAAGATATTTCCGTGTTCTTTCCAGTTAAACGTTTGATCCAAGATAACACCAAGAAAAGTCGTATACGTGAAGCTTACATTGGGCATAGGCCTAAGTGTGAGGATCATTTCCTGAGTTTTTGAGATATTTAGGCTCATTTTATTGGCGATAAACCAATTCCTTAGGTTAGACATTTCAACTTTGGTTTCAGACACCACTGTGTCTAAGTCATTCGCGCTACTTTGAAACGTGGTGTCATCCGCAAAAGGAATCAATTTTGTATTGTTTAAAGCGCTTGGAATATCGTTCACGTATATAAGAAAAAGAAGAGGACCTGGAATAGATACCTGAGGGACTCCGCATTTGACGTATTGCTTACCCGAGTGTTCATTATTGTATCTGATGTATTGAGGTCTTTTGGAAAGATAAGAGTCAATGAGTTGTATACTATTGGTACTAAAATTATAGCATGGTCGTTTATCAAGCAGTATATATTTCTGCACACAGTCGAAAGCTTTGCTAAGGTCGACGAAGACAGAAGATACATAATGACCGTGTTCAAAACATTCAAGCGCATTATTTATAAAAATATTAATAGCGTCTTTTGTTGCAAAACCTTTCCTGAATCGAAACTGGCTGTTGGTAAATCAATTATTGACTTCGAAGTAATTGCTAATTTTTTACTAAGACTTTTTTCAAATATTTTAGAAAGCGCCGGTAGCAACGAGATTGGTCTAAAGTTTGATACCATGTTAATGTCTCCCTTTTTATGTATTGGGATAACGCATGCAATCTTCAGTGCATTAGGAAATGTGGCCGAGAGTAGACTTAGATTTAATAGTTTAGTTATTGGATAGATCAAGCAATCAGTTAAGTAATTAATCAGTGATACACTGAGCCCATATGTATCTTTGCATCTGCTATTGTTCAAAGATTTAAGATTTGGCGAAATTCAGCTTACGATACCTGTTCGTCTAAGTTAAGCTCAGATGCAGCACTTGGGAGATAGTCAAAATAATTTATTTTAGTTTGTGGTAGAGTATTAATGACCTTATCAGCTGCATTTATAAAATATTCATTGAACTCAACGGCAGAGCAGTTAGATAAATCATTTTTGTTAGGCTTCTTTTTTAGTTAACAATGTCCCAATTGATGACAAGTTAACATAAAATTGTTGAAGTAATTATTTTTGGAGGATTTAAACAAAAAAATACGACGTTTAAACGATTTTGTAAAACTTTCCGAAACGAACTACGATCGATGGTCAAATCGGCACTCAGCAATTTGAGAAGTCTACTTTTATTTTAACTTCTTTAAGAACTTTCTATCTTAGATACAACACGATAGGTGAAAATCTCTAACATGGTCAAAATTAGATTAGCTAGAGAAGAATAAAACATGCCGCAACCATTTCATGCAGACGCCACGTAATCGCACGAAATTCTTACGAAGTCCATGGCGTAATATCACGAAACAGGAAAAACTCTACAGTGCATGTTACCGCAAGTTTCGCAGATTCCCAGTTCAAGATCTAATTGTCCTAATATGTTACACTGTAACGATATTTTCTTTGTCTTACTAACGCAAAGGTGAATCTTTAGTATCATCTTTTTCCTGTTCGAAATGTATGTTGTGGAATGTACCTCAATAATTTAATTCCTAAACTTTTATGAATGTAAACTCAATTATAAATAAACTTGGCGAAAAACTACGAAAGAATTTGAATAAAACTAAAATATGCATTTAAAAAAAAAGTACATGAACGAATTTTAGTCCTTTTCTTAAGCAACAATAACAATAACAGGCTACAAATACATATGGATTGAAAACCATAATTTAAAGATTTAAAATAAGGGTTCTAATGTATGTCAATGTCATGTGTATATGAACTATTATATATATTTTTTCATACTGGCCCCAATATTTTGTTGAACTACGTTTTTTTTTTGCATAATAATATAATGAATCATTCATTCATTCATTTATTCAAACATGCCTGGCTTTAACTATGAATATGAATCTTATTGAAATATACCTTCTACTATTTTCTCATTACCTTCTCATATCTTCATGATGACGTGATTGTGCACAAAGAAAGATATATTTCTAAAATTATTACATATTATATTTAGGATCTAAAATATGTCATCATCCTTTGATGGCTGAGTTGTAACCCTCGTTATCATGCGGCAAACATGTCGTCCAGTATAAACATAAGCCAACCTGTACCTCGTAAGTCCACATTCATACCTGTGTATACAGGTTAGTATGAAAATTTACTTCATCTACAACCTTCGTCTCACAAAATATTGCGGGAAATACTTATTATATAGGCTTTTCGCTTAATTTTCCTTTTCCCCGGTATTTGTTGTGTTTTGTGTACATATTTTCCTTCACAGAACATAATCTCACTCATTTTATGCATAGCCTCCATGTTTATATATCACTAAAACCAATCTACATACATTGATTAAATATCACCTAATTCGCCGCTTTTTCTAAAAAACATATTTTGTTATTTACTTTTATTAACTCTTCCCGGTAAATTGTCATGTAAATAAAAGTATGATTTCTGTAACCTTAAAAAATTATAAATGTGTAGAAATATACTCATACTAATTATGTACAAATTTTTCTAATAAAATTTGTAACTATTAATTAAGCAAACCGTTTCGATCGCAAAAAATTGCATCGATTAAAGTATGGGATTGTGAAAAAACGTGAACTCTTAAGTTCGTTTGATCCGTATTAATCCGTCGATAGATTTATAACAAGAATCTACAAGAAAAGTCATTTTTGAACATATTACTTTTTCTAACATTCGACTTCTTACTACTAGATAATGGTGGGTATATGGAGTAAGAAATTAAAACATGGTAATTGAGGGAGAGACAAGCATTTACAAAGTCACTAACCAACAAATCGTCTTGCATGCAGTTCATAATTTTTTTGAAATAACCACTTATCTACCTACTCCTGGATGTACCGTTCGAATAATCAATAATTAATTAATAAAAAATACCTAACATTCTCTTCAAATGATTTCCATCCTAGTTTTTATAAGATGTTTGTCTAAAAACATTGAAATTTAATAATTATGAAACAATTATATGAATATATAGTAATAGTAAGACATAAATACTAATACAAGACGTTTCAACGAATCTGTATATTTCTGCATACAACAACACATAAGGATGTTAAGTAAGGCTTCTAAAAATAGCACATTGATACGAGAGAACCTGTATCTTGTAAAAGAAGACGAACACGACGATGAACACGCAAGGAGAAGAAGCGCTTATATGGTGAATCTTCGATTTGGCCCAACAAAAATAAAGCAGAGGAAATCCGTTCTCAGATACTCTTGTTTGTCATGTGACCTTGAAGGTCAAGCAATTCATTGCCCTCTCTAAATTGTGGTAACCATTATGGTACAGTAAAAATGCATTGATACAGTTGCAAAAGAATAAATGAATATGTACTTCATGTGTTTATATGTGTCAAATGTGAACGAGCTGATACAGTAATGGGAAAACATTATAATATCAGAATTGCTATTATATTGCTATTTAGTATAGAATATCACTGTAACTTAAAGCATTAAGTAGCTAGATGTACATTTCGAAGGCTATGCCCCCATCTTCAGTAGCACAAGATAAAAACTAAATAAAATACCTCTGTCATGGATCGTGATTGATATATTATTAAATAAATAAGTCAACATGACAGAAGTATTTCAAAAATGGCATATAATATGACCTATAATTTTTTTTTTAACTATATTAATTAATAATTAACGAAACTAACAAGTAACAACAATAAACACTGGTTTGTCAAATCTAAAATAACCAAAAATAGATAAATAAAAATTAATTTAAAAATAGTTCTTATTAAATAAATTAAATAGACAGATGAAATTGGGCCTAATTCTAAATTCATTAAATTTGATTTGGATTTATGCATGTATATGTATACTTTCATAAGCATTTAAGTCGGAATAATTCAAAACATTCAATTTAAGTAATTTAAGTGAACTAATTTGAATAGGATGACCTGATTGATCAAAAATATGCTCGGCTACAGCACTTTTATCTTTTCTATTTAATCTGAAATGCTCCTTAGTAAATCTAGTTTCAATTGGTCTACGTGTTTGTCTTCTATATATACTTTAGTACAACTAGAACAAGATATTTCATAAATACCAGATTTTTTATTGAAATCAATAAATTCATTTTCCTAGAATTTGGATTAGATATATAGATCTACATATACATATGACATCTATCATGAGATTATTGCAATTTTTGATACTAAAAACTATAATATTGATGATTTTATTAATATATTAAATTCTAAATTTCCTTTGAGATTGAATAAGTTTCAGTTTGAGTTAATGAGTTAATTAGAATTCGAAATTCATGGTAATAATAATTGGCATGGCTATTGTCTTTGATTGCATTTTGAATGGACAAAAAGAGATAAATATTATTGGTTTATTTCATAATATTCATTTCGAAGGTTAGCTAAAAGTTAACAATTTTGTAATATTTTAAACTAAGTTATGTCCATTTTCTTTTTTATTTATTTATTTATAAAAATGTGCAAAATATATAATAAAATGTTAAAACGTGACATTACTAATATGCATATTTCTGAGAATAATCTAAATTGCCGAAATTTATCACAATATAAAGTTAAATCTAAGTTAAATTGGTCTATGTGTTTGTCCTAGGACAACTAGAACAAGATATTTCGTAAATACCAGATTTCTTATTGAAATCAATCAAATCTTTTGTATTTCCTAATAAATTAGCAAGACTATCAGAAGTATTATATGTTACTTTAAAATTATATTTATTTAAAATACTATCTAAACCACGCACAATTAAAGGATCAAATGGTAATTTAACAAATTTCGGAGTTGAATTATCACTTTGTTCTAAACTACTAATATTTCTGATATCTATTGTCTTTTAAATATTCCTAATATGTTATTTATAATTTTATAAGAATAACTATTTTTTACTGCTATATTTCAGATATTATTTAATTCAATGTTTTATTTATCATTAGATAAAGGAAAATTTAATTAAAAACTTAAAAGCAGCATATTTATGTTGTCGACAATGATTTGAATCGTTCCTTTTATACCAGTCCCTATTTGTAGCTTTCTTATATATATT
This sequence comes from Leptodirus hochenwartii, assembly GCA_947310635.1. Lineage (NCBI taxonomy): Eukaryota > Metazoa > Arthropoda > Insecta > Coleoptera > Leiodidae > Leptodirus > Leptodirus hochenwartii. Next base: position 41,462,124 of record OX371176.1, read on the forward strand.
AAATTCTAACAAATTATTATTTCTAATGAAATTTTTTAGATGATAATTTTAAATTGAGGCAATTTTTAGTAGATTAAGAATGAATCAAATTATATTTTTCTTCGATTGTCAACGATACCCATAAAATAGTCGTGTCATTTTTCGGCATAAATACTATTTGTGTTATAATTTTAAAAATTCTTTTGTACAATCTTCTTGATGCATAATTGTTTGATTAATTTCTCATGAACTGCAGTTGAAATGCGAATGGCTATAATCAATTTCAAAATTGCATCTAATGTTCTATAAATTATAACATTTTTAGATGTTTAGATTTTGTAATTTTAGATGTTTCGCATAAAACATTTCATACGTACACTCAAAGACAATAGTAATGTGTCACTAAAGAAGTTTCGTGTAATATATAGTAATGGGAGTTATTTTGTATTCCGCTGCCAAGTTTTAAAGTTTTAAAATGTATTATTCCTTCGCCACAGTTTAAATGTTTATTATTTGTTTTCTTTTATATTTATTTATCATACCCACGCAAATTTGTCACTACGGTATTAAATAATTGCTTAAAATATCACCCAAATAACGTAACTCGAAGCATTTAATAGTTATTTCGAAGGCATATTAAATATTACGGGATAAAACTCAATCATGTCACTAACCATGATTGATATACAATTCAACGAAAAGTCAATATGAGAGCAGTTTCCAAAATCCTCTCATATAATTTGACCTGAATAATATAAAATATGATATACGACATATAACACATTTTTGAGCGTGCTCTAAAGACCAGTATCTTACAAGCACGCGAAGGAAACAAAGGGAATCATTTTGTTTTGCATGGAGATTTTTAAAAAGTTTGGAGATGAATAAAAGTTTCAATTCACCAACACAAAATTTGGAAACTTTTATATACGGTCTAGGTCGTATGTTGTGTATTTTAATACATGGCGATGCCGATTTATTATATGTAACAGACGTCACTATTTGTGAAAAATATTTGTACGAAAAAAAAAATTATTGTACAAAATAAAAAATTGATATTTGCTTGAAAATTTACAGTTTCGTTTTTTAACAGATTCCTCTTTAGGAATGTAGATTTTAGAAGGTAGAATTTATATGCAATGGTACTTGATATATTTATTAATAATAATTTTAATTTGCTTAAACTTTTATATATAATTATTCAAGATATAATTTAATAATAATAGTTGATATTTTAAATTAATTTTAATTTCCACAGTAGAGAAAAACGACTAGTTGTGCAAAAAATGCAGATAACGATATTTTTAGGGAATGAAAAGTGTACCATAATAGCAACGAACGTAATTCGTATTAACTGTAATATTATATAATCTCAAATTAGGTACAGAAATATGGAAAGCATTACATTTTAGATATTTCTGGAAATATGAAGTTCTCTTGAAAACGATTAGAAATTTTGCGATTTGTATATCCTCCACACAATGTAATTCAAAGTAATAATATATTGTACAAACCTTTAAGATGTACAAATACAATAAAGCAAACGCAGTTTCTTGGACCAATATAATATTTTTCCAATATTCGGAAAAATATTCAATATTCAGTAACAAACCTTTTTTCAAATATATTTTTGCAGAACCGACTATGATTTGATAATGCGCAACTTTAAATCTCTTTAGATAAAGCTCATTAGCTGCCTTAAATATTTTGAAAAAAAATGCCAATGCATTATTATTGTTTAATGCTTGCGACCTTTGCATATTTATTTATTTATTTTAAACGAGCAAGTGTACCTAAAATAAAAAATACATTACTTTAATCATTAATAATTAATTTGATCGGATATAAAAAAGTATGATTTCAATTTTACAATATGCAAATGTACAAAAATATACATACACGCAATATGAGCAGCAAAAACCAATATTACGATTTAATTATTATTAGTATCACTATAGACCACCTCAATATCCAATTAAATACGAGTATATCTACAAATAATTTATAATTGAAGTGTTTATTTCATGTGGCACCATTCATTTCTATTTGGCATCAAGAATCATTAAAATCTTTGTACATTATATTTGAAATGACTGCATCAAAAAAAGATTTTTTTGGTATAAGGGTCCTCTATGTAATTTTCAATTGATTTATATATTACTATAAAAATAGAAAAGCAAATGTCTAAAATAGAACGATAAGATAATAAACTAATATGCGTATTTGCATTAAGGTAATACATAAATTGCGATTTTTTACCAATTTTTGTGTTTTATTTAATAATTTCAAAAGGAATGGCTACAAATTAAGAGTAAATTTAATATACTTTGTTGTGTAAATAATACATTGCAATATTTGAGCGTGATATCTTATATATATTTTGTAAAGAAGATATCATTCGTTTGATAGCTTCAATAGTTAATTTGAAGCTTAATTTATCAGGCTACAACATCAAAGCAAACGAATCAGTACAAAGAGATTGAAAGTTACCTCGAAACGTTGTTCAATGTGTTAAAATTATAATAAAAAATTGGAAAATAATATTGATATACCTGATAATAAAACTCTTATTAAATAAACTCTTACGGACGTTATTAACACTAATAATATATTATTTTCAATAAAAATATTGAAAATTTATTTTCAATAAATATTTATCATAATACAAATGTCGCGTATTGTTTTTTTTTTATATTGTATAATTATACCGTATTGATTACTATTTCACTTTTTTCGTTATTATTAAATTATATTAAATTTAACATCGCTATCACTATATTTTTTTAGCACTAAGAACGGTAGTAGAAAAAAGAAAGAGGGTAGGAAAGGTAACTTGCATAGCTTTTGTAGACTTAGAAAAGGCATTTGACAATGTAGATTGGGACATAATGTTTAGAATTTTAAAAGAAACGGGTATAGATTATAAGGATAGGAGAATAATTTTTAATTTATATAAACACCAAACTGCCTTAGTTAGAATTGAGGGGGAAGAAGAGGTAGCAAAAATAGGGAAGGGAGTTCGGCAGGGATGTACACTCTCACCGTTATTATTTAATCTATATATAGAAGATGCAATAAACAAAGTAAAAGAAGAGTATAGTGTAGGTGTGAATGTACAGGGAGAGAAAATATATATGCTGAGATTCGCCGAAGATATAGCTATATTGGAAGAAAGCGAAAAGAATTTAGAAAGGGTATTGAATGGTATGCAGGCAGTATTGACTAGGGATTTTAACATGAAAATAAATATAGGTAAAACTAAAGTGATGAGGTGTGACAAAAAGGAATGCAGTAGAAAAATGAGGACCACAATAGGAGATAATAGAATCGAAGAAGTGTCAGATTTTTGTTATTTAGGCAGTAGAATCACAAAAGATAATCAAAGCAAGGTAGATATAAAGTGTAGGATAGCACAGGGTAGGAAGGCATTCGTAGAAAAAGAACAGATTTTAAGATCAAATATTGACTTGGGTATTAGAAAAAGATTACTGAAGGTATATGTTTGGAGTGTAGCACTGTACGGGTGTGAGGCGTGGACTATAGGAAAGGAAGAGAAGCGTAGATTAGAAGCACTTGAAATGTGGTGTTATAGGAGGATGATGAGGATTGGTTGGGAAGATAAAGTAACAAATGAAGCTGTACTAGAGTTAGTAGGGGAGAAGAGAAGTATTTGGAGAGTGTTACAGCGTAGGAGAGACAGATTAGTAGGGCATATTCTTAGGCATGGGGGGATTATGCAATTGATCATAGAAGGTAGAGTGGAGGGAAAGAGAGGGGTAGGTAGGCCTAGATTGGAGTATGTGAGTCAGATAGTTGAAGACGTTGAGATGAATAGCTATAGGGAGATGAAGGGATTAGCTCAGGATAGATCGGCATGGCGTGCTGTTTCCAACCAATCTTTAGGATTGCGGACTCTTTAACTAACTATCACTATATATATATTATTATTTTTAAAGCTAAAATTTTAATTCGATAAAAATATTTACTTCTTTATACAATGGAAATTAGCGCGAATAAAATAAGGAGGAATATTAACAAATATATAATTATTCGTATTACTTTTGTGACTTATAAACCCAGTTGTTCAAAACATTTGTATCAAAAATGCAAAGACAGTTTTAAATAATGTTTAAAACTATGGACTGTTTTACAGTATAAATAAAATTATAAACCAAAAATATTATTACGTTATGTAACAGGAAAAACAAATCTGCAATAATGGAGAGTATATAAACTCTATTAAACCATTATAATCGTCCTAAGAAAATATTTTCAAAGCATACGTTACCATATATTCGCCTGGAATTTCAATATTTCAATAAATTCACAAAATGATTACAATATAATCAGTAAGGAAATAAATTTTACGTTAATTTAATTAAATTCGTGTCTTCGACAATTACGATTCTGGTAACAACAGAAATATATCAGACTTTCATCCTTGCATGTACTAAATCGATTTAAAAATTGTTATAAGCGCATTTTTTATTAGTAATTAATACGGATCTACAATTTTTTATTATTCTTCGAACGATATAGAACGATTGAGTCAACGAAATCAATAGATCAACATTGCTCAAATTACCGGTTGCCAATAAACACATAATATCAAATTCCGTTAGTCCAAGTTCTTAGTAAACACAATTTAAATATGAATAGATCTGCCAACAGTGGTTGTATAGTCATAGTCACATGCATCAACTTACAAGATTAAGTTTACGTATTGTGTTTTATACAAAATATAAAAATTGCATTGAAATGTTAAGTTTGCAGATGTATATTGAACGAAAAATACTATTATCCTTGCAAAGAATATATATGAAAATCTTATTGCAAACCAAGTATTCACAAGGAAATAAACTAAGATTTTTTAGCCGTCACTGTAAATAGTGACAGCTTAAAAATAAATAGTATGTATCCTTCCTCAAAATTTCATCGTAACCGGAACTCATGCAAACAAATATTATGAACTATATGATTCTATATAAATAAAAAATATTAAACATAATTGCTAATTTAAAAAATTATCACTACGGTGTTAAATTGTAGTATAAAATATCAACCAAATACCGTAACTTAAAGCATTAGGTAGCTAGATGCGCATTTCGAAGGCTATGCCCCCATCTTCAGTAGCACAAGATAAAAACTAAATAAAATACCTGTACATATATATTATTTGTATATATATGCTAATTTACAAGACAATCATGGAAATATTTTGTTGGTTGTATGATTTCCATGAAAAATCAGATAAATAATTAGTACGGCTATATAAAAACAATGGAATCGTATATATGATTGAACAGATTCTGATGAAGACTTTGTTCTGCAGAATAAAAAAATCCATAATCTGTGCTCTGACGCCAAACAAGTTTGCAGTTAGCGTAAAACCTGCGTATCTCACATTGTCATGCACAGGAGCGGCTTCAATTAAATTGAATACAACATAAAAATATCTGGTAAGTGTTTTTCAAAGTAGCGGAATTAAGAAAAGACATAAACTTTCAAAACAAGTAGTTTGCCCAAAACAATTGAAATATGTGATAGTTTAAACAAGCTGATGTCAAAATTTAAAACATGCTCAGCGCTAAACATAACAATCTGGCTGGTTGATAAATAGTCTCAAATGAAAACCGATTCTATAATTAATATTCAATGCAATTAAGATTAAGAAATATATCTGTATAGAATTTAGTTAACAATTTTTTAATTGAATAATATTAAGAATATTAGGACTATTACATAATAAAAATTTCATTACATAAAGATTTCTTAAAAATGCTTTTAGTGCAATATTCCGAAATTAGGTATTGAAATAACTGTAGAAATAACTTGAAATAATTTTAATGATTACATTATTGCTGACTAAGTAAGGTTAAACTGAAATTGAGATAACTACAACTGCAGGCTCGTGCAACAATTAAACTAGAATTTATTTACGAATTATTGTTTAATGAATTTGATTTCGTTCAAATTACAAATAAACACTTTTTATATATGCTATTCGGCGTAGGAACAATGACCCTAAATAATTACTAAAATTATCTAGGAAGTCTTGTTTTAGCCTTAAATAACAAGACTATTTGTAATCAACATGAAAAAAAATTGTTTTAATATAAAGTCTGTAAAGTAATGATATTTACCATGCTTGATTATGTATTTTTTATTTTATATAATTTTTTGATCGGATATCAGGAATTAAAACCGGAATATTAGTAGGGTACGTATTAAAAAAATCATTTATACAAGGGATAAAAAATCAGTACACAAGGGATTTTCCAATTCAGAATTTTTTTTATTATAATTGTACCTCATTTCTATACCGAGAGTTTCTGTATTAAGAGCAACAGCGGATATCGTCTTGGCTATAAGTCCAGTCCTGTGTATTTGGTCATCCTCATCTGAAGACTTGTTTCCACTAAATACACACATACAGAGCATATATACGCGATCTCTGAATCTAGTGTAGTATATCGTTATTTACGTTGGTACAGCATTAGTGCGTATTTGTTTCTCTGTCCGGCTCGTGTCCGCATTATAACTCCTTCGTGGGTGAGTGACGACTTTTGAACAAGTGAAAACAAAAAAATAAACCATAACCACTACAAAAATAAATGCGCTGATACATTTTACAACTATTTACTTTCATTAGTTAGTATTAGGCATTCATTTGTTATCGTGAATATGTTTTAGTGATGATTTAATATTTTTGTGAATAAATTTTGGACATATTACGTTTTCGGAATAAGGGATATTATAAACATTAAAATAATTTACGAATAAGTAAGTTGAAGCCCGACTATATATTTGTAGCAGACAGATATTTTTAGATATATTTTTGTTAACATATACGACGGAAACATATTTTTGTAATGTATTTGCAATTTCCATACCTTTCAATTTTTCTTTCAAATATTAAAATGATAATAATTTCAGTATTTGTTCCTATTTATATTACTTCAAGGTAGCGCGAATACTACAAAGGATATTTTGTTAGTTTCCATATATTACATTTAACGACTCTGTATACCGTGTGACAACTTTTATACCTGCCGAATATTGATATCAATAATTTAACGTTTATCATACTTGCGTTAATTAAATAAAAGTTTTAAATATTGACACAAGAAGACCCACAATAACTAGCTGTGACAAAACCAGATTAAAATTATCAATGGCTAACTCCGTATCCATCAGAAATCGTTTAATAAGGAACGGTAGAAAATTGTTATATCAAAATTCGCAGAGTACAGAACAACTGAATCAATTCGTGCAGATTTCTATATATCTAGACTAATTAATCATTCGATTTCGTGTGTGGTTATTCTGATTGTTATTATCTCGTGTGGGGTTTCATATTTTTTCGAAAAAAATTGAAAATAAACATTTTTGACTAATACGACTTAAGAAATTCTATTGTGTCTGATTTGTAATATTTATATTTTAAACTTTAATTAATTTTTCCTGAAATTTTATTAAAATAACTGCCAAAATCCGTTTCATAAAACATTTTGGTCGAATTAAAGGACGTTTAAGAATGTTTGATTTTAGTTTGATTTGATTAGTCATCTGTAACAGATGATGTCTAAAAAATATTTTATATTAATTATGGTCTCCACAATCTAAACAAAATGAACCTTACAAATTTCATACAATGCAAAATGCCTATTTCCTCTAGTTTGCAACAAGAAATAAATTTCAAATGGCATTATGTAACTAATAAAAATGGTTTATTGTATTATATCTCGTACTAATTGGTGTAAATCCGATTGAAAGTTGTCACTCGGTATGGATGAAAGTAATTTGATGAATCAAAATACCGCGACCAACTAATTCCGTTGAGGTTTGCTCTTAAATATGGAATAATTTGAATGGTATAATGTACCATTTTGTAACTAAAATCAGAAAAGGTATTATTTTTCACTTGTATTATTTTTTAAGATATTATTTTACATGTTCATTACGATGTTGTATTTTTTTAACCATCTCTAAGTGGTATAAAAATCTAGAAAAAAGCAGAATATAGAATATTTTTTGATACCTCTTTATTTAGTGGTCAGTATACTATGAGTATGACCTTTACCTGGTCCAATGTTTGTCGTATATCAACACTATTGATAATATTTGTTAAAAGCAATAAACAACAACCATATGCAGCAGAAATAATATTTCTCTTTACTCTGTTTATTTTTCTATACTTTATTTATTGATATTTTCATAAAATGGTTTCAAATTTTGAATCGAGACTTAATATTAAATTTTATCATTTCATTTTGCTTTAAATTTATTATGTATAATTTCATAGTACATTATGTAATAATTTTTATTTAATTCATCTTAACAAGTATCAACTTTTACATCTCATTTATAATTTAATTTAAAAATTTGTACAGCCTTTTTTATTTTACTGCTTAAGAAAAGGTGCAAGAAAGGAAAATGAAATGATTATATTTGATAACTGTCTTAGTTATTTCGTTGTCTGTATTAAACATAATGTAAAATAGAATTTAGATTATTTTCTTCATTAATGACGTAAACCGAATCATTCCAAAAAATACAAACTGCACACTTCAAATTTTTGATAATGTAGCAAACTATTTTTTTTTTAATTCAAGTTCGTTCCCTAGTATATTAGTAAAGATGTCAATTTTATTTCCGCATGAATTTGGAATGAATAACTTATTAAAATACACAATTTTTTTATTAAAGAGCAAAAATCTGAAAAATACGTAACAACGAATAATTACATTATATTTATCAGTTCCCTTTTTCAAAGCTTGTATTCATCCCATAATAATTCTTCTTACTGGCAAACTAGAACAACAATCTTTTTAACATTACAAATAATACTTAAGTTACGAAGTACATTCTACGTGAGGAAATTTCAATATCATATCTCCTTAATTCTTTAATATATTTTTTCTTTTTTTCTTAAAGCACCTCAGCAATTTAATTTAACAAAATTGAATTCTGGAAATGTTATATTAAACTAAAAGTTTTACTATCGTGATATTTAGACGCTGATAATAATAAAAAGTATAAAATTATAAAATAAAAAGGTCTGTAGGGGTTTTTTTTATTTTCAAAGATGAGAAAGTAACTTTCGCATGTTTATGCGAAAAGCTAATTCCTTTTCCTTAAATGTCGCTATTTATAAATTTTCAAAACTTGCATTGGTAACGATTATTAATAAAATACGGTTAAAATGGCTATTATTTTTAATATTTGCGATTGCGATGAAGTGGCTTCAGCGATTGCGATGGAAGTGGCTTCAGCGACCCCTTTACAAAATGAAGAGGTTTTAAATTCCATTATAAATTGTTTTATAATATTTGTTTATGGAGCAATTGTTTTATGGAATTTTTAAGATTTTCGGCGCTACTCGAAACTAAATCAAATATCACATTAACTGGAAATATTTTACTTTCATACCAACACAAAGTGGTGCAGACGCAGTGGCGGCTCTTGACATTTCAATCTAGGGGGGCGCATTTCTTAGAAAATAACATAATAGTAACAAATCTTACCTGAAATTGATGCAAAATGATTAAATTAAATCATTTCTTGAAAGTGAATTGATATAAACTTTTATATCTATGATCGGGCAATGGTCTATCTAATTCTTTAATTTTTACTTTGTCCTCAAGAGAAAGTCTACAAAACTCTATTTTCAATAAAGAACTAACACTTTTCATTTTTATTAAATTATTTTTATTAAATATATTCTTGGAGAAGCACGTGGCAAAATCGTACATACGTAACTACACAGAACAATGCAACTGTCTTATCTGGCTATTCTATATCAATTTTTCTCTATACTAGATTAGGCTTCTCTGTTGGGATGCTAAAGAATTGCGGCCCGGAATAGCTTAAAACAACGATATATTCTTAGCTGTAGAAGCAGCGTGACGTCACGTTGCCATAGCAACCCGGGCCGCTAGTTTGTTTGTGGCGCATACGATACGCGAACCAAAGAAACAGATGATATACTGCATACGGTCGCTCTCACTCTACCGCTTGCAGCGGATAGGATGAGTGCATATGCATTTAACTCATACTTGCTCGCCGCCACACCGTGTTGTGTTGAGTGCTATTGCGACGCAAGCTTTATCTTTTAGGAAAAAGAATGCCGAGTTAAAATATCACAATACAATTATATATCTACGGTGATGCGCTCAATATTCAGGGGGGGGGGGGCGGCCGTGCAGCTTCGATAGAAACCGCCACTGTGCAGACGATAAACGCGTCATTACTATAGCCTGCTATAGTCGTAGATATTTATTTAGAACGAGGATGTCTTTGACGTCAAACAACGCTGATGCAGGAGTATGTATTGTTATATATTATCTTTAGCCCAGCAAGTACTCTCACATGTTCACGTCAGTCGCAAATACTAGTTTCGTCGATTGACCTGGCACTACTCGAGAGCATCATCGCCATAACTGCTTCTTTTTTCATAAAGCTAATAGGATTATAAATATTGGTTGTCGTATAGTTTTCGTGGCAGTACTAGCAAACGATAGCTTGATATAGTCGATATAACTTGATAGGAGTACTACCACAGAGCTTGCACTATTGTAGAGTGTCGTAGTAGATAGAAGACACCGTCCGTTCAGTAGGTGTTTTCATCGATAGTTCGCATATCCGCGCTTCACGGTAATATAATATCCATCGCTTTTTTTATCGGACATAATAGTCGGCCAGTCTTGTTGCAAATGTGTGGTCATGATCACGTGCCAATTGATCCATGAGAGATCGATGTCCAGATAACCGGTCAACATTATAATATAATGCATCGAAGATTGTGATCGGTAAATTGTTCATAGGGCCGTAACTATACTTATCTATTTGATAATTACTCAAAATTTTGATATATAAGTAGCTCGATTGTCGCAGTGCAGTACCAATACAATGTACGATTTCGTGAGCGGATTCAAATAGAAACTAAAGAGTGTCTATTCCGAATCTAGACGCGAGTTTTCGGCCTGATCGTTATTGATATTACCAGTGGTCCTAATATTGGCGTAATTTATTGATCGCTGTATAGTTCGACCGCGTGAAAATTGACCTATTTTCTGTTATTTCGCCAGAGGCAAGTTTTTGTTTTTACCATCATTTATATTATTTCAATATTGTGATAGTTAATTATATATCAAACCGATACGTTCATTTGTTATATAAATTACTATAGTCATTTTACTAAAAATATATAAATCAATGTATATATTTTCCAAATTTATTATTTCTCCGAAATTAAACCAGTAAATTAGTCGTGTGTAGTTCAAAATAACATTTGCTAATATCTTTCTAATATTTCAATCAATAAATTAATATACTATCTATATATATATATATAATTATGTTCATAATTTTTTTTTGAATAGGTATTCGTACTACTTAAGGAATAATTTAAGAGTAAATATTAAAAACTCACCTATAATCATATTATATTCCAATACTTAAGTAATTAGAGAATGGCTTGCGTTATAAGTAAATATATTTTGCAATAACAAAATTGATGTATGATGTATGACTCGGTTGAGAAATACTCTTCGGCACCTGACCACGAAAATTGAAAGGAATTCTCCCTAGATACAAGTGTGTATATAATGCATATTTCACAATTTATTCACGGTGTTACATTTGGGTCCATAATTAAATATTGATACAATATTTATGTTTTAAGCGCATATATAAAATCGATTTCTTAATTATTCCACAAAAACTACCTCTTCGTTAATATAAAATGCAAATTGACTTCTTGCGCGGCAAAGTAAACAGGATTATCATAACGACTGGAAAACAAGTTCTGTCGATTGTTGTTCGTAATAAATAGTTTTTTAATTAGAATTAAGTATAGATACTGAGTCAACGTTGGACTAAATTATTTAACTGAACATTGATTAGTAATAATACTCAAGGTATAGTATAGCAAAATCATTAAATTCGCTAACGATAACCGTGAAATATTATTGATATTAACTTACTGTACTATTCACTTAACAGAGGCACTATCTTACAATAATATGAAGACAAATCTTTAAAAATAATATTAATAAAGTCTTATTTTCATACCCCATTCTAAAAAATAATGGATGAAATATTAGATGTGAAATATCGGACAATTAGTAATTTGTTATACGAATTTACAGCATAGCAAACAAAAATATAACAATAATATTACGTTACGTGATTCACAGATAACATTTCCACTAAATTTCGAATTTTGATTGCAGCTATTTGCTGTACTATTCACTAATTAAGTCAACGTAATTACTTATTTTTAATGCTAGATCAATTAAAAACGGGTTGAAATAAATTTCCAATACATCTAACGAATTAAAAAAACAGCATATTCGCAAACGTTCAGTTATATAATAAACTATAGCAAAATATTGATGACTTATAATTTTCTTTCATTAAAATTACATATTATAATATTCTTTTTTGTTGTAAATTTGACGAGCTAATAAATTTGATGTCGTTTTTACTTGATCTTGAATTAACGGAAAAAATCAGGTGTATTCATCATGTTCTTTAATCCATGTTATTTATAATAAATGTATAGGTGAAAAATATAGATATAGGTAAAAATCTTTTTTTTTTATCTTAAGTGTCTTATAAAGTTAGAATAATTGAAGAATCTTTTGATATCAAATTGAAAAGAGGTTAGCTAAAAATTTTGTGTAAAATTTTAATTTGGAGAACATGTTTTTCAATTGAACAATATCTTCTAAAATGCGTTTGTTAAATTTTCATATTTTGTATTAAGAAATCTTATGTTAATCTATAAAAATTTCGGAATACCTTGTACACTCTTGTACTATTGAATACCTTGTACTATGCAAATTCTTTTATATTCTTAACTGATTTTTTTTAATAAAAATTCAAATTAATCATTAAAATTTCATTTTATCTCCAGACTAAAAAGGGACCTTCAATTAATTTTGTTTTTGTCTAGATAATATTCTATTACATATATATATATATATATATATATTGGATCTCTCATGACATTATAAATATAAGAAGCTAACATTTTATAAGAGATTTATTTAATTGAAAATCATAGCAAGAAATTTCATGAAAATACAGGGACAACAATTCCAATAAAAAAAAAGTATAATATATGTATTAAGTTGCTAAATTAAGAAAGTATATTTTTAAATATATAGCCTATATATAAAAAGATATATCCAAAGCAGTTAAAATTCCAAATTTCATAAATTTTAACGTAATATTTGCAGTTGTTGTGTGAGTTCCAGTTAGGAAGACATAAAAAATTACAATTCATGACAGAATATTGAATATGCACTATTGCGGTCAAATCCAATAAGTTCGAAGAAACAGCTAATGAATTTAATTGACACCTGAAGAACTGTTGTATATGGATTGATGGAGTATAATAGTTGAAATGAGTAATTTAAATTTAAGTCACTTGTTTTATAATAACTCTATTTACTTAGTACAATAATATATTATGTTTTCATCAATGATTATTTTTTTGCAATTAAAAACTCGTTATTTTTAATTGTGGCAGTACCCTAAGCTAATTTTCTTTTAATTCGATATAAAATAAACAAAAAAGTCAACCTTGTCTTTAATTAATTGCATCATAACTTGCTATGAAAAATGATCAGTTAGTTTTCTCTATGTAACATAAGAAACAACAAATTTATGTACTTCAATTTATAACGTAATATATAATCTAAATCTTATTTTCGAAGTAGTTATAACTACAAAATTTAAGAAATTTTACCGCTATGATTAATTATTTCAGAAAAAAATTCACATCAATCTGCACCCAGGTACCTTAACATTTACAAAAAATTCGCAAGCAATGTGTATGTTTTTCAATTTGTTCATTTATACAAGACCGACGAAGAACGTACATCGTGATTAATTGTAAGAAATTAATTATTTTGAAATTGCATATTTTAAACGCTTTACGGTATAATTCAATTTTTTTAAATTTCCATTAATTATTCCCGTTCGAAAATTAAATAATTGTTTTTGGCACGGTAGACGCTCTACATTAAAAATTTATGAATATTTTCAGAAATGTTCGAATCAAAAATACACATTTATATACCTTACTTAAAAATTTAATTACTAATTTTTGGAAACAAGGCAAGAATCAAATAAACTTACCGGAGGTAACCAATTTATATAATATTCATATTTATTATTATGCGTCAAAAAAATATTATCGTTATGAACGAGCGTGTTGATAATTATGTAACCGTGATTATTACTTGTTAATAATACACATAAATATACAATTAGTTTATTATCAATAATAATTGTAAAAAATGGAATGGCAACTATTAGCGTGATTGTTTAAACATTCAATATTTTTTAACTATATTTCACACATACCTAATAATTTTTTTAATATTTTATGTAACCTCTTCATTAAAAGTCCTACAATAATGGAAATGTATGTAATAAATCAAATAAATGCATGAAATATTGCTAATACTGTATATGAAATCATATATAAATGCTTCAGGAAATCATTATAGTTAATTTAGTATTGAAAATATGTGACCTTAATATTTTATTAACATCCGATTCAATATTACATGTATATAAATAATTAATTTGTTAATTTAATATATATCGAACTATGTATATATGATTTTAAAAGTTATCACTACGGTGTTAAATAATAGTATAAATATAGAATAACACCCAAATACCGTAACTCAAAGCATTAAGTAGCTAGATGCGTATTTCGTAGGCTATACCCCCATCTTCAGTAGCACAAGATAAAAACTAAATAAAATACCTCTGTCACGAATTGTGATTGATATACTATTAAATAAATAAGTCAACATGAAAGAAGTATTTCAAAAATGGCATATAATATGACCTATAAATCTTTTAAAACAATACAAATTAACAATTAACGAAACTAACAAGTAACAACAATAAACACTAGTTTGCTGTTAAATTTAAACTAACCAAAAAAATATATATAAAAATAAATTTAAAAATAGTACTTATTAAATAAATTAAATAGACAACATGAAATTGGGCCTGAATCTAAATTCATTAAATTTGATTTAGATTTATATTTATTTTATAAGCATTTAACCCGGAATAATTCAAAACACTTTTAAGTAATTTAAGTGAACTAATTTGAATAGCATGACCTGAGTTAGTCAAAAATATGCTCGGATACAGCACTTTTATCTTTTCTATTTAATCTGAAATGAGCTAAATGCTCCTTAGTAAATCTAGTTTCAATTGGTCTACGTGTTTGTCTTCTATGTATACTTTAGGACAACTAGAACAGGATATTTCATAAATACCAGATTTTTTATTGATATGAATCAAATCTTTGATTTTATAATATCCGAGCGAAAATCTTACATAATTTTTTGCTCTTTTTCCAGACGTAGGAATAATTCGATCAGATCACAGAAATGGCTGAAGGAAAGAACATGTTATGGGACTATTTAATCTTCGTTGTGTTCGTGATTGCCACGTCATTCGTGGCAGTTTATTCGCGCTTTTTCGGCACCAGAGAAAAGACGAAAGCAGACTTTGTATTTGCCGCAGGGAAGGTTTCAATGGCTGCCATGATGCTCAGTATAGCGAGAGGGACATTAGGGGTGCGATCGTTCTTAGGTAAGGATACATTTCTAAATGGAACTGCCTGGGTTTCATACCATTTTTATATGTATAAATTATATTTAATAATATTTAATTATAATTAGGATTAGGAACGTTTTCTCGTAAAATCATAATGTATCGAAATTGATTTTTAATCAATATAATTTGAGTTTAAATTGAGGTTGAGGAACCTACACTATGAACTTTAGACCTCTATTTTTGCAAAAACTACATATCGACTTATTTTTTTGCCAGTCTTAAAAATTTATCATTGAATTTGAACATATTCTCATACTTGAAAAATTGAACAGTGCTCTTAGATACCGTAAAATTATAATAAGTAGCTACTTAAAATAGTTGTAAAATAATTATAAAGCTGAGCATATGATTAATTGTACTTAATGCGTCAATATACTTGAAATATTATATAAAATTATAATAGTATTATTTTGGCCCTTAATAATCTAATTATAAACAAGATTATTAAGTAATGTTAAAATAGGTTAAATTAATATATACAATCTTTGTAAATAAAAAAAAAATCATTTAATTTGGATAACGATCCTTATTGGCGTTTTTCAAATAGTTTGAATACGTTATGAGCTTACTAGTTTACCCATGTAATTTTTACAAAAACAAATTTTTAAAAGGATATGAAATCCATTCTCTTTATAGAATATTTGTCTAAACAGATTCGGAATCCTCTCAAGCCAAAAATTACACATTACTGATTAAAGACATATCCAAATGATATGGAAAAAATGATACATTGAATAAAAAATGTTTAATCAATAATTTCAACCAAATACATTCGATTTTATGAATGTCACATTTGTACCTAAATCAGAAAACAAGGCGTCATATCAAAAAAATCCCAATTTTTATGTAACACATGTTATTACAATTTTCTGTGAATATTATAGAGTGGTAATTGTAATATAATTGAAGTATACTTTTTTTATTATAAAAAATGTTTTTGTAATTTCATAGAAGAATATAACTTAACTCTATATTCAATTTAACCGGAAATATTTCATAGCGAGAAGTATAACTATTTAAAAACGAAGCGTATTAAATTAATCAAATTAAATCTTATAAATAATGCAGTAATTTTGTGAAGTAATTCAAAATGATTTTTAAGTATTTTCTGGCGATTATAATTCATTAAAATAACACGACAAAATCAATCTATCACATTAATCTACAATACACTTAAAGATGTATCAAAATATAATAACAGAGCGAAATAAGGATCGAAAAATTGAAATCGTGTCGATATTATTAATCATAAAATTTAAAAAACTTATTTACTTATATCTAATGAAGTATGCATAATTAAGATTCCTATAAATTTGATAATACTCTATTTTATGTGACCTTGCGTGCTTTAAATAAAATAGGAAATTACCTTTTCACTTATTTATTCGGGTGACAAAAATTTTGTTTACTATTCTCTTAATCTAAATTATTTTCATATCTCAATGTATTTATATGTCCGATTCTCTATTGTCTACGAAATAATTATATTTTGTAAATTTTATTCATTGCTACTATATTAAAAATTATAAGCGGGAGGATATTTACCTATAAATTAATCAATATTAATCTAAAATAGATTTTGCCATATTCTAGCTAATTATTTCCGCAAAAAATGAAGCAGTCATATACTAATAACAAAGATTTTAAAAAATTGTAATAAATTAACACTATTTAAAAAAATATATATTAGTGCATAGACGTCATTTCTGATCATTATATTTTTATAGAAGATATGATAATAAAATATGATCACATCTACATAATCTTGGTGCGATCTCTTATTCATCAATATAATCTTCTAATTAATAGATAAAACCAATATAAATTTAAAGGAAAATAAATTGTGTTAAGTGTCACATGGTTTGGGCAAATGCTAATTATAATGATAAATGAGAGATATTGTGAATTAATATATAAAATCATTTATCAATTTTATGAACGCCAAAATACAAAAATAACATAAGTTTATAACGGAATAATTGTTCATTTATTTAATACAAAATTGGTCATTTATTTTATTTATCATATTTATAATTACATTCATCTAAAATATCTATAATAAAGTTTTTAGTTAGTTATGTCTACTTATTATTATTAATCGTACTTTTAGGATTCCTCCAGAATTATACCAATAGGAAATTAATCATTGCAGAAACCCTTCGAAATGGATTGATTAATTATTTGTAATCATTAGTGGAAAATATCGGAGAGTGGTTCAAAAATACCAAGTATAATTAATTTTCAGTTTTATTCCTAAATACAATCTTTTTTTTATAAACTTTTTCATAAGATTATGATATACTTATTTAGTTTCAATATGTTTTAAAGCTGGAGGAGTTCTGATGATTTATATATACATTAAGGAATATATATATATATATATATATAAATTAATGATATATTATAAAATATAAATTTCGTGTTTATGATAAAAAAAAAGATCAGGCTATAATTGTATAGTAATCATTACAAATCAAGTTGGAGGAGAACGACTTGTTACATAATCCCATTACTATAGTATGTAATAGAAAATCATGACATGAAATGCAATTTTCTTGTTACGTACTTAATACATTATGAACATATAATATTAAAATTAAGAAATTATTGGGTTTGAAAATAATTTTAGATTGTTGCGGTAAATTGTAGCTACACCTTAGCAATTTGAAAGACAAAATGCATGTACTAACATGATCTAAACGGAAAATAAACGAGAAAATTTAAAATTGCATTGCCATACCGTATCCGAAATCAAAAATAATCCGCAGTAGCATATTGCGACTTATTTATTGAAATATGATAACTTTTTTATTCACATCTATTTTGGTTACTAAAATTGAATTTAAAATCTTCAGTACCGTATTTCGGTGACATCCTATACAATTGAAATTATAGACGTCTCAATTGCTGGCAAATGGAAATCACAATTTTATAAGTCAACACTTTAATAAATACCCTAAAAATATATAACATAATTCTCTAAATGTCCGAGTTGATTATAAGTACATATTAAATGCTTCTTTATGGTTAAGCAAAGCAAATATAAATTAATGTCTGTTAAATTTGATGAGCTGCTGTCATTATTATCACATGAAATTATTATTAACTAGACAGTAGATTGTACTCCATTCGACCACAAACACATAAATCTGCAACAAATCAATTTTATGTTACTAAGCAAATAACAAAAATACAATGAACAATTGATTGCTGTCAGCACACTAAAATGCAACGTATTCCGGAACCGGATTTGTTATTTAGATAATTTGTTGTTACATTTTTTGTTATTACAATTAAAGAAATAGATTTGGCTAAGGTTCTGATAATATATTTTATACTTTCGAATTTATTTAGGAACTTTAATATTGTCCTCAAATTATAATCATAGTCTTAAGTTCCAAATTGTAAAGCTAATACAGTTTGTGAAAACAACCGAAATTCAAATAAAAGATACGAAATATAAGTTTTCATTTGTATGAAAATAAGAAAATTTAATAAACTTATTATATACAATTAAGGGTCCGTATTTAGGTACATTTGAATATTGCAAAACATTCCGAGCATTTGTTTAAAATTTAACCATAGTTACTAATCCCAAAATCAATGGCCCCCAATTGGTTAGACTTCAAAATTTCTAATAACAAGCGTACAAGAAACTTTTACAATATACTTGAATGTTTACCAATGACATTATTTTGTATAAGAGCACCAACTATATGTGAAAAAGTATTTAAAAAAATCTCGTTTTCATACACTATTTGCAGGACATTAAAAATATTACCAAATTTTTGTAACTTTGTTATAGTACCTCGCAAAAAAATATCAGATACGGCTGGTATTATTTATTTCTTGCAAAGCATTAAATATGTAACGGTAATCTTCACTATAATTAAGATAAACAAATAAGCAACTATGAATTAACTTGCGCAACGTAAAAATATTGTGTTAGGATATTTAATATAAATATTTTTCCAGATTTTGGGAAAATAAAAAACACGGTGCTTGATTAAGAAACGATTAAAATGATTAAAAAATCATTTATAGTAATGCCAAAATGAAGAAAATAAATTATGGATAAATGGCAACGCCGATAAAGATAGCTATAAAGATAATGTGAACTGTTTTATAATACTAAGATAATTAAGGTGTTTAATAATTTGAAAAAATATATAAAGTGGTCCGTTAAAAAAATTATTTAGATTATGCTAAGCAAATACCGATCATCCTGTTGATACCGCTTGTTAGCGATCCATTGATTGGTCAGTTCTTGTCTAGATGCAGTACATAAAATATCTGAAAATAATTTTGGCATGTGTATTTTAGGCTAGGGAATTTAAATTTTCCTTTGCAATTTTTTTCTTAACTCAAAATTAAAGGAGTTATCGAAATAGCGATGGCAAACTGTAGGTCACTTTGAGGACCTAGTTCGTAGTTCATAGTTCATTTCAATGTACCGTTCACGAACTATAGGTCGTGAACTACTACATCTTTTAAAAATGAACTAGTTCACGACCTATATGAAATACATGCACATATTGAAAATAATCTTTTTTTTCTCAATATAAAAATATTAAATGGTAAAAAATAAATAAATTGAAATATTACAATACTTATTTTGAATTAGGAATGAGGAAGAAAAGACAACAATGTTTATAATTTATAAAAAACATATATATAATGAAATATAATCTTCCCTAGGTACTCACGATTATTTATATTAAGTTCTAAATTACTTATTGGTAGTTACTGATGAAAATGTTTACTACTTTACTAGCACTTGAAAATTAAATGGACAAACTATAATAAAATGAACTAGATAGAATCGTTTTGTTTGACGTTATAATTTATATTTTCTATTCCTAATCTTCTCTGTTCAAACTGCAAAGCTTTGATTTGATATTAACTGATTGCATTGCACTTAGTATGAAATAGAAGAACTATAAGATTTAGATGTTTATTTTTGCATTATTGCAAAAATTTGCTATGGCATGACATATTTAAGAACATATTTAATCTTGCGAATATATTAATTATATTATTCCAAATGAAATCTGATACCAACATATAAATTGTGACTCAACTCGGCAATGCTGCTGTTGCAATATCGCATCGAGTTTCCTATTTCGTTCCGTTCACCAACACACTTTATCACTAAATAAATGTTAGTACTGTATATGTAATGTATACTATACTGCATCGTTTACGAGTCGTTGTGATTCATGAATGGTTTAGTACACGACGGCTTCAGGACCTAGTACAAGTACATCAATACGTACACCCTGCACCATGTAGTTCATAATTCATGAACTAGTTCATAGTGACCTATAAGTCGTTGCAAAACATCGTCACAGTACGCCCGTCATTTGATTGAACCGTTCAGAGTGAACGGTTCTCGAGTGTACTACACATCGCTATATCGAAAAAACCCATATAAAAACAATTAAAGAGATAACATAACTCCGATATCATACCGAATGATCATCTCTTTCGAACTCCCAAGCTTTCATTATGTACCAATGACATCTTCTTGTAGTTTAAATAATAATAATAGATTCACTAGTATAGAATATCACCCAAATACAGTAACTTAAGCATTAAGTAGCTAGATGTACATTTCGAAGGCTATACCCCCATCTTCAGTAGCACAAGATAAAAACTAAATAAAATACCTCCGTCACGAATCATGATTCATAACTATTAAGTAACTAAGTCAACATGACAGAAGCATTTCAAAAATGCCATATAATATGACCCATCAATCTATTAAAATAATATAAATTAATAATTAACGAAATTAACAAGTAACAACAATAAACATTGGTTTGTCAAATCTAAAATAACCAAAAATAAATAAAATAACAATAAATTTAAAAATAGTTGTTATTAAATAAATTAAATAGACAAGATGAAAGTGGGCCTGAATCTAAATTCATTAAATTTGATTTAGATTTATTCATGTATATACTTTCATAAGCATTTAACTCGGAATAATTCAAAACACTTTTAAGTAATTTAAATGAACTAATTTGAATAGGATGGCCTGATTCAAAAATATGCTCGGCGACAGCACTTTTATCTTTTCTATTTACTCTGAAATGAGCTAAATGCTCCTTAAATCTAGTTTCAATTGGTCTACGTGTTTGTCCTATATATACTTTAGGACAACTAGAACAAGATATTTCATAAATACCTGATTTTTTATTGACATCAATCAAATCTTTGGGATTTCCTAGAAAATTAGCGCAAGAAGTACGGGGTGTCCCACATATCTATCGACAGTTTTGTTATTCGAAATAACTTTTCGAATTTTTGTAAGATTTTATTGAATTTTTAACGCGATATAAAGCAAACAGTTTAATTTTATTACTTTTCATTTTTAGGCACCTAAGTCATTATTTCTTTAATATATTCAAATTTATATGGCGTATTCTATTCGCGAATGTGCTAAAGTGGTGAGTTGGTTTGAATGGACCAGAAAACCTATTTTGGTTCAACAGAAATTTGGAGAAGAATTCGATCGTGACCCACCATTAAGGGATACCATTGACAAATTGCACAATGCCCTAATGGAAACAGGCAGTGTCCTCGACGTCAAAAGAAAGCGCAACAGATCAATTCGTTCTGATGAAAATTTGGATCGTGTTCAAGAACATTTTACTGATAATCCGCATTCATCCTTACGCCGCGTCTCCAATGCTCTTCAAATCAGCCGTACCACAATCGGGGGGATTTTTAAGGACCTCAAATGGCATCCATATAAAATTCTAGTTGTGCAAAAATTAACTGAGGAAGACAAAGCAAACCGATTGGAATTCGCACAGGATGAAAGGAACAGAATTTCTGAAAATCCCGATCATTTATCCAATTTGATGTTTTCGGATGAACCTTATTTTCATCTTGATGGTCAACCGCCATGATCATCGTTATTGGGCTAGCGAAAATCCTCACTGGTTTGTCAAAGAATCGTTGCATTTCCCAGAACAATAGTTTGGGCTGCAATTGATCTTCGGACCACTTTTCGATGAATCTGTCAACAGTGTTCGATATCTCCAAATGCTGCAAACAGAATTTTATCCAGAATTGGAAGCACGAGAAATCCAAATCTTTATGCAGGATGGGGCTCCTCCACACTGGGGACGAGTGGTTCGAAATTGGCTAAACGAAACATTCCCGGATCGTTGGATGGGACGTTGATCCCCAAACATGCCTTGGCCTCCTCTGTCACCGGATTTAGCACCGTGCGATTTTTTCCTGTGGGGCTTCATTAATTCCAAAGTCTATACAACATGACCGGCGAACATTCAGGTGATGAAGGAACGCATTATCGATACTTTTCAGCAAGTTACTGTTGAAATGAGAATGAAAGTTTTATTAGAATATCGCGAACGTTTGTTCAAAATTGAAGAGAATAATGATGATCACGTTGAGATTTAGTATGTTAGTTAAACTATGTGTGGTAAGGTTTTGTTTAATTTGGATAAAAATTACAGATATAGCAATAAAAAGTAAACTGTCGATAGATACGTGGGACACCCTATTATATAGAATATATGTTACTTTAAAATTATATTTATTTAAAATACTATCTAAACCACGTGCAATTATAGGATCAAATGGTAATTTAACAAATTTTGGAGTTGAAATATTACTTTGTTCCAAACTACTAATATTTTTGATATCTCTTGTTCTTTTAAATTTGCTTAATATGTTATTTATAATTTTAGAAGAATTGCCATTTTGTACTGCTATATTTCGGATATTACTTAATTCAATGTTATATTATTTATTATTTAATAATTTATTATTTAACATCGTAGTGATAATTTTTTAACTCACAGAAAAAATATTGGTTTTTCTCAGGTTACCCATCGGAACTGTACTACCGCGGTTCAGCCATGTGGGAGACCCTTTATGGTATGCTCATGGCCTACCCCATCGTATGTTACGTCTTCGTACCAGTGTACTTTTCACTGGGCATCACGTCCGTGTACCAATATCTGGATATGAGGTTCAAGTCACGATTGGTACGCTGCCTAGCGTCTGCAACGTACATAGTGAGGCAATTGCTCAACCAGGGCGTGACAGTCTTCACACCCTGTGTCGCCCTGTACACGGTAATCGGAATTCCATACTGGGCGTCCATATTCGGGATCACAATCGTCAGTATCATCTTTACAATCTTGGTGAGTAGTGATATAATTAAAAAATACTACGCAAATCTAAAAATAAATACTTTGGTTTTGATTAGTTGGATTTTTTATTTGAAGCTAGCGGTACTTGAATATTAAGTACCCCTAGTTTTGTTTTAAATACTTTCATCAAGTTGACCCTGTCAAAATAATTATTCTATTGGCATCCATGCTATTGACACTTATAATAAAAATATGTTTAAAAAATGTGCATATTTATATGCATATATAAAATTCGAAGGTAATATTAACAGGACTGTAATTAAAAGATCAACAATATGTCAATCGAAAAACTGTAGTATGAATATATAAATTTTAAGTTCTGATATTTAGTTTCCATATACCACATGGATTATTTAAATTCTGAATATTCAGTGCTGAAATGGTACAAAAATAATCCAGGATTATTAACTCAGGCTTCACCACACTTTATATACCATACAATCACATTTTTATTTTTTTTTCATGAATACGGAAATTTCTCTTTAGATTTCTATCAGACTTTTGGAAATGTCAGATTATATAGAGAAATATATTTTGATTTCATTAATTGAATTGAAGTTTTAAATGATACATTTAAAAGATTGAAAGCATAAACACTATAATTGGCAAAATTAACAACCATTCTATAGCGAAAATGTAAATAATATATAATCGTTTTGGATTTGCATAGAATATGTATGTTATGATATTATATTCGATGGAATTAATTTGTTTTTATACAATGAATATGATTTAAAAACTTGCCTTCCCATACACAATTAGAATGACTCATAATATGATCAATAACAAGCGACTTTAGGAATATAATATAAACTGTTTATCACATTCAGTATATAATTCAGTTTTATACAAGCAATTGTTAAAAAAAAAATTAAATTTGCTTTGTAAAAGCAAAAAATGTGAGATATTCACTTTCCCAATTCAAATTAATTAAAATATATTCTGATATATATTTAAGAAATTGGGCTGTTTCTTCAGATCTTATATATAGTATATATAAATATATATATTTTTCTTTTTAAGTTTATATAATCTCATCAAGTTTTTATTAGATAATTATTAACTACTTAATTTCTAAATAATACTATTAAACTAATGTTGATTATAGGAACAAAACAACTGGTATAATTTTTTTTTTGCATTTAATATATGACTACTGTTAAGGTAAAAGGCATCCACCATCCTTTTAATAGTTTAAAAATATATATCGAAAGAATCATATTTTAAAATATTCCTATAATTCTTCCTATAATATCAGGTTTACTTTAATAATCTCATATAACTTTCATATTAATTATCTCGGTCACTCGTTCATATTTCGTTCAAATTTTCTCAGGTAGATACCGAGATAAAGAAAAGAAGCCCCCTAATACAATATATTCCATACATGCTTTAACTCGTGTGTTGTTTTCAATCATAGCGTTTAGATTGTGATGTATATCCTCTGACTAAAATAAAATAGTTATAATTTATTGTTCAACCTATTAAATCTGATTATACGTTTGCCTGTGTTATTTTTAACCACGTGGATATTTTATAGCACTTTTTAAAAAATGTTACAATCTGTAAAGTTCATATCCACATTAATATATGCAATATGAATATTTGAATATAAAGAAGTTAATGGAAGATGCGTACACTAGCTTTGTACGTGTTATTTATAAAAAATACATCGTTTGGTTCTCATATTGCTTCTATTTACGGACAGTTACAAGAAATTCTGTCACTATCGACTTTTCTGTCATTTTTGATATTTCTATTATTTATTAATATCCTTAACTATTTTTCTACATATATAAAATATCACTACATTTTAATTATATTATTTTGTAATGAAATATTATTTTTCTATTCAATAGTTATATGAGTTACGCCAAGAATATACAAACAAATTTCCTATAAAATATCATTTTTAACTGGTCACGTAGAATGTCACTTGAAGTTACCAAAAACTAAATAGCCCGCCAAGGTAGTACTGGAGACTTGAGTTTCATAGTTTCGTTGAATCGTAAAACCGCAGATTGTCCAGGCATATTCTTAAGCGATTTTCTTTACTAAGTGGCCTTAAAAAACTAATATATTCGTTAAAATTCGATATAAAATATTTGAGTCAAAAAAATAATGCCATTTATCAATCATTTATGTAAAATCAAATATTCAGCGATTTTGTTTACTAAGTGGCCTTAAAAAACTAATATATTCGTTAAAATTCGATATAAAATATTTAAGTCAAAAAAATAATGCCATTTATCAATCATTTATGTAAAATCAAATATTCAGCGATTTTGTTTACTAAGTGGCCTTAAAAAACTAATATATTCGTTAAAATTCGATATAAAATATTTAAGTCAAAAAAATAATGCCATTTATCAATCATTTATGTAAAATCAAATATTCAGCGATTTTGTTTACTAAGTGGCCTTAAAAAACTAATATATTCGTTAAAATTCGATATAAAATATTTAAGTCAAAAAAATAATGCCATTTATCAATCATTTATGTAAAATCAAATATTCAGCGATTTTGTTTACTAAGTGGCCTTAAAAAACTAATATATTCGTTAAAATTCGATATAAAATATTTAAGTAAAAAAAAAAAATGCCATTTATCAATCATTTATGTAAAATCAAATATTCAGCGATTTTGTTTACTAAGTTGCCTTAAAAAACTAATATATTCGTTAAAATTCGATATAAAATATTTAAGTCAAAAAAATAATGCCATTTATCAATCATTTATGTAAAATCAAATATTCAGCGATTTTGTTTACTAAGTGGCCTTAAAAAACTAATATATTCGTTAAAATTCGATATAAAATATATGAGTCAAAAAAATAATGCCATTTATCAATCATTTATGTAAAATCAAATATTCAGCAATTTTCTTTACTAAGTGGCCTTAAAAAACTAATATACGTTAAAATTCGATATAAAACATTTGAGTCAAAATAATGCCATTTATCAATCATTTATTGAAAATCAAATATTCAGAAACAACAATTGGATAAAGGAGCGTAAAAAAATTCGTGATAAAATTGACAACAGTTAAGTTTTCCGACACAACAATACTAACTACTGTTTAAAAAGACCAATTTTCTGCAATACAGCTTATTTTAGATCGAACGGATCGATATATTTGATAATTACTCAAAACAACTGAATGAAGGGAAAAATGAAGAAAAATTGTTCAAGACCTGTTTAGCTTATGCTAAACGATTCTATAAATGACAAGTTTCAATGAATAAAATGTTTGAGAAAATTTACAACTTTTACAATTTGTAGTAAATTTACAATTTACTACAAAAATGTTAAATATTACTGCATTGAGATACGAAATCTAGTATACCTCATGCAACAATAAGTGGTCAGGTACCCATGGAGTTGACTCTCTATCCTAAGATTTACAATCTCGAACAGCAACTCGTACTGCGATGTGCCAGGTCCGTATTGGAATTTTAGTTGAAACTAAATATAATAAATTGAAAACTGTATTTAATTGTTGATCTAAATGATAAACATGTTGCTTCACAATTATGTATTATCACTCAATATTATATTATCTGAATGATGTTTTTCATTGAATAAAAGAGTAAGGAAAGTTTATTTTGGAAAAGATTACATCTATTTATTCGATTTAAATAAATTATGATAACGAATTAATTATAATTATAAATGCACATGAAAATATGGAACATTTTTACAATAGAAATAAAAATTCAACTAAAGCATCTAGGTACATAAAACATCTACACATTTAATTAAAATTCCGAACTACTTGTGTCACCCTCTTTATTTTTGTGTCGTGTGTATTAAATCACGTTTCATCTAAGTAACATATGAAACGGTTATCTTCGCGAGCTTTATGAATATTCTCTAGTTATTGCATCCGAAGATGCTGCAAGTTTGGTGCCTCAATGCTGCAATTTTTTTTAATCGAAAGCCATTTATTCTTAATACTTCTCGTAAAGTATTCGGACAGCAAGAAATATCGCACTCGGTTTTTAAAATATGACATAATTGGCTAAGTGACGGTGGTAATATTTTCTCATACAATTTTTTCTCAACTGTAGAGGTTCAAACGAACGCAATCAACATCAAATGAATCTAATTTCCTGAGAACATTAGCGTCGCTCCTTTTCTTTCTATCACAAACACCATCTTTAATAATTCTTTTATAGTTCGAATAGGAGTCTTCGTAAAAATTGAAGTTTTCTTAATGGATGCTGCTTCATTTTCGCACCCATTCTCGTAGTTTCATGAAGACATTCTTCACAATATCCTTGGCTACCTTTGGCAAGAAAACCTTTTTTTTTTCTGATGTGGATCGTCATTATCACATTCGATGTCATTTTCAATGTCACTAAACTCACTAATTATTTATATCACTACTGCTACTTTCTAGATTATTCATTTTTTGTTAATTTGCAGATACAGTCTTACTTCTCTAGAATCTTGAATAAAACTATTGTTAGAAATAAAATGTTCGGATTCTGAATATTCAAATTGACGAAGGAAAAGGATCACTGTTATTATTATCATTCATGTGATCATTGCTCTTTATTGATTCTTAATCACCCCTTTTAAATCGAACAGTATCAGGTATATGACAAAAGCAATCAAATTTGTACAAGTAAAAGTAACACAATTATAAAATAATTATTTGTTATTACCGATATTTAAAGTTTATTTCATTTTCTGGGATATATATATATATTTTATATTTTTTATCAAAATTTTACTGAATACGTCCAAATATGCAAATGAAGCAAATTTACTGCGGTCGTAAATCATTCGATACCTGAAGCTTGGCCATTTATTGTTGCATGAGGTATAGAATATCAAGCATGAAGTCATTTTACTCGTTTATGTGAATATGCATTTGCCTATCAATGTCCTTATTTAGTAGTTATGAAGAATAAAAGTTTTATGGTTTAATTACTTAATACTAATTGCAAGGATAAAATGATGGATATAATATTGTTTGCTATAATAATTAAAATTTTGCAACGCTATGAATTTCGTTCTTATACTTTTAATTGCATAAATTTCCACTATTGGAAAAATACATATTATTTTTAGTTATTAATAATTAGACGATGTTATAGTGATATTGCTAAATTGTTGAATTATTTAACACAAATATCTTACTATTACATTTAATTAAATGTGTCCACTCAATGTTAGCAAATATTTTGAGAGGATTAGCAAATTGAAGGTATTCTAAATAATATATTTGCGAGGTTTAAATAAATGCTGAATAACAATAATATTTCCACGTTTTCTTTTGAATCTGTGCAATAAGATAAAAATCAATTCTAGGAATCGGTTAACGGCTTTATTTTGTTATTTTGTTAGCTTGATATATAAAATATCGCTAGATAAACATATTTTATTTCCTATATAGTTGATCATACAATCAATGCATAGATTTTTATGGTTATAAATAATTTATACTTTATGCATATTAGTTCGGATTTTATTATAATTACTTTGATCTATGCAGATACCGTTGTTGTCTACCAAGCAAAATCCAAATAAAATTCTTAGCACTAAGCAACAACAAAAAATTATTGGCGCTATGATTAGATCATGTGATCTTCGCAGTAATGCGATTAAATTATTTATAAAGTATAAATTAAATTCAATAAATTGCACAATTACTTTTCAAAGTATACCTTCATCCAGATAATCTTATTTGAATTAATATCTTTCTAATAAAATTATTATAAAAAAGAATAATATGGTTCTAATATTAAGGAAGATATATACAAAGAAAAATCAACTCTTACATCACATGTACTTGCGCACAAAGAAATATTTTACGAGCTTAATATTTTATTGACAGAAAAATTACAAAGACATCAGTATAATGTTATAATTAATTTTATATCAGTTTCTTCTCTGAATTAATTAACTTAACAAATATGCATCGTTCAAGTTTAAATAGTCCTATTATAAATTTTAGAGTATTATTCGCATAATACGTCATACTAGGCGGGTAATAAATTCATATATCGATGAACGAAATTGCCTCGAGCAGAAAGTCGCTACTAAATAACACATTTCCTCACCCTCGCGGCTCAGTTGGAACATTCACCAATTTCCAATAATTACCACATGCCATTTCAATGCACCTACCCACCTGTGATCTTCGCAAATCTAAAGAGGAGCATAACGGCTGGTAACCCATCTTGTTTCGTTCGATGAAGCGCAAAACCACGTATATAAAATGTTGCAGTAAAGGTAGAAAAAAATGCATTTCTTTTATTAAACACTTTTGATTAGCTGAAGTATCTACAATAATGTAGAAAATAAAATGGTAACGGTACTAAATGACACTTCAAATATTACGCTAAAACATTTGTTATTTTTATAATATAAGTGCGGAGTATGTTTATAATTATTTTGATGTATATTTGAGTACAACACTTGTGCTTAATATAAATGTGGGTCGATATTTGAATCATTCCTGAATCTAAATCTTTAAATCAATCCTTGAACGATTCAAAAATATTGAAAAATGTGATCTCGGAAAAATAGACGAGTGAAAGGAATAATCGTTCCAAGATACCAGCATTAATTTCATATTATGACAGAGAATAATTGCAAACTATCGGCATCTGGAAATAAATTTAAAGAAAAAAACTAACATGTGGTGGTTTTGCATTTTAATCAGCAGTTTAGCGCTTAACGTGGAATAATTGTCATACAAAGTCACAAATACATATATATATATATATATATATAACGTAAATATATAAATATATATATTTAATATGACCACACGTTATAAGTGCGGTCATATTAAATCGTTCTCACATTATTATTTCGTCCTTATTAACCGCAAGATACTGAATTTTAATTTGGGAATTGTTATTAGTGATACTTAAAATTTGTATTATTTTAAATTATGTATATGAAATATATTATATATAATTTTTTGATATTTAAATGCTATGCTATATCCGAGTTTGAGGCGTATAAATATATAATGAATTTCTCTAATACTTAATGAAATTGTATTTTATTAAAAAAAAATCTATGTACGATTGTTAGTTTCATCATTAATTTTGTTAATAATTCAACGGGCATTTTAGCAGATTTTTCGGTTACAAAGATGAAATTTCAGTGCGATTTTAATCAAATAAACGGATTTTTACTTCGATTTTATACTATAATAGATGGCAATTTGAAAAATATTTTTATCATTTGCCAATATCAATTACCGTTTGTTTCATTTTTCGATTAGGGTCATACTTACTTAGTATTTACTATATACGAGGTAAGCGCTAGAAATTCCCGCCCCAATAGGGAAGAAAACACATATCGAAACAAAATTTTATTATTTTTCTTTCAAAATCACCTTTAATTTCATTATATTTGGTATGCCGCTTAATTATTAATTCTATACCTTTGAAAAAATAATCTGGAGTTTGGCTCTCAAAATGGTACATAACCGCCGCATCATCATTCCCGAAACGACGTCCCCGAAGCTATTTTTTTAAATGAGAAAATAAATAATAGTCGCTGGGGGCTAAATCGGGACTGTACGGGGGGTGGTCGATTTCTTGGAATCCACAACTATGTATAGCAGCTTGAGCAACAACCGCCGTATGAACTGGTGCATTATCGTGACCCGAACCGCACTCCTTTTGTTAGTTTTCCACGGCGCTTTAAGCGAATACAAACTGGTAATTTTTTTATTAATGCAGCATAATATCTACGCTTTACCGTAGTATTTCGTTCTTTAAAATCAACTAAAAGAATTCCTAGGCAATCCAAGAAAACTATGGCCATAATCTTTTTCGTTGATTGTGTCACCCTTGCCTTTCTTAGGGGTAGTTCATCCGATCGCCGCCACTCCATCGATTCGTTTTTGAATAGAGGATCGTAATAAAGCACCATAGCTTCATCTTCAGTCACAATTGACTCGAAAAGTGCATTTGGGTTTGTTCCACAGACATCCAAAAACGATCGTGCACACTCTACTCGACGTTGGCGTTGGACAGAAGACAGAAGTTTAGGTACCGATCTCGCACTGACCTTAATCATCCCCAAATTATCGTGCAGAATGCGGCGCACACTTGTTTCTGAAAGATTCGACATTGCCGCTAATTCGACGGAGGTCACTAAGTACTAAATCTTCTACAATAGCAAATGATTCTTCCGTCAACACTTGCACAGACCGACCAGCGCGCGAATCATCTTCTAGTGATTCTTGTCCCATACGAAAGCGCTTTCCCCATTCTTTAACAGTGGAATATGAAGGGGGATAATTCCCTGTACAAGCCATCAAATCTTTGCTTAATTTGGTGTGGTGTAAGTCCTTCTTTTATTAAAAATTTGATCACAGCGCGGTATTCAATTTTCATTAAATGCGATTTACATTTTCTTGACGCGTGCTACTCAATTACCTTTGGCAGAATAAGTATTGCAAGTATGTATATGATTTTTATAAAGCAGCCTACAAAGACCTGTCCCAACCTGTCACAAAAACGTTCCATCTAATTGTACATTTGTAAATGTGTTGGACCGGGAATTTCTGGCGCTTACCTCGTATATGTTATCCGATCGTGTAGAGTGACCCTAAAGTTTAATTTTACCAATATAGCAATATGTCATACGGTAATTGGTGTTTCATAGCGCTAGATCTTGCTACTATCGAATCGCATAATATCGCCTAGTCCCGAATCCTGATGAATAATGCAGGAATAACCTTCCGGCTATCGACTAATTACTTTGTAAGGTAACTGGTATTATAGTATGCAAAATTGTAACGGTAAACGTTAAGAATTTTCAAAAATAAAGAAAGCGAAAGCCAATGAAACATTTATTCAGGAAACAAAGCACTGCGATCAAAAGTAAAGAGTATCATGAAAAATTAAAGACGGTTACATTGTTTTTATATCACCGAAGTTATGGTGATATAAAAATTTTAAATGTGATTCAAAAATGAATTTTGGTGATATAAAAACAAAGTAACCTTTTTTTTTTTTAATTCTCACTACGGTGTTAAATTATAGTATAGAATATCACACAAGTACCGTAACTCAAAGCATTAAGTAGCTAGATGTACATTTTAAGGGCTATTCTCCTATTTTATTTCGTTTTATCTTGTGCTATTGAAGATGGGGGCATAGCCTTCGAAATGTACATCTAGCTACTTAATGCTTTAAGTTATGGTATTTGGGTGATATTCTATATTATAACCGTCTTTTATTTTCAACATTATGGAATATCATATAGTAACGACTTAATCAATCAATTATTTAAAAAGAATCATTTTATGGAATTAAATGATTTAAAAAGAAACTTTAAAAAATATATGGTACTACTTTATCCAAAGCTAATATCGTAATTAGGGGATTAATTTGAGAGATTGATTAACTAGTGAATTAAGAATTATTATTTTTTTAATATTTCAAATATGCACAATAGTATATGAAAGTATTATATTATTTTATGTACTTTCATTCAGTAAAGTAAATATTACAGTTTAAAAAGTTTTGTAATTATGACCATTACAGCACTAGTGCTGTAATGGTCGTCATTGCAGCACTAGTGCTGTAATGAGTTTTTGATTAATAGAGTAACATGTTAAAATTATTTATTATATACATTTATAACACATTTTTTGCAATTTGAAGACCAGAGGTGGACATCACTGAGTTATTCAGGTTGGTTTTTTGAACCGTCATGGTTTTTTTGGAACCCATAATCTTGTTTGCTATTTCTTTCTTATTTTCTAAAGAACTTTCAACATACCCCTCTGCAGTAGCAGAGGATATCCACCCTCCGTGACGCTTAAGCATTTGCATATCCGCCCCACCATCTACGAGCATGGAAGTAGAGGACCTCCGAAAACAGTGCCCCGTATATTTTTCGGGTCTCTTCAAGCCCAACTTCTTTGCAATTAATTTTGGTTTATTTCCAAAGGTATTGATCCCAACAGGTTGCGAGCTACATTTTCCTTGCTTATAGAAGACAAAAAAATGCCTATGAGTAGGACTAGGAGGACGAAGCTTAGCATATTTTCGAAAAATGGTTAAGCAATTAATATCTGGCAGGTTTCCCTCGGTAACTATAAATTCTCGTAGGATTTTCGTTTTTGTAGATGGGTTCCCGATTTTAACATATGATACTTTGTCTTCAATGTGATTTAACTTTAACTTCGTAAGTTCGTCTCGTCGACAAGCCCCAAAAATGCCACAGATCATCACAACTTTCATAAGCAAAAAAAATTCATCCGCTGCTGTGCCCAAAAACTTACATACTTCTTCTTTTGAATAAATGCTAGACTTTTTTGCCGTCTATCAGTCTGAACTTCTCTTGAGAAAAGCAACTAGCTGTATAAATTTGCTAATATTTTGATTTTTTTTTACGGAAATCATGGTTCTTAACATGGAATAGTGCGTCCAAAGCGTTGACGGCTTTTGTGATTGTTGCTTTTCGGCGAAATACACCAACAAATTTTTTTCCGACACTTGCTTTATTCTTTTTGAATCACACCATTTTTCAAATTTCTGGTATTCAAGTTCATATCGTAACTTTGATTTTGCGGGAATTAGACTTGAAATTGCTCCATTTGCAGCTTCCTCTACTTCCGAGGGTAAACTTTCTTCAGAATCAGACATTTTCAAAGAGTACTTTTTTTGCAAACTTCTGCTATAAATCTGACGTGTTTAACAGTAACCAAGACAACTCAGAAACAGCAAACAGTTCAAGACTATAAGAAAAATATGAATAGAAAAATAAGAAAAAAAAAACTCCGTGTCACAAGCATTGACCAGCACTGACGATGAATTTATAAATAACTGGAAAACGCTCTAATAAAAACAAATTTCCAAGGGTTAGATCACATCGTTATTGTTATTATTTTTCTTATATTTACAATGACCCATCACATCGACAATTTTCTTAAAAGAGTTCAAGACTACTTAGAAATCTTAAATCCTTATACAGCATGTATTATTTTTGTTTATGACATAACATCATTTTAAAATTTATTTTGACAACTCTTGTCAAATATTTTTTTTATAATTTTCAGATTACTTACGAAAGTAGATAAAATGTCGTACAATATTCCAGTTGTACATTCATATTACTATTTTATATTACTCGGCTGACACCTCGTTTGAGAACTCAACATCTCTTGTCGTAATATCAATCTTTACAACACTTATATTGTAAATAACCAATGCGTAGTGATATTGTATTACAAACGTCCTATTTTAGTTTCTTATGATAATGACTTAAACTTCGTTAGGAAGGTAAAGCGTTACTATTAATTATTTTCTTGAATTAAACTATACACATATATGTCTGAAGAATTCTAAAATATAAGATGAAATATGTAAAAAATTAGCTGTAAAATATTATAATAGAAAACTTAGATTTTTATGAAAGTTTTCCCAATACGATTTTTTAGTAAAAAATTAAAGTTAATCTGATCAATTGCTTTTGAGAAGACATACCATGTGCAAAATTCTGTTTAGTAGTGTCAGAGATAAACTGGAAAAGAGGTATATTACAAAGAACCTGGTAATTTGAATTAACTTATTCAACTAAACCTATATTTATGTCTTTTGTTATACTAAAGGTGCTCAAACCAAGCAGTTCTTAATTACGGCCCGTGAACCCTAAGTTAATAGCTCAAAGTAGAGTACAGCAACTGTTAGGTTTAGTCTATTCGAGAGCTGGTGTATTTAAAATATATTAGACAAACATATTCGAGTCTCTACACTTTGAGAAGGCGCATAAACTCACATATAAAAATAAACAAAACATTTATGCAGAATTCTAGATATCGTACCAGGCAATTATTACCAATATTTCTCGAAAACACTAAAATATAATACCATATTTAAAGGAAATTAAATTTTATGTAGTAAGCAATTTTCGCAATACAAATATTCGCATTTTTCTTGTTTTCAATTGTATCATAAAAATATCCACAGAAACGCGATAAATGCATGACCAAAAAATATAAAAAACTTTGAAATTAACCTACGATTTATGGATTAAATTTACGATTAAAGGATTTATGCCATTAATATTATGAAGTTTAGGAACGACAGATTCAAATAAAACGAAAATCACTCATCATATTAGTTAATAACAAATAAATAAGTAGTAGTCCATTATGTAAGGTTATATTTTATTTTAGGATTGGAAGTTGGATAGCAAATCCTCAGAGTTTTAGGAAATATTTTTATTTTATTTTCTTTTCATTTTACGATATAATATAATATCATCCTCTGGGAAAAAACTGTTTTGAAAGAGAACATTGATAGTCGAGTGTTTTTAAAATTCATGATCTGCTTCAGATATTAGAAACAAGCTAATTTTAGGTCCGAAGCAGCAGTCCGTTTTTGGTTATAGTTTAGCAATAAAAATATTTTTTATTACTGTAACAAAATCTTACATTGCGCTTGTAGTTCAACAATTAAAAGTGATGTGAAATGAATTAAATAATTTCCTTGCACATGTCACATTTGATAGAGTGAAATAAATACATCACTAATGTCAATTAATATGTTGTTGGAAGATTGAAATATAAAAATTGCAACATTATTTGGTATTAAAATATTAATTGATATATATAAAATTAATTATTAAAGACGATGTATTATTTTCAATGTGTAGTAAATTAATAAATTTAGTTTTTATAACTGAATTATAAGTTAGCATTGTAAATAAAATACAATTGGTTAAATATTTATGGACAAAAACGAT
This sequence comes from Leptodirus hochenwartii, assembly GCA_947310635.1. Lineage (NCBI taxonomy): Eukaryota > Metazoa > Arthropoda > Insecta > Coleoptera > Leiodidae > Leptodirus > Leptodirus hochenwartii. Next base: position 41,498,689 of record OX371176.1, read on the forward strand.
AACATATTAAAATCTTTTTTTTTTGGGGGGGACAACGATTAATTGGTTCAATTTAATTATAAGTGTATATATTAGGAGTATCATAGAGACACTTATTGAACAGATAATTTAAAGAATAATAAAATATTTATTTAATAAGTACATGTTGAAAGCAAAAGCAGTAAATTCTATTAAATTTCTTTAATGGAAATGAATTATGTTTTATTATAAAGGAATTGAAGGATATATTTAAATGACAAATTTAATATTGAATTCAGATTATTATTAAATATGTTTAAAAATTGGTGTAAACAGAAGATTTGTTTGTTCATTAATCATGGTAATGTTAGGATTATTAAAAAAAAAAATCTATTTCATAAAATGCTAAAATATTACGTTTTTGCCTTTTTTATGCAATATTTTAATGCTATTGACAATGTTTAAAGGCATTTTATATTTTCCAATATTGTATATTTCATGTTCACTTTCAAAATAGTTTTTTTCACACAGTATGTTATATCGAAACTAGTCGGAAAATTTCAATAAAATAAATAATAAATGAAGCCGCAACTCTGCAATTCATTTTCTCCTTATGAGACGTTGCTTGTCATACATCATTTATAATTCTTCAGTCTCAAAATTTCCTATGAAAAATTACTACCTGTTTCGCCTCCAATATTCATCAAAAGTTTTATGCGGTAAGAAACAATAAAGAACAGTGATCTTATGTTATTTTCCCATGTTATATTATGCAATGAATTTTACATTTCTAACTTAATAAAGTGGCTATACAATTTGTTTGAGCTACAAGAAAATGTCTCTTAAGTCAAAACAAACTTTGCATATTTTTGAAAAGTAATACCTTTTAAACATTCTTAAATTTAATTAGTTTGACAGTGATTAAAAATTGCAGGACACGTATAAAAATTCAGTCACCTCACAGCGTGACTATATTTTTTTTGCGAAAAAATGCAATTAATCTAGGCATGAAGCCGTAAAATTTTAATTTGGAAATCGTGTGAATAATGATTTTAGCTAAGCAATACTGTCATTGTTATTAAATGTTAAAAAATAGTTTTTGTATGATATTTATTTCAGGTTTTGTATAGTTTTATTAAGATGATGTTGATTGTACGTTAATATTAATTAGCCTAATTGACAGAGAATCAAAATTATGTTCTTCAAAAGGAAATTAATTTTATTATTGTTTCCTAAATTATATCTAATTATTGTTTTTCCTTATTTTTTAGGAAATCTTAAAGCAACTTCATGTATAACATGTAAATACTACAATCAAATATGATTAGTTATATCTAATTATTTTGGAAACTTTGCAATGAATAAAAATTTCTAAAAAACCATTTATGTAATTTGCCATTATTGTATTTTCACGTTGAAATTGAGTTCTTAGTTTTAATAAAGATATTTTGAATTGAAAACACTACATATAAATCCTTAAATAATATTTATCACAAATTGAGTATAACACAAACTTTCTTTTAAAAACTGGAATTTGATATACAGATGATCTATTACAAAAACATATTTATCTTTATTGCATGCGTATTTGCAGTTTTGCTACGCCAAACTTTTCATTTGCTTCCGCCTTAATAATAATCAAAGAAAACTCGAAACAGCTGATCATTCTATCAATACTGTTTAACTACACATTCAAATTACTGCACAATGTGTTTATTTCATAAGAATCAAATTATATCAAGATATTTAACATGTACCATATAACTGAAAGTCGTTTACTGAAGAGAATTTACAGCTGTGATATTATAAAGTTTACAATACCGCCATTTATTTATATAAAATTTAGACCGTGTCTGCGTCATATGTATCATTTTTGGAGAAATTGAAACACTCTATACATAATGGATATGTTTTATATAAAGTCACCCCGAAGGCGTCAGTTGGAGGGTACCATATAAGCAAATGTAGAACCGCTCCCTTACAGAAGATTCATTCGTATAATAAATGTTAATATGCATTATATAGATAGTATATAGAAGTTTAGCAAATGCAAATATATTCCAAGTTTAAACGTAAATCGATATGGCAACAAAATAAGTTTATGTTACCTAATGACGCTATAATCATCGACATAGAAGACATTACCATTAAAACTTAATTGTTTGTTGTGCGCACTCGCGCTGCATTAATTGCACATCAGGACTTTGATTGTGATAGCTATGAAATATCTTGTTTTATTAGCCAGCACTGTGTGCAAATGTGCAAAAAAATTTACTACATACAAATATAATGTAACCTCTTCCTTTCAAAAACACCAATTAGAAAAATAGGAAGTGAGAAAATAAATTTGGAAGAAAGGCAAGATCAGTTCGGTTCAAGGAAGAACAAAGGGGTGAGAGAGGCTACTTTAGCGAAAAAGAATATTAGTAAGAAAAGTAACTTACATAGCATATAATAGGCGTTCGATAATTTAGATTTGGACATACTGTTTAGAATCTTAAAAGAAACTGGGATGAATTATAAGAATAAGATAATTATTCCACGTTAAGCCAGAACCACAACACCAGACAACACCAGAGAAAGAAACGGAACTCGTTCGACACTCCAAGACACCATGAGGAGGAGATTTTAATTCTTAATCTATATAACCGATCTAATTAGAATTGAAGGGAGGAAGAGGAAACAAATAGGAAAGGGAGTCAAGAGGTTATAAATATATATGAAATAAAAAAGTTATAGTACACTAAAAATTCATAGATAAAGAAGAGATATGTTGAGGTTCGCCTATGGTATAACTATTCTTGAAGAATTTAGAATAAGCAAGTATTTGGTAAGTAGTGACTAGGGATTATAAAAATATATAATTAAATTATGTATAAGACCAAAGTGATGAAGCGTGAAAAGAAATAAAGTAGACGAAGCATGGAGATTACAATAGATGATAAAATATTGACATGTATACATGTAGAAGAGTACTAATAGCATATATGTGGAGAGTGGCATTATACGGCAAGGAGGTGTGAAGAATAAGAAAGCAAGATAAACATAAATCAGCAGCATTTAAAATGTGGTGCCATAGCAGAAGGATGAGGTTAGGGTAGGTAAATAAAGTGACAAATAAAGCGTGCAGGAGTTAGTAGTGATGAAGAGAAATTTTGGAAGCTGTAGAATAATTTTAGAAGAAGTATTTGGAGGATCGTAGGAGAGATAAACTAGTAGGTCGTATTCTTCCACATGGGGGTATTTCGCAATTAGTTATAGAAGGTAAAGTAGAGGGAAAGCAAGGAGTAAGTAGATCTAGATTGGTGTATGTAGTTCAGATAGTGTCTACCATCCTCCATTTGTATGGATGATGTTAGAATGAATAACTAGTGGGATGTGAAGAAGTTAGCTCAGAAGAGATTTGGTTTGGCTTGCTGTTTAACTATGGTGTTTTTTTCCATGTAAATTAATTGGATGATGAGGTTAGGGTGGGTAAATAAAGTGACAAATAAAGGCGTGCTAGAGTTAGTAGTGATGAAGAGAAATTTTGGAAGCTGTAGAATAATTTTAGAAGAAGTATTTGGAGGATCGTAGGAGAGATAAACTAGTAGGTCGTATTCTTCCACATGGGGGTATTTCGCAATTAGTTATAGAAGGTAAAGTAGAGGGAAAGCAAGGGGTAAGTAGATCTAGATTAGTGTATGTAGTTCAGATAGTGTCTACCATCCTCCATTTGTATGGATGATGTTAGAATGAATAACTAGTGGGATGTGAAGAAGTTAGCTCAGAAGAGATTTGGTTTGGCTTGCTGTTTAACTATGGTGTTTTTTTCCATGTAAATTAATTGGATGATGAGGTTAGGGTGGGTAAATAAAGTGACAAATAAAGGCGTGCTAGAGTTAGTAGTGATGAAGAGAAATTTTGGAAGCTGTAGAATAATTTTAGAAGAAGTATTTGGAGGATCGTAGGAGAGATAAACTAGTAGGTCGTATTCTTCCACATGGGGGTATTTCGCAATTAGTTATAGAAGGTAAAGTAGAGGGAAAGCAAGGGGTAAGTAGATCTAGATTGGTGTATGTAGTTCAGATAGTGTCTACCATCCTCCATTTGTATGGATGATGTTAGAATGAATAACTAGTGGGACGTGAAGAAGTTAGCTCAGAAGAGATTTGGTTTGGCTTGCTGTTTAACTATGGTGTTTTTTTACATATAAATTAATTGGATGATGAGGTTAGGGTGGGTAAATAAAGTGACAAATAAAGGCGTGCTAGAGTTAGTAGTGATGAAGAGAAATTTTGGAGGCTGTAGAATAATTTTAGAAGAAGTATTTGGAGGGTCGTAGGAGAGATAAACTAGTAGGTCGTATTCTTCCACATGGGGGTATTTCGCAATTAGTTATAGAAGGTAAAGTAGAGGGAAAGCAAGGGGTAAGTAGATCTAGATTGGTGTATGTAGTTCAGATAGTGTCTACCATCCTCCATTTGTATGGATGATGTTAGAATGAATAACTAGTGGGACGTGAAGAAGTTAGCTCAGAAGAGATTTGGTTTGGCTTGCTGTTTAACTATGGTGTTTTTTTCCATGTAAATTAATTGGATGATGAGGTTATGGTGGGTAAATAAAGTGACAAATAAAGCGTGCAGGAGTTAGTAGTGATGAAGAGAAATTTTGGAAGCTGTAGAATAATTTTAGAAGAAGTATTTGGAGGGTCGTAGGAGAGATAAACTAGTAGGTCGTATTCTTCCACATGGGGGTATTTCGTAATTAGTTATAGAAGGTAAAGTAGAGGGAAAGCAAGGGGTAAGTAGATCTAGATTGGTGTATGTAGTTCAGATAGTGTCTACCATCCTCCATTTGTATGGATGATGTTAGAATGAATAACTAGTGGGATGTGCAGAAGTTAGCTCAGAAGAGATTTGGTTTGGCTTGCTGTTTAACTATGGTGTTTTTTTCCATGTAAATTAATTGGATGATGAGGTTAGGGTGGGTAAATAAAGTGACAAATAAAGGCGTGCTAGAGTTAGTAGTGATGAAGAGAAATTTTGGAAGCTGTAGAATAATTTTAGAAGAAGTATTTGGAGGGTCGTATGAGAGATAAACTAGTAGGTCGTATTCTTCCACATGGGGGTATTTCGTAATTAGTTATAGAAGGTAAAGTAGAGGGAAAGCAAGGGGTAAGTAGATCTAGATTAGTGTATGTAGTTCAGATAGTGTCTAGCATCCTCCATTTGTATGGATGATGTTAGAATGAATAGCTATAGGGATGTGAAGAAGTTAGCTCAGAAGAGATTTGGTTTGGCTTGCTGTTTAGCTGTGGTGTTTTTTTCTATGTAAATGAATTGGTTTATAAATCATATACTGCGATTTAATGAATAAAATTTGTAACTAAAATATGGCAATTTTGATCTATCTTGATATGAAATCTCAGATAAAATTAAAAGAATTTTAGAAAGCAATTTCAATACACTCATTGTTCTATTTATATTTTGATATTATGTTTTCTTGTGGTTATAATTTTTTACATTATTAAGCTTTACTTTCATACATTATTAATCCACTTTGAGTTTCCGAAGGCTAAGAATTTTATGTTTAATTAGTTAATATTCACATTTGATAAGACGGAGAACTCGACGGTAATATCAAAATCCTATCAGAACTTCTATAAACTTTGAAGAACAAGCTAAACTACTTTATCGCATATATAATACCGTCATGCATGGGCGCCAAATATAATTGGGCACAGGGGACCCATCCCTTAAATCGCTGCATTATTCATTTCCAGAATTTTTTTTTTTTTTAATTTCGATAATGAAAATCCATTTGATAACTGCATTTTGACATTGTATTCAATCGATTAATATTCTACAAATAATACAATACAATTAAATTATAATAATTGATTGCTATATCATTTTATATAATCAATTCTGAAATAAATCAAGATCATCTGATTCCAATGTTTTTAAATTAAAAGTGACAACGCTAGTTAATAAAGTCTAGGTTTTTTCTTCTCGATTACCCACAAAATGCCGATATTTTAGTTCATATAGTTATTTAGTTCATTTAGTTATATATTCGCATTTAATTGCATGTGCAAGGAACGATTGACAAATCTTTTCTAAATGGTTAGAACATTATTAATATAGAAAAGAAAATGAAATCGTATTTCAAAATGAGTTTAAGTTTTCGGCGCCTATGCCGAGATAGGATCCATTCAGCCGGCTCTAGATACAAGTTTCACGCAACATGTCAGAAACTCTGAAATAATGTATATGTTGTAAAACAATTGCAGAAAACTTCCTGGACATGTCAGCGGCACTGTACAGTCCTATAGTCCTTAACAGACTACGCATAACATATAACAGTAAACACAAGTTACAACTTGCTTCATATTCCACAAGAATGTTCATTCAATAGTTATATACTTCTTGTTTAAAGTGTCGTTTTAAATTCCCAAGGTTTAATATTATAATGGCTATTTCGTTGTCATGAAATTTGTATGGAGATCTAAGATAATAAAATAAAAAGCTATTAAATAGTTCGTTTTAAATTACTATTCCATTAATAGTCACTATAAATTAACGATAAACATTGGACTATAATATGCAAAAAAAGTATATATTGGAAACAGTTAAATTTCATTAAATTAAAATTTCAACTATCCGAAGTTGTGACGGAAGATTACAGTCCAAACTATATTTGAGGACCATCGTTGGCAAATCAAAAATATAATAAATTCGTAATTTGACAAGCAGGAAGCATTAGTATATTTAAATTAGTTTATTTCAACTACTTATTTCCGGTAATAACAATAAAAATAAATATTATGTGTATGGGTTTCCCTTTAAAATTGTTTATACAGTTAAGTAAGCGAGAAATGCAAACTTTTTAAAAATCATATATACTTAGATTTTTCTAATAATTAAAAATAAATTAATGTAATTCTGATAAATAAGCTCAACACATACGAAAACGCACGTTTGCAATGAAAAGAATTGTTTTTAGATGCTTCCGAGTTTGTAAGTATGAAACTGAATTTTTGATTAATGTGCTACCATATCATTTTAATAACATATTAAAAATTAAATTTTAATATAAAATTTGACACTAGCCGGAAGCTTATTATACAGTTCATATTTAATTGTGAGGATATTGAGGATGATATGAGAAGAGGTAAAGTAGATTTGGGCTACAGGAAAATTAAGTCACATTTTTCTAAAGTAAAACCAAAGGGTAACATTATATGTGATAAGCAGGGTAAGGAACTCACAGAAAATAAGGAAAAAGCTAGAAGATGGAAGGAGTATCTTGAAGATTTATATAAAGGTAGGCAGGACATGGAGGAGCTAGAAAGTGTGGAACAGATAGATGAGGATGACTTAGGTCCTAGCATACTTAGGTCAGAGTTTCATAGAGCATTAAATGATTTACGGAATAACAAAGCAGCGGGGATTGATATGATACCAGCCGAATTAATAAAACACGCAGGGGAAAAAATGCAGGAGCGATTATACAGGTTAGTTTGTAAAATATATGAGAAGGGAGAAGTACCACAGGATTTTCAGCGTAGTAGAATAGTAACAATGCCGAAGAAAATAGGAGCTAATTTGTGTGAGAACTATAGGACCATTAGTCTACTATCACATGCATCGAAGATATTGCTAAAGATTATTTATAGGAGATTAGAAAATAAAGTAGAGGAAAGGCTAGGAGAAGATCAGTTTGGTTTTAGGAAAAACAGAGGGACGAGGGAGGCGATTCTAGCACTAAGAACGGTAGTAGAAAAAAGAAAGAGGGTAGGAAAGGTAACTTGCATAGCTTTTGTAGATTTAGAAAAGGCATTTGATAATGTAGATTGGGACATAATGTTTAGAATTTTAAAAGAAACGGGTATAGATTATAAGGATAGGAGAATAATTTTTAATTTATATAAACACCAAACTGCCTTAGTTAGAATTGAGGGGGAAGAAGAGGTAGCAAAAATAGGGAAGGGAGTTCGGCAGGGATGTACACTTTCACCGTTATTATTTAATCTATATATAGAAGATGCAATAAACAAAGTAAAAGAAGAGTATAGTGTAGGTGTGAATGTACAGGGAGAGAAAATATATATGTTGAGATTCGCCGACGATAGAGCTATATTGGAAGAAAGCGAAAAGAATTTAGAAAGGGTATTGAATGGTATGCAGGCAGTATTGACTAGGGATTTTAACATGAAAATAAATATAGGTAAAACTAAAGTGATGAGGTGTGACAAAAAGGAATGCAGTAGAAAAATGAGGATCACAATAGGAGATAATAGAATCGAAGAAGTGTCAGATTTTTGTTATTTAGGCAGTAGAATCACAAAAGATAATCGAAGCAAGGTAGATATAAAGTGTAGGATAGCACAGGGTAGGAAGGCATTCGTAGAAAAGGAACAGATTTTAAGATCAAATATTCACTTGGGTATTAGAAAAAGATTACTGAAGGTATATGTTTGGAGTATAGCACTGTACGGGTGTGAGGCGTGGACTATAGGAAAGGAAGAGAAGCGTAGATTACAAGCATTCGAAATGTGGTGTTATAGGAGGATGATGAGGATTGGTTGGGAAGATAAAGTAACAAATGAAGCTGTACTAGAGTTAGTAGGGGAGAAGAGAAGTATTTGGAGAGTGTTACAGCGTAGGAGAGACAGATTAGTAGGGCATATTCTTAGGCATGGGGGGATTATGCAATTGATCATAGAAGGTAGAGTGGAGGGAAAGAGAGGGGTAGGTAGGCCTAGATTGGAGTATGTGAGTCAGATAGTTGAAGACGTTGAGATGAATAGCTATAGGGAGATGAAGGGATTAGCTCAGGATAGATCGGCATGGCGTGCTGTTTCCAACCAATCTTTAGGATTGCGGACTCTTTAACTAAATTTAATTCATTTCAAATTACTAAATTATTAGTTTCAAACACATTTTGTTAAATCTTCTTTTTGTTCAGTTCAATGACGCTGCTGAAAATATTTTTGCAAAAATAAATTCGACATACGAGCCGTTTATTTTGATTGTGGCGTAAGTCTATTTTCCTAAATATTGAGATATTTAAGGGTCGCGTTTTAATCGACTCAAAAATATTTATGATCACTTTATGTTTTTTTTTGTGTATTTAAACATTTGAGGTATATAAAATATATCGAAATTGATTGAAGAAATATTGGGACTTTGTGACCACAAATGGATTCACACCACTATCAAAATTATCCAATTTTCAATAATGTTACTTAAATCATATATAATTGCTTAGAATTCAAGGTTTTTCCAAAAAACTATATTATATTTTCAAAAATTCAAATCTTTTATTCATGTTATGCGATGCAAAATTGCATACAACTTTAAACAATATTATACAATAAAAATAAAAAAAAATGTTCATGCTTCTTAATTTATTAATTTAAAACATGTTCATTGACACCGTGAGAAAGGTTTTTGAAATAATTGTGGTGCACGGGTGGAATATAAGGCTATAAATCACTCATATCTTTATATTTAGCTGAGGTTATGGGTCTTTATATTTTTAAAATATTTTCGTCGTCTTGGATGTAGTTCCAAAGTTTTAAATTCTGCAGTTGATTCCATTGAGGTTTTATCAAATAGCTTGTATGGCTCATTTCTCATAAAACGCATCCAGCATATTTTCGACCAATTATTTTTTTCTGCCCGAGTGATTTGGATCTTTTAAAAACAACATCTTCTAGTTTTTTTTAAATTATCACTACTAAATTAACAAGCATTAAGTAGCCAGATGCGCATTTCGAAGGCTATGCCCACATCTTTAAAATGAAATCTTCGCGCTTCATTCGGTTAAGTATAAATTTCGTTCTTTTGCGGCACTGTTCAATTATTTTGTAATAATCTTCTGGGACATACATAAAATTTGATTTTCGTAGTGAAATATTTGCCTATTCCGGTAATTAGAAAAACTTGGAAACGCCACCGATGATAATGAATTTTATTTTGACCCGCTATGATTTTATTATTATTTTATTGTTATTTATAGAGACCATTTGATTACTTGCATTTTTTTATCAATCTGGTTTCATCGAATATCTTCATTTTTGAACACCATCCTACAAAGTAGTACTCTAAAATTTCCACATACATATTTATTATTCGGGAAACTTGAGCAAATAAAAACAACGCTACTTCTAAAATTTAAATAACAAGGAATAATAAACCTTGCACCAACTTATGATATTACGGTGCATGAAGTTCAATTTATTTTTAAGAAAGGAATCGTATGGTGGAGATGTTATTGCATTTAGTAACAAAAGATTGTCGTGAATAGTAGTTAGCAAAATATATCTTCATACCTTAATATCGACATTATAAATTTTTTTTTCAAGCCATCAATGTTACTCTACTGATTTCATTGTTATTCGTTACAGCAAATTTTATATTACGAAAAAGATTTCCAAACTCTATCTATATTTTGTATGTATTATATACAACTAATCTAAATTTTCCAATTATATACTCCTATCCTATTATGTATGGCAACACATACATGTAATTTCAAATATATATCCATGCTTCAAATTTAACTGAGACTGGCATTGTTTCCATCTGGCATGTTACGCTAAAATTGATGCATTATAATTAAGTATTAATCGATTATTGCGTTCGGGAATTAACTTCATAGATGATGGCCAACGTGGCGTAGCGATAACGTCGCTTGGACGAATGCTAATACGTTGTGCTGGTCGTAGGTTCAAATCCTTACTATAGAACGTTTTCAGATATGAAAACTGCCTTCCATTGTTGTTGTAAACTGTCTAAATATTGAAAAACTTAAAACAGGGGAAATTTGTTTTATTTTATTTTCTTACGTTAAATTTATATGTTAAATTAAAATAATAATAAATTTGATAAACAGCTTAATTAATGGGGAATCTAATACTACTGTATGGAATATTAAATTTTCTACAGGAAATGATAAGTATATAAGTAAAAGATCAATGGAAACTGCCACACTATTTATTAAGTATTTTATAAACAGCATATTTTATAATAATGTGTATAATAACATTGTACTAGTAAAAACTAGGTAGTAAAAGGTATTTAAGTATGTGGAATTACAAGAACTTTATATGCGTAAATAATTTGGCTAATAAGGATAATTCGCATGACGAATTAAACGCAAAAGTATTAAAAATAATTCTTCGTGTGACAGGACATGCATTAAATGTAATTAATAATTCTCTGCAATATGGGGAAATTCCTAGTGAATTAAAATCATGCTTTATCTTTCCAATATCTAAAGTAGCTAATACCCATAATGTTAATAAATTATCACTCTACCACCAATTGAAAAAATGCGTATACTTACAATTATCGTCATATCTCAATAAGAATTCATTTATATCTATACACCAATCAGGCTTTAAGAATAATCACACTGATGAATCTGCTCAACAATTTGTTGAAAATGTGTAAAAAAATGTAAAAAACGACAAACTTTAGAGGCAATCAGTGGCGGTTTCTTTCGAGGCCGCACGGCCATGCGATATATAATTGTGTTGTGATATTTTAACTCGGCATTACATTTCCTAAAAGAAAAAGCTTGCGTCGCGATAGCACTCAACACAACACGGTGTGGCGGCGAGCAAGTATGAGTTAAATGCATATACACTCATCCTATCTGTTGCAAGCGGTAGAGTGAGAGCGACCGTATGCAGTATATCATCTGTTTATTTGGTTCACATATCGTACGCGCCGCAAACAAAATAGCGGCCCGGGTTGCCAATGCAACGTGACGTCACGTTGCTTCCACAGCTAAGAATATATCGTAGTTTTAAGTTATTCCGGTCCGCAATTCTTTAGCGTGCCAATAGAGAAGCCTAGTCCAGTATACAGGAAAATAAAAATGAATATTGTTATTTTTTTATTGAAAATAGAGTTTTGTAGACTTTCTCTTGAGGACAAAGTAAAAATTAAAGGATTAGGTAGGCCATTGCCTGATTTAAATTTATCACAAACTTGTGCAAGGAGTGTTTATATCAATAAAAGATAGCAGAGCGGAATAACACTTTCAATAAATGATTGAATTTAATTATTTTGCATCCGTTTTAGGTAAGATTTATTACTATTATGTTCTTTTTTAAGAAATGCGCCCCCCTCTATTGAAATGTCAAGAGCCGCCACTGGAAGTAATAATAGCCTACATCCGCATAATATAAACTATATTATATCAGTCTTTATCATAAACCGATTTGATCCATATTTGGTAGTGAACTTCTGATTTTAAAAAGGAATATGGTGCATTGATTTAAAATCAATATGGTAATAAATACAAAAAAAAATATCGAATTTATTGCACACTATTATAATATCTTTTGAAATATACACGCAAGATCACTGGTGAAATATCGGCTTCTCATAAATTTATTTATTTATTTATTTATTTAAGGCATTACAATTTGCAGTACATATAATTTTATAACTAAATTAGATTATATCCACTAAAGTCTATTGCAAGACTTGAGCGTGGGAGCCATTTTTCTTTTTCATTTATTTGAGTCTGTGTACTGCTTAAAACTGTACTTAATTAAAGTAACTATTATAGATAATTATTAACATAATATACTCTTAAATTAAGTAGCTGTAAATTATACAATGTAAGATTCAGTCGCGGTTTCTTTCGAGGCCGCACGTCCACGCGCCCCCCCTGAACATTGAGCGCTTCACCTTAGATGTATAATGGTATTGTAATATTTTAACGCGGCATTAAATTTCCTAAAAGATAAAGCTTGCGTTGCGACAGCACTCAACACAACACGGTGTGGCGGCGAGCAAGTATGAGTTAAATGCATATGCACTCATCCTATCTACTGCAAGCGGTAGTGTGAGAGCGACCGTATGCAGTATATCATCTGTTTCTTTGGTTCGCGTATCGTAAGCGCCGCAAACAAAAATAGCGGCCTGGGTTGTAATGGCAACGTGACGTCACGCTGCTTCTACAGCTAAGAATATATCGTTGCTTTAAGCTATTCCGGGCCGCAATTCTTTAGCGTCCCAACAGAGAAGCCTATTGATATAGAATAGCCAGATAAGACAGTTACATTGTTCTGTTTAGTTACGTATGTACGATTTTGCCACGTGTTTCTCCAAGAATATATTTAATAGAAATAATTTAATAAAAATGAATAGTTTCAGTTCATTATTGAAAATAGAGTTTTGTAGACGTTCTCTTGAGGACAAAGTAAAAATTAAAGAATTAGGTAGGCCATTGCCTGATTTAAATTTATCACAAACTTGTGCAAAGGGTTTATATCAATGAAAGATAGAAGAGCGCGGAATACCAATTTCTAGAAATGATTGAATTTAATTATTTTGTATCCATTTTAGGTAAGATTTATTACTATTATGTTCTTTTTTAAGAAATGCGCCCTCCTCGATTGAAATGTCGAGAGCCGCCACTGGTAATATTACAATATTACTTTACTTTGTATTATTTAAAGAAACTTAACAACTGCTCTCCTTTAGAATAATTTTTAGTCCAATCTTTAACCAAGTACTTAAATCTAATTACATTTACCATTGACAATATTTTCAGATTTTCGGGGATAAGTTATACAATTTAAGTAACCAGTAAGTCATGGATCGTTTTCCAAACGTTTTTTTCGCTCTGTATGCTTCACATCCTAAGCTTCTTGCCGTTCTAGTTAAATAACCATGAGCTTCCTTAGTTATAGTATATATGTTTGCAGAATAATAATTTAACAGTTCAATTGAAAATAATGCATAAAAATGGAAGAAATTTGATTAATCGTATAATAACTTCGATACATGTTTTTTTATACAATGTTTAATGGCTGATTTTTTCACTTAAATAATAGGAGAAATATAATTGAAGTAAGCTCCATCCCATATAGCATTGTGGATTCAAATAAAGTGTGGTACAGAATTTTCATACAATCTTTGTCAACAAGACATTTTTGAATATATAATAAATATAAAACTGATGGCAGCTTCCTTGATAGTGACTGTAAATGAATATCCCACTTTAATTGATCATCAATTAAAATTTATAAGTATTTCACCTAATTAGTTCTGCTTATTAATTTTGAACAAGACCATCCGGTTGTTCCTCTGTTGAACATTCATGGATTATCAAAGTATCAACTATTGGTATGACGGATCTATTAATCCCGAATTGCAAAAAGTTGGTTTTTGATTCATTCAGTATTAGTTTATTGTTATTTCGCCAAATTTTAACCAACCTCAATACCTCTTCAGTTTTAATAATCAATTTTTGCCTTTATCACTATATCCGCATATAAAAATATTTCTGACTTAATATTTAGGTTTAACACGTCATTAACGTAAACCAAAAATAGAATGGGACCCAATACGGTGCCTTGAGGAACACCACACTTTACGACTTGACTATCGCGTAAAGTTAAGTAACGCTTAAAAAAAAATCAATAGATAATATTCTACAATTTATCCACCCAATCCTCCTCTAGTAATACAATTCAAATTCAAATTTGGAAAGCATACTATAAATTTATACGTTAAAGTGTTGCGGCAATGTTTATTACCATTATGGACGATAGCCACTTATCACATTTGGAAGTGTGTAAATCCCTATAATATATTTAGTTCAGATACGCAGTTGGTGGTTTGTATATCGTCGCCTGAGAGCAGAAGTATTCTAAGTCACAAAATGCACTTTTTACAGGAAGCGTTTTTTTTTTTTATTACAATTTTGCTTGTGAGGTTTGATTGTTTTAGTAATTGAAATCTGAATTTTATGTTAGCCGTATTTGTTGGCGTAAAACCAAAATTAGTATGGATTATATCTTTGAAAAAAAATGTTACTTAGAATAGCTACATTTTTTTTGCAAAGTCTATGTCCATACTTAGCATAAAATATAACGTGGTAACATGGTCATAGACTAGTTTTGATCAGAAATGTGAACATACTATAAATGAAAAAGCGGCAATAAAATATTTAGAAACATTTTTATTATAGATATTTTTAAGAAAAATAAAAAATGTCTAATCAGAACAAGTCAATGTCCAGCGCGTAATTTGATATTTTATGGACATAATATACTTTTAGGACTTGGAATACTTCTGTCCTCAATATACAGAGCCCATGTCACATAAGCTAGTTTGATTTCTTGCTTTAATCATACTATGCCAACACGTTTCGACATATAATGTTTCTGCACCAAATCGAGCACGCCTTGAAGTATAATATGAACTCATAATCTAAAAATCTTGAAAATTGGACATAGTCTAGTTCTGCCCTCAAGCGACGATATATTGACATCCGTAAGCTTTCAGTTTAAAACAAGCAATTTCCAGATAACAGGCAATAGTCTAATAAATGTAAATATAGGTCACCATTCGTTATATATAGTACAATTTCCAAAAATTTACAATAGTCTATGAATGGCAGTTGCAAGAATAGAATTTGTTTATTTATTGTACGACTTTCACGTTGTTCTCTTGGGGGTTAAGCAAGGACATTGTGTCCATTACTACAAAAATTTCTTTCTGTTTGATAAATCTTACCAGAGGTCCCCAACACGTTGACTCGCATTCTTTATATTCACACATTATGTTTTTGGCAGTATTTCTCATTAATAAATCTATTATTAATATATAAAACGCTATTTGTTTAATTAACCATATGTAGATGTTATAAGAGAAGCGTAGATTAGAAGCACTTGAAATGTGGTGTTATAGGAGGATGATGAGGATTGGTTGGGAAGATAAAGTAACAAATGAAGCTGTACTAGAGTTAGTAGGGGAGAAGAGAAGTATTTGGAGAGTGTTACAGCGTAGGAGAGACAGATTAGTAGGGCATATTCTTAGGCATGGGGGGATTATGCAATTGATCATAGAAGGTAGAGTGGAGGGAAAGAGAGGGGTAGGTAGGCCTAGATTGGAGTATGTGAGTCAGATAGTTGAAGACATTGAGATGAATAGCTATAGGGAGATGAAGGGATTAGCTCAGGATAGATCGGCATGGCGTGCTGTTTCCAACCAATCTTTAGGATTGCGGACTCTTTAACTAGATGTTATGAACCATATCGTTATTCGATATTTCATACTTAATTCACCTCGATTTTCCGTAGTCGTTTTATTTCCAAAATATCAAAAATCGGTTAAGTTTAATATATTCTAAATATGTTTCATTATATTTTACAACAAACTCTTATTACGAAAAACTTCATCCGTAGTTCATTCTTTTCTACATTATCACGGTGTATGTCTGATAAATTCTGTAAAATTTTGAATATTTTAACAAAATTAAGAAAATTGATTTATAAACCATAATTGTTGCAGATGTAAGAAAGATACATCAAGTATACTAAATTTAAGCTTCCTCATTTCAACTGTTTGCTTTCCGTTTATATATACGTAATATAAAGAGAATATATAAATAGCAATCTGACGCGCATTTGCAGACACCACATAATTTCTCGCAGAGGAATTCCTGGGTTAACCTCATTCTGCTGTAATTGAATGATAATATGAAAAATAGTACAGGGACCACATATAGTATTCCATTTGAAGCGCAAATGCAGAGCAAGATTAGTTCATGCAAATAGCGAGGGAATAGTAAAACTATTCGGTTTAGATCATAAAATGAGAAGATTCCTTTCTGTAACAGAAAATACTATTTGAGTCGCTCGGAACCAGAATGACCTAAGTGCATACAGGGTATTTTAAGTAAATCGTTTAAATGAAAATAACGGGTATAGAAATTTCAGTTTTTTCAGAAAGTATATTCTTTATTTTGAGTTTCTAAATTTGAATAAGCACAAATAAAAGTGACTATAGCACTCGTTCTATTGCAACAAATTGTTTTATTCTATTGCAACAAAATTAGCAGTTTTTTCAGTTGGGTCACTTTGTTCCTGAGCGAGTCAATTATTTTTGTAATATATTTACTACCTTTTTTTAAATATAAAAATTTCATTAGCCATATTTTTGATTTAATGTAAATCAATTAATTTTTAGGGCATTTCTATTAAAATCAAAAACTAAAATTTGACGTAAGATTTATTGATTTACAGTAAACCACCAAAGTAAACCACCGAAGTAAACCACCAATCTTCTACCAAATATAACATGAAATATGGAATTATTATGAACGAATTAATGATTGAAAATAATTAATAACCAAAAACTCGAAATTTTTATGTTTTTATTACAATTGAAAGTTTAAATATTAAAATTTTCGTGGAACATAAAAAGTTATCTGTCTATATTAAATCTTCAGAATTTATAGCTGCAATAAAAATGTGTTTTATTTTTATTTATATTCTTTGATTACAAAATTCTATTTTTATAATTTTTGTATTTGTGGTATTGTGTATTACCACAATCGTTTGTGTTCGAGTCATAAATATTTTGAAAGGCTTTTGTTCCGTTAAAATTACTTATATATTAAATTAATTTTCCCAAATTTTCCCATATTCCTGTATACTGAAAGATTTTGTACAAATATTTTTGGAAATATATTTCTGCGCTTTCTAAGTGGATTAATTGTTCGTTTTAGTTAATGAGTCCGCAATCCTAAAGATTGGTTGGAAACAGCACGCCATGCCGATCTATCCTGAGCTAATCCCTTCATCTCCCTATAGCTATTCATCTCAACGTCTTCAACTATCTGACTCACATACTCCAATCTAGGCCTACCTACCCCTCTCTTTCCCTCCACTCTACCTTCTATGATCAATTGCATAATCCCCCCATGCCTAAGAATATGCCCTACTAATCTGTCTCTCCTACGCTGTAACACTTTCCAGATACTTCTCTTCTCCCCTACTAACTCTAGTACAGCTTCATTTGTTACTTTATCTTCCCAATCAATCCTCATCATCCTCCTATAACACCACATTTCAAGTGCTTCTAATCTACGCTTCTCTTCCTTTCCTATAGTCCACGCCTCACACCCGTACAGTGCTACACTCCAAACATATACCTTCAGTAATCTTTTTCTAATACCCAAGTCAATATTTGATCTTAAAATCTGTTCCTTTTCTACGAATGCCTTCCTACCCTGTGCTATCCTACACTTTATATCTACCTTGCTTCGATTATCTTTTGTGATTCTACTGCCTAAATAACAAAAATCTGACACTTCTTCGATTCTATTATCTCCTATTGAGATCCTCATTTTTCTACTGCATTCCTTTTTGTCACACCTCATCACTTTAGTTTTACCTATATTTATTTTCATGTTAAAATCCCTAGTCAATACTGACTGCATACCATTCAATACCCTTTCTAAATTCTTTTCGCTTTCTTCCAATATAGTTATATCGTCGGCGAATCTCAGCATATATATTTTCTCTCCCTGTACATTCACACCTACACTATACTCTTCTTTTACTTTGTTTATTGCATCTTCTATATATAGATTAAATAATAACGGTGAGAGTGTACATCCCTGCCGAACTCCCTTCCCTATTTTTGCTACCTCTTCTTCCATTATTTTTGTTAGTATTGTTCGTAGCAGATAAATAAGTATCTAAAAATATGGAGCAAGTGTTAATAAATGTATGTTCATAAATATTAATATTC
This sequence comes from Leptodirus hochenwartii, assembly GCA_947310635.1. Taxonomy (NCBI): domain Eukaryota; kingdom Metazoa; phylum Arthropoda; class Insecta; order Coleoptera; family Leiodidae; genus Leptodirus; species Leptodirus hochenwartii. Next base: position 41,517,204 of record OX371176.1, read on the forward strand.
AATGATGTTTTTCAGAAAATTGCTCTTCTTTTTTTAAAAATGGTCACGGCGGTGTTAAATAATGGTTTAGAATATCGCCCAAATACCGTAACTCAAAGCATTTAATAACTAGATGCGCATTTCGAAGGATATGCTATATAGGGTATAATAATCACGGTTAGTGACAGAGGTATTTTATTTAGTTTTTATCTTGTGCTACTGAAGAAGAGGGCATAGCTTTCGAAATGCGTATCCAGCTTTGAGTTACGGTATTTTGGTGATATTCTAAAAAACTCTTCTTATCAATCAAAATATAAATGGAGTAACCGTAAAGAAAGTTTATCTAATGTTTTCATACCGTATGGTTGACAATTTTATGAAACACAATTTATATAAATCGTATTGTATTCTCGTATTAGCCTATTCACTTAAAATAAGAATGAAAATTCGACATAAATTATAGAATAATTAAAATTGACAAACAGAAAATGTGCTTTATTGCGAATGTTTCTTTATAATTGTGCTCGTCAATATATGTTTTGTTTAACAAATTCATTAATAATTAAATATTGATTCATTAAATAAAATTGCCCTTCGTCGCACGATAATATAAGTAACCTTTCTTTCAATATTAGAAAATAAATACTGAGAATCGTCTACAAAAAACGAGTATTTGCTGTCCCAATTATACCGTTTATTACCATATATACTTGTTTTCAATATATTGTAGGTAACGTATTTTTGTCTCGAGTTATAAGAAAATCGGCAGAAATGTGTTTTAAAATATTTTTCAAGCTAAACTTTTTAAACAAAATAAAATCCTGTGTATTCTGCATACTACCAATATTGCTTTATATTTGTTAACCCATTGTGCCAGGATATCTACAAAGTAGTCAAATTTTGTACTATTTAAATGCAACGTGGAATGGGAAAAGTAAAAACAATAATCCAAATCAAAGTGTAAAATATATTAAACCGTAATACATAATCCTACCTCTTCTATCTTTTGGTGTAGACGTATGAAGGATCGAGAATCACCTCCCTGCTATTTTCCTCCACGCTACTGACTTTCCCTTATTCCATTCCATTGTACTCCTCTGTCTAAAAGGGCTTTCTTTATACCATGTACCCAGGTTTTTCTTGGTCATCCTTCTACCAGCACCTATATACTCTAAACCATAATAATACGAAGGGAAATGGAGTAAGTTTATATAAATTACATTCATTATATTTACTAGTATACACTTATCTAGTTTTTTGCTTTCCTATATGCCTATAGCTAATGTTTTCCTCATAGGATATATTTTTCCTTTATGTACTAATAGTTTATATACCATTCGCTATTTGCGATACATTTCGATTTCTGCTGCAGAAAAATGTTTTTCAGTGAGAAAGCATCTTTGTGCCTTCACTGTGACTAACATTGCGAGGTCTACATCTGGAAAATGGTTAATATGGAAGAGTCGGCGCTTTGTTCTTTTTTTTTGTTCTTTGTTCTTATAATTTGTTCTTAAATTTATATATTCGTCACATACAGTTTCATTAACTAGGAGCTCGTTATTTTTATATTAAAGTACTTAATACTTATTCAACACTCTCTTATTCTGTTTGAGAAATTGATATTAGAAATTAATATATTTTATATTCACTATCAATAATGGCAACAATGATTAATTAATATATCCACTTGCACCATATATACCCCCACATACTTTTCCAAATTAAATATATATTAAACTAGTAGATCAAACAGGAACATGTATTTGATTTACATAGAAATTTTCTTTCAATTTTCTGTTCTGTAAGTCCAATTTTTTACATTTGCCATGATTTGCTAGATACCACATACACAATGAAAAACAATTCAAATTTGGTTGGAAAGTATTTGCACGGCTTCTGACTAATAATTAAGGACAAGAAAATTAAATTCTATTTAAATTCCATTTAGATTCCATTTAGATTCTATTTAAATTCTATTTAAATTCCATTTAGATTCTATTTAAATTCCATTTAAATTCCATTTAAATTCCATTTAAATTCCATTTAAATTCCATTTAAATTCTATTTAAATTCCATTTAGATTCTATTTAAATTCTATTTAAATTCCATTTAAATTACATTTAAATTCCATTTAAATTACATTTAAATTCCATTTAAATTCTATTTAAATTCTATTTAAATTCTATTTAAATTCTATTTAAATTCTATTTAAATTCTATTTAGATTCCATTTAGATTCCATTTAGATTCCATTTAGATTCCATTTAGATTCTATTTAAATTCCATTTAAATTCCATTTAAATTCCATTTAAATTCCATTTAAATTCTATTTAAATTCTATTTAAATTCTATTTAAATTCTATTTAAATTCCATTTAGATTCTATTTAAATTCTATTTAAATTCCATTTAAATTCCATTTAGATTCTATTTAAATTCCATTTAAATTCTATTTAAATTCTATTTAAATTCTATTTAAATTCCATTTAAATTCCATTTAGAATCCATTTAGATTCCATTTAGATTCTATTTAAATTCCATTTAAATTCCATTTAAATTCCATTTAAATTCCATTTAAATTCCATTTAAATTCCATTTAAATTCTATTTAAATTCTATTTAAATTCTATTTAAATTCCATTTAAATTCTATTTAAATTCCATTTAAATTCCATTTAAATTCTATTTAGATTCTATTTAAATTCCATTTAAATTCCATTTAAATTCCATTTAAATTCTATTTAAATTCTATTTAAATTCTATTTAAATTCTATTTAAATTCCATTTAAATTCCATTTAGAATCCATTTAGATTCCATTTAGATTCTATTTAAATTCCATTTAAATTCCATTTAAATTCCATTTAAATTCCATTTAAATTCCATTTAAATTCCATTTAAATTCCATTTAAATTCCATTTAAATTCCATTTAAATTCCATTTAAATTCTATTTAAATTCTATTTAAATTCCATTTAGATTCTATTTAAATTCTATTTAAATTCCATTTAAATTCCATTTAGATTCTATTTAAATTCCATTTAAATTCTATTTAAATTCTATTTAAATTCTATTTAAATTCCATTTAAATTCTATTTAAATTCCATTTAAATTCCATTTAAATTCTATTTAGATTCTATTTAGATTCTATTTAGATTCTATTTAGATTCCATTTAAATTCTATTGTCTATTTTCAAGGAAATTTGAAGCATCGTCTATTTTAAATTGTATTTAATTGAATCAAATTTTATGTTACACTTTTATTTGTTGCTTCGTATTATTTGGATTAACTTCAATCTTGTAGGAGAAATTGCATTCTAAAGAAGTATATTTTCTTTTTCTTGCGCATCTACTGAAGATGAGGGTGTAACCTTAGAAATGCGCATATAGCCATTTAATGCTTTGATTTGGGTGATATTCTATACAAGAAAATTCATCGCTAGATTTAATAAATTACTGATAAATCTAATTTAACAATATTTTTTTTACATGATTTAATGTAATCTAAAAAAAGCATATTGTTGCAAGAAACTCTGACAGAAACATATAACTCATATAATATAATTATTAATAAATATATTAATATAACCATCCATAGGAGAAAATCACTATATACCCTCGACTGAATCATTTCTCCATAATAAAGACTAGAAGAAAATAAGTTACAGAAGTTGCAGCGTACTGTTTACTTCAGTACTACCGGACGTTTGTCCTTTTTAATCCAGGTTACTATAACACTTTTAATATTCGAAAGAGTTTCTTTTCCAAATCGTATTTAAAATATATCATCTGTATCTGGCATTTCCAACATGTCCTTCTTAATCCCTTTAAGGAGCTTTTTTAATCAACACCCTTACGAATTCTTAGAGTACTGCTGATGCAATAGTACAATTTGTAAATGGGACAATAGCATGTTTTGAGAAAGGAGATTTTAGACTGTCAATTTTTCTGGACCTAAGCAAGGCCGTGTGGACCATTACTAAAAAAACTTAAGAAGTACAATTTCTCACCTAATGGCGTAAAATTAGTGTCCTCTTACCTTACTAATAGAGCGCAAGCGGTATCCTACAATGGTATCAAATCTGATAAGAAGAGTATTAAAATAGGGGTACCGCAAGCGTCAATTTCAGGCCCGTTACTATTTTTAATTTTCATAAATGATTTCCCTGACTATATGTCAGCTTATAACTGCATTCTATATGCTAATGACACCACAATAACAATCAATAGTAATAATTTTGCTACGCTAGAACCTAAATGTATTTCAGCACAGTCGAGAGCCGTAGAATGGTTCAATGCAAATAAGCTAAAACTGAATGAATCAAAAACAAATATTCTATTATCCACATTAAGACTTGTAGAACCCACTAATCTTAATCTGTTGGACTGTGTTACATTTTTAGGTCTGGATATAGATCATAAATTTTTATAGCATAACCATATCAATAAGTTATCGCAGCGTTTGGTTAGAGGTATTTTTGTTATTAAAAATCTGTCTAGCTCTGTATCTGCGATAGTCTTAAAAAGTGCTTACTATGGTCTCTGCGAATCGTCAATAAATTATGCGATTCTTGCTTGGGGTTTATGGCTCTGGTAGACATAGAATTTTTAGACTTCAGAGACGTGCCATTAGAATTATAGGAAACCTTAAATACAGAGAAGATTGCAAACATGTTTTTATTAATTGCGGCATTCTCACCTTTCCCTCTATTTATATTTTACAGTGTCTCCTGTATGCCCATAACAATCAACATAACTTTGTCTTACAGGAAGATATCCATAACTATACCACAAGATTTAGAGACAGGACTAGGTTAGAATTCTGTAGATTAAGCGAGGCTCAAAGGAGTAGTTATTACTTACCTTTCAAATTGTTTAACAAATTATCCAAAGAAGTAAGGAACATGACTTATGAACTTTTTAAATTAAATATTATAAAACTATTGAAATCCAAAGCGTACTATAGTATTAGTGCATTTTTAACATGTGATCTTCGAACCTAGTTTCTAAATAGCCTTAAACTTTTTTGAATATTGTAATTTTAGGCTTATTGCAATTCCGTTTATTGAAATTTTAATACGTATGTAAATACTATATGTATTCAAACATGAATAAATTATATATTATATATATTATATATATATATATTTGTAACTGCCTAACATGTGACTTAATATATCAAATGAATTATTTTTGTAAATAAGATTTTTAAATAATTAAAAATTCAATGAGCTAAAGATATATTCTTCGCATCTATACGTATATACTTCCAAATATTACTAAATCAGTAAGAGGAATTCAAAATCGGTATAAGTATCTGCCTTGTCCTTTGATTTCTCGAATTCCATCGAAAACTTTTAAAATTGCATCGAACCCCTGGTGGTATATACCAACCCCGTCGCAAATCCCTGATCTAGATCCTAATTATGAAGTTATATAGAGAAGCATACATGCTCGGAAGAGAAGATGAACACACCACGAGACAGACTTGCGTCTCCGTTTCAGAATGTCATAATAATATCATCACATACATATATATGCCCCATAGCTTTAGAGTATTTCCGCAACTTACCACGGCGTATGAATTCAGCAAATATTACATATATATAGTATATGACCGCTACACGACTTCCGAGTTTTTCCGGTTGCGTGTGTCATTCGGGAACATGCAATTTCCTTAGTTATATTTGCTGTGGCTGAATATATCCTTATGTTCAGAGCCGTAGTAAGACATTGTTGTTTCTTGGTGACCCGCAGCTTTACGATATACCAATAATTAATTTTCAGAAAATGGGAATCACTTATTATTACTTTAAAAATATATAGACAAATATCAAAATAAAAGCAAAAAAATGTTATAATTTATTTTGCTCAAATAAAAATCCGTCAAGAAGTATAAGTACCGTACTTGATGTGCGTATGCTGAACAGTACAGTGTATGATGGGACTTATAGCATAAGACATTTATTTATTTTGCAAACATCAAAGAACAATCACTTACGAATATTTGGAATATATATGGAATTGTCTGAAATTAACTTACAAGACTCCGAACCTTGGAACCATGCGGAAATTCGCTGCTTGCCGATACGAAAAGAACAATTCGTAACATTTTCAATTATGTACAGTTGAGAAAGATGTTAAATCTACGATTTTGATGGTTTTCTTTATAATATTTCGAATGTATATTTCATAACGATAAATAATTTTACACAAATAAATTTTAGTGGAGAAAATCATACGGTGAATAAGTCGTTGTTGTAATTTTTCATTTCTGATGATAAAGAAAATTTCTAAGCGATATTGAAATAATTTCTAGGAATTGAACGGTGTAATATCGATATAAAATTAAACAGATTTGGATAATATAATAATTAAAAAATCGGTGCTTGAAATATCGACTATTTTAGGAACAATTGTATTTTATCTGACTTACGCAAAAGAAATATATTTATATCTCATGATGACGAATTTGACTATTTTACACCTATATACAGGGTGAAATACTAACGTTAAATCGGAATCTCCAAAAAAAAAGGTAGTAAAAATTGAAACCTACGAATTCGATTTCTAAAAATAAAGCTTAAATATATCAAATATCAACTTTTAAATATTTAATAGCATATTACAATTTGCTGTCAGATATATTACAAAAAAAGAATCTTACAACGATACAACGAAAGAAATATTTCACTCACTATATACTATTTTATAGAATTTTAATACATTTCTACCTATATAAAAGTATGGTTTAGTTAAAATCTTTAAAAACATATATTTAAATATATAAATATGCAAATAGTGTAAATATTGCAATATGCTTTTAATAGAAAAAATTATGCTGTTCAATATTGTACAAATTAGTTTTATAGAGAATAGATAATTTGATTCTAATTATTGGACATATTAACAGGACTTCAGTAACTAAGTAAGTCTAGCAAAAAAAATTTCAAGTAAATAAGTTTCAAATATTCATTGACATCTTAAAGATTTCCTTAAAATTATTAACAACTATACATTTAAAAAATATTAAAATGAAAATACGAGGAGAATGAGTGATGTGAGTTTTTTTCGCAAATTCAATTAACTTATAAAAATAATTAAGCGTTTTATAAATTAAACATCTAACCAATCTGCGGATAATTTATTACTTCTTTGCGTGTTGTATTTTTATTTACGATATTTATTTTTAAACAAAAGTCTACTCTACTTTCGCATTCATCTTCACAATTCATGCTATTTCAATGCAGACTAAGCTACGGATTAAAAATCTTTTCTTAGGTTCCACTCTTAAACTTTTTCTGTGCACTTCCTCGGTATTCACTATATTAAAACATATTTCAATGCTTCAGAAATACGTCTTCAAATCGTTATTTGTAAATATATTAAAGATTATTTTTAAGATTTTAATGATGGGACTAATAGTATAGATTTTATAAAAATATAAACATAAGCATGTTTATTCAACACATCAGTTCAGTTATAAAACTTTATAGTGACAGAAGAATATTAGTTTTTCGATAATTGTTGTGCTTCCGCCTACGCTGATGAGTGCTTAGTTTTGGAGATAGATTGGTAGGAAACAATTTCTATCAGTACAGAACAGTTACTTGTTGATGCTCTGACGAAGGGCCACCGTTAGAAAGCGCATGCAATCAGTGAATCAGAGTTCGTTCCGGATTATTTCTGGGGTTTCGGTTTCATCGTTATTTCAGTTTCTATGCCGCATTGTGTGCTGGTAGTATGTATATGTCAGTGGCGGCTCTTGACAATTCAATCGAGGGGGCGTATTTCTTAAAAATAACATAATAGTAAGAAATCTTACCTAAAATCGATACAAATGATTAAAATCTATCATTTCTTGAAAGTGAATTGATATAAACTTTTATATTAATGAAATATAAATATTAAATATTAAATCAGGCAAATCATGGTCTACCTAATTCTTTAATTTTTACTTTGTCCACAAGAGAAAGTCTACGAAGCTCTATTTTCAATAAAAAACTAACACTATTCATTTTTTAAATATATTCTTGCAGAAACACGTGGCAAAATCGTACATACGCAACAACATAGAACAATGCAACTATATCTATATCCATTTTACTATATACTAGGCTTCTCTGTTGGGACGCCGCTAAAGAATCGTAGCCCAGAACAGCTTAAAACAACGATATATTCTTAGCTATAGAAGCAGCGTGACGTCACATTGTTATAGCAACCCGGGCCGCTAGTTTATTTGCGGCTCATACGATAGGCGAACCAAAGAAACAGATGATATACTACATACGGTCGCTGTCACTCTACCGCTTGCAACAGATAGGATGAGTGCATATGCATTTAACTTATACTTGCTCGCCACCACACCGCGTTGTGTTGAGTTCTGTCGCAACAAAAGCTTTATCTTATAGGAAATATAATGGCGAGTTAAAATATCGCAATACAATTATATACCTACGGTGATGCGCTCACGTTCAGGGGGGGCGCGCGGCTGTGCGGCCTCGAAAGAAACCGCTACTGGTATATGCTTGCCTCTGATTGAAATCTGGCCTAATATATATATATATATATATATTTCAATCCACGAGAAATGAGTTTCAATGAGAAAATCAACTGAGTTTCAACCCTCACTAGGCGCATGATGTATTTGTTGCTGCTATACGAAACTGCCAATAATTTTATTGACGGGCTAATTTGATCGAATTTATGTAATTCGATGAATCAGCCGAGTAATTTGTATCAAAATTAAATTAAAAGCAAAAAGGAAATAAAATAAATAGAAGTTAGTTTAATATTAAAATATGTCTACGTCATTTTCATTTAATAGATCAATAAATTATATGAAACAATTATAGTATAAAATATAGTGTGATTTTATAGCAACCCCGTGAGTGAGGTTTTCATTTGGTTGAATCTTGTGTTACTGAAGATGGAGGCCTAGTCTTCGAAATAGGGAAATAGCTATTAAATGCTTTATGTATGATAATATACTATATATTAATTTAATGCTGTAGTAACCATTTTTCAATTTATAGATAACTACTATAATTTCCATATTAACTTGGAATCTATAAAATAATATCAAAGTTCTAGTCGACTGTATCATTATGCAACTCCTAACACATTGCAACAAACTAGAGATTAGGGAAAAGAAATGAAATTGTTTTTATTGCTCTTCTATTCTTATATTTTTCTATAATTACGCTCATTAATCATTATCAAGAAATGATAATAATAATTTCTTGATAATGCTTAATAAGCGAAACTATAGTCGAATAAATCCTCGTTTTTAATTGTGATATAAAACATTGTAATTTTATTTCTCTTCTCTAATATGAAATATCACAACATAAAGGCAAAATCTATAAACTATTATTAGCACTTATTGCAATTTTGATTATTTTTGTCTACAATGACAAAATACTCGTTCATTCATGAAGTCGAGGAAATTACATAAAATACTGACCGCGTACTTATAGATATGACTGTATCATAAGACTCACGTTAAAACATCATCACTTATTTACAAATTGAACTTATGATTCGAAGATATATTCTGATAAATTTGATGGCAATTTGTCATCGAAGGAAGTAAAGGAAAGAGTGTCTGCAGCAACCAAAGTATCCATAAGAACGGTAGCTACAACTATAAAGGAAGGTGAAGCTCCAGGTAACGAAAGTGAACCGTAATTTTTTACACCAGGAAAGAAGCGTATTCGAAAGGCGACTATACGACATTTAGAAGATTTTGAAAAGTGTGACTTTCGAAATATAATATATAATTTTCACAAAATCGAAAATACAAAGTTACGTTTAAAACATTACGTGAAAAACTATACAGTGACTTAGGATGGGAAGGACATAAAACTTCCTTAAATCATATTGTACATGATTTAGGATTTAAGTTTCGAAGCACAAAAAAAAATTCTTATATTACGAACATGGTAAGAACGACAAATGTATTGGGAACGCCACTGGTCGACAGAGTTGAAGAGAAGAACCGCCTTCTCTTCACGGAGAATGCCGAATATCCCTCCGCTATCTGCGCGACCCGAGGCAAACTTATAGCGGACAAACTGTATATACCTCGATCATCGCAAGAAGAGCTCTCATATTCATGTGGTCTCGCGTAAACTCAATTCTGCATACATTATACGAAGTTTACATTGTACGCTGATTCGATACGTATCGGTGTTATACACCCTGTATATAGTATATGCAACTAGACCCGCTGAGGCCATTCAGGCTGCTTCAACAAAGGGTCTGAGTCAGAATGATATACGGATCAGAGCATAAAATCGATCTATAATATATACGGAGAGATATTGTAAGTGAATGTAACGATTGTGTATAACTTTCATTTTCAGGGTGGTTTGAAAGCAGCCATCTGGGCAGATGTTATTCAAGGCTTGACAATGATCGCAGTCAGCTTAGCTATTATAATTCAGGGGTTCGTCGAGGGCGGCGGTGTGAAAAACGTTGTACAAACGAACATGGCTGGAGGAAGATTGGATTTCTTCAAGTATGTATTTTTGTCAAAATCAATAATTAATAGTAAATTTCAGATTAAATAGAAAAGATAAAAGTGCTGTAGCCGAGCATATTTTTGACTAACTCAGGTCATCCTATTCAAATTAGTTAGTTAAAGAGTCCGCAATCCTAAAGATTGGTTGGAAACAGCACGCCATGCCGATCTATCCTGAGCTAATCCCTTCATCTCCCTATAGCTATTCATCTCAACGTCTTCAACTATCTGACTCACATACTCCAATCTAGGCCTACCTACCCCTCTCTTTCCCTCCACTCTACCTTCTATGATCAATTGCATAATCCCCCCATGCCTAAGAATATGCCCTACTAATCTGTCTCTCCTACGCTGTAACACTCTCCAAATACTTCTCTTCTCCCCTACTAACTCTAGTACAGCTTCATTTGTTACTTTATCTTCCCAACCAATCCTCATCATCCTCCTATAACACCACATTTCGAATGCTTGTAATCTACGCTTCTCTTCCTTTCCTATAGTCCACGCCTCACACCCGTACAGTGCTACACTCCAAACATATACCTTCAGTAATCTTTTTCTAATACCCAAGTCAATATTTGATCTTAAAATCTGTTCCTTATCTACGAATGCCTTCCTACCCTGTGCTATCCTACACTTTATATCTACCTTGCTTCGATTATCTGTTGTGATTCTACTGCCTAAATAACAAAAATCTGACACTTCTTCGATTCTATTATCTCCTATTGTGATCCTCATTTTTCTACTGCATTCCTTTTTGTCACACCTCATCACTTTAGTTTTACCTATATTTATTTTCATGTTAAAATCCCTAGTCAATACTGCCTGCATACCATTCAATACCCTTGCTAAATTCTTTTCGCTTTCTTCCAATATAGCTATATCGTCGGCGAATCTCAACATATATATTTTCTCTCCCTGTACATTCACACCTACACTATACTCTTCTTTTACTTTGTTTATTGCATCTTCTATATATAGATTAAATAATAACGGTGAAAGTGTACATCCCTGCCGAACTCCCTTCCCTATTTTTGCTACCTCTTCTTCCCCCTCAATTCTAACTAAGGCAGTTTGGTGTTTATATAAATTAAAAATTATTTTCCTATCCTTATAATCTATACCCGTTTCTTTTAAAATTCTAAACATTAGGTCCCAATCTACATTATCAAATGCCTTTTCTAAATCTACAAAAGCTATGCAAGTTACCTTTCCTACCCTCTTACTTTTTTCTACTACTGTTCTTACTGCTAGAATCGCCTCCCTCGTCCCTCTGTTTTTCCTAAAACCAAACTGATCTTCTCCTAGCCTTTCCTCTACTTTATTTTCTAATCTCCTATAAATAATCTTTAACAATATCTTCGATGCATGTGATAGTAGACTAATGGTCCTATAGTTCTCACTATAGTTCTATATTCAAATTAGTTCACTTAAATTACTTAAAAGTTTTTTGAATTATTCCGAGTTAAATGCTTATGAAAATGCATAAATCTAAATCAAATTTAATGAATTTAGATTCAGGCCCAATTTCATCTTGTCTATTTAATTTATTTAATAAGAACTATTTTTAAATTTATTTTTATTTTTTTATTTTAGGTTTGAAAACCATTGTTATTACTTGTTAGTTTCGTTAATTATTAATTTATATTGTTGTAAATGATTTATAGGTCATATATGCCATTTTTGAAATACTTTTGTCATGTTGACTAATTTATTTAATAGTATATCAATCACTATTTGTGACAGGGGTATTTTATTTAGTTTTTATCTTGTGCTACCGAAGATGGGGGCATAGCCTTCGAAATGCGCATCTAGCTACTAAATGCTTTAAGTTACAGTATTTGGGTAATATTCTATACTATTATTTAATACCGTAGTGATAATTTAAAAAAAAAGTAAATGAAGTATCAAATATTTGCTAATTAGAAAGTAGAATTGCAAATACTGAGAAAAGCTAGGTATAAATTGTAGGGTAGCGAAGAGTGGAAAGAGATTATATTATTTATAGTAAGATTAAATTGTTTTTATAAAATTTACATATTGAATATTACTTATTTTACATATTCATTTACATATTACATATTTCATAATGAAGTCGCTCATTTCCAACTTAACACTTAATTAATCGGTACTGTTTAAATAAATAAAAAACGTATAATAAAAACGTTTACATTTGATGCGAAGTGATATTGTTTAATTACTCTTTTATAACTTGTTATAGAGGAAATAAAATACTGCATTAGTACTGTATTGTGCTTGTGAGTTGAGTAGTTTGCAGCAGCAGTAGTCGTGCAGATTTGATGAAACAGGGAATAGAATTCATGATGTGACGAATAGCGATAGAAGATTGGTAAGGGACGAGTATTATGCCGACGGGGAAGGAGTGAAACAAGCCACGTTGGCGGTGGTTATCCAGTAACTCTGCAAACGGGTTATTGTCAGGATGGAAAGTTTACTCTTGCAAACTTTTAATTATTTTAATTCTTCCCTTGAAGTTTCGTTCTAAAAATGAGCGTTTTCTTTAATTATATGGTTTTTTTTTGTGGAAGGTTTACAATGTTGACAGATCTTTATTAAAAATATATTTTACCACATTGACAAAATATATTAAACTAAATAAAATTATAAAAACTTGGAATAGTAGATTGCAAAATATTCATTATGTGACGAAATAATTTGTTTAGCAAAGCAAATAATATTACCCCAATTGCATAATATTACATAGAATTTTACGATTTGTCATTTAGGTAATTAAAAAAAATTTAATTGCAGTTTAGGAAGCAGTGTTTTATTCAAAAGTCGTATATTCGGACCATTTTTGGAGAGTTTTGCGTCTTATTTTGAGCTTTGTGTATTTTTTAAATTTCATTTCATGTATTTTAATATAAGTTTTGTCGCAATTTCAACTTGATATTGATAAATTTAGAAATAAAGATAGGTCGGTCTTGAAGAAATATATAATAACATAATATTTTAATATTTTGGCAACAATGTAATCGCAGACATTTACGTTAAAGCAGAAACTTCCTTGAAAGTCCAATATACTTCCACTTTATGTTTGAAAGTGCAAATTTGCCGAAACAATTATTTGTCGAGAATTCATTAATTTTTCATATACTGTAACAACACGTCACAAAATTTTAAAGATATACAACAGATATGGTAAAACCGAAATAACTACTAAATGTTTGAACTCACATTATATTTATAGCTCTGTAAATAAATAATTGGTAAATGTCTGTGAATCACACATTATAAAATTTACAGGAAAGTTTGCAGAGTAAACAGTTACAAATTAAATACATTTATTGCAAGGTACTTCATATCGGTTGGTTCCAAAAGCGTATGTTAATTTATCTACTGTATTCGTCTAAATATATTTTAAACACAAAATTATTTCAAGTATTAAAATTCGTATAATTCTATAGTTTTATCTTCTTTTTATTCTATTTTTATTAAGAGAATATTAAATATTAAAACACTATAATGAATGTCTCTTGAAATTATGGAACGAAATTTGATACTCGCGAATCACTTGGCCTACAATTTAACTAATAAATTCTAATTTGTATTTAAAAATAATTTCAAAATTTAATACTTTTGCAATTATATTTTTCAAGTTTCAGTTTTAATTTTTAAATATATTATTATAACATCATTTTACATTGAAAGGACCTTCCGTTAATAAATAAAATTGTATAATATGTATACGACACATTTCATCTTCATGATATTATTGCGTTTATGAATGCAATATAATTTTACTTATCAGTAAGGACATACAAAATTCAACGAGAACTGCATGCAATAAATTCGTTGTGTAAATGTCTAATATTGCTAATGGAAAACTAACAAAGCTTCATGATATCAGCTAAATACGTAATTGCAGTTAACATTTCTTAAGCACGTATTACAACAGAATGTATTTGAACATTAAATACATGCAATCAAAACAATTAGTGAATGAAAATTAACAGCAGCGAAGTGGATCTTAATATTAGATAAAACCGAAATTCTGGTGCAGAGATGTAGTATAAAAGATATTTGAGGTTATTGTATGTTTCTTATTTTCAATAGTATAACTTTATATAATATAAGAAAATAGGAGCTAATTTGTGTGAGAACTATAGGACCATTAGTCTACTATCACATGCATCGAAGATATTGCTAAAGATTATTTATAGGAGATTAGAAAATAAAGTAGAGGAAAGGCTAGGAGAAGATCAGTTTGGTTTTAGGAAAAACAGAGGGACGAGGGAGGCGATTTTAGCACTAAAAACAGTAGTAGAAAAAAGAATGAGGGTAGGAAAGGTAACTTGCATAGCTTTTGTAGATTTAGAAAAGGCATTTGATAATGTAGATTGGGACATAATGTTTAGAATTTTAAAAGAAACGGGTATAGATTATAAGGATAGGAGAATAATTTTTAATTTATATAAACACCAAACTGCCTTAGTTAGAATTGAGGGGGAAGAAGAGGTAGTAAAAATAGGGAAGGGAGTTCGGCAGGGATGTACACTTTCACCGTTATTATTTAATCTATATATAGAAGATGCAATAAACAAAGTAAAAGAAGAGTATAGTGTAGGTGTGAATGTACAGGGAGAGAAAATATATATGTTGAGATTCGCCGACGATATAGCTATATTGGAAGAAAGCGAAAAGAATTTAGAAAGGGTATTGAATGGTATGCAGGCAGTATTGACTAGGGATTTTAACATGAAAATAAATATAGGTAAAACTAAAGTGATGAGGTGTGACAAAAAGGAATGCAGTAGAAAAATGAGGATCACAATAGGAGATAATAGAATCGAAGAAGTGTCAGATTTTTGTTATTTAGGCAGTAGAATCACAAAAGATAATCGAAGCAAGGTAGATATAAAGTGTAGGATAGCACAGGGTAGGAAGGCATTCGTAGAAAAGGAACAGATTTTAAGATCAAATATTGACTTGGGTATTAGAAAAAGATTACTGAAGGTATATGTTTGGAGTGTAGCACTGTACGGGTGTGAGGCGTGGACTATGGGAAAGGAAGAGAAGCGTAGATTACAAGCATTCGAAATGTGGTGTTATAGGAGGATGATGAGGATTGGTTGGGAAGATAAAGTAACAAATGAAGATGTACTAGAGTTAGTAGGGGAGAAGAGAAGTATTTGGAGAGTGTTACAGCGTAGGAGAGACAGAATAGTAGGACATATCCTTAGGCATGGGGGGATTATGCAATTGATCATAGAAGGTAGAGTGGAGGGAAAGAGAGGGGTAGGTAGGCCTAGATTGGAGTATGTGAGTCAGATAGTTGAAGACGTTGAGATGAATAGCTATAGGGAGATGAAGGGATTAGCTCAGGATAGATCGGCTTGGCGTGCTGTTTCCAACCAATCTTTAGGATTGCGGACTCTTTAACTAACTAACTTTCAAATGGTGATTTAACAAATTTTGGAGTTGAATTATTACTTTGTTCTAAATTATTTATATTTCTGATATCTCTTGTTTTTTTTAAATTTTCTTAATACGTTATTTATAATTTTACAACAATAGCCATTTTGTACCGCTGTATTTCGGATATTATTTAATTCAATGTTATATTTATCATTATATAAATGAAAATTTAATAAGCGGTATTTTAAATAAATAAAATTTTAAAGTTACATATAATACTTTTAATAATCTTGCTAATTTTCTAGGAAATCCCAAACATTTGATTGATTTCAATAAAAAATCTGGTATTTATGAAATATCTTGTTCTAGTTGTCCTAAAGTATATATAGAAGACAAACACGTAGACCAATTGAAACTAGATTTAAGGAGCATTTAGCTCATTTCAGAGTAAATAGAAAAGATAAAAGTGCTGTCGCCGAAAATATTTTTGAATCAGGGCCTCCTACTTATACTATTTTTATAGGTGATATTATAAGCCATTTTTGAAATGCTTGTGTCACGTTGACTTATTTATTTAATAGTATTTCAATCACGAATCGTGACAGCGGTATTTTATTTAGTTTTTAATTTGTACTACTGAAGATGGTGGCATAGACTTCGACATGTGCATTTACCTATTACATGGTTTGAGTTACCGTATTTGGATGATATTCTTTTGCTTTTGAATATATTTATTATATCGGTTAAAAAACGATTCTTTTTTGATAACACAAGCGAATATCGAAGTAAATAGTTATCCGGACATATATTGTATTTGGCAAGCCGGAATGGTTGTTGGGTGTAGCATGAATACTAGCGATGGCATACTGTAGGTCACTTTGAGGACCTAGTTCGTAGTTCATTTCAATGTACCGTTCACGAACTATAGGTTGTGAACTACTAACATCTTTTTAAAATGAACTAGTTCACGACCTATATGAAATACATGCACATACTGAAAATAATCTCATTTTTTCTCAATATAAAAATATTAAATGGTAAAAAATAAATAAATTGAAATATTACAATACTTATTTTGAATTAGGAATGAGGAAGAAAAGACAACAATGTTTATAATTTATACAAACCATTTTTATATATATATATAAGGAACTATAATCTTCTCTATGTACTCACGATTATTTATATGAAGTTCTAAAATACTTATTGGTAGTTACTGATTAAAATGTTTACTACTTTATTGACACTTGAAAATTAAATGTACAAACTATAATAAAATGAACTAGATAGAATCGTTTTGATTGGCGTTATAATTTATATTTTCTATTCCGAATCTTCTCTGTTCAAACTTCAAAGCTTTGATTTGATATTAAGTGATTGCATTGCACTCAGTATGAAATAGAAGAACTATAAGATTTAGATGTTTATTTTTGCATTATTGCAAAAATTTGCTATGGCATGACATATTTAAGAACATATTTAATCTTGCGAATATATTAATTATATTATTCCATATGAAATCTGATACCAACATATAAATTGTGACTCAGCTCGGCAATGCTGCTGTTGCAATATTGCATCGAGTTTCCTATTTCGTTCCGTTCACCAACACATTTTATCACTAAATAAATGTTAGTACTGTATATGTAATGTATACTATACTGCATCGTTTACGAGCCGTTGTGATTCATGAACGGTTTAGTACACGACGGGTTCAGGACCTAGTACAAGTACATCAATACGTACACCGTGCACTATGTAGTTCATAGTACAAGAACTAAGTCCTAGTGACCTATAGGTCGTTGCAAAATATCGTTACAGTACGCCCATCATTTGATTGAACCGTTCAGAGTGAACGGTTCGCGAGTGAACTACACATCGGTAATGAATACAGAATTTAAATATATTGCGTTTTTTTTAGTTTCGATATGGATCCTTCGATTCGTGTGGCAACAGTTTCAGCGGTTGTCGGACAACTGTTCATGTCTCTGTCGATCTTTGGTTGTCAACAAAACTTTGTTCAAAGATATTGTAGTATGGATTCTCAAAGCAAAGTTACAAAGTAAGTATAAACCGTATATCAGACTGTTTCCCAATATCCGAGAGAAAATTTAAATTTAACATGGTCCGTATTAAATTTAAATTAAACTAATCCATATTTCGCTTTAAATGAAATACATCCATTGTTGCTTCAATATTAGCTCTTTTGTTTTGTTCATTCATATATCAAAAATTTTCAATCTAAAGTTCCAAATGTTACTTTTACTCATTGGAAGTTTATTCAGCGTAATGTAAATTTTAATTAATGTAAAAATTAATTGTCAACAAGTATATGGGACTGTAGAAAAACTTGCCCGGATGCTCATTACTTTTAAGTGTGCATTTAAACAATTCACACACAAACATTGCCAGCTCAGGCATATAGATTAGAAATAACGTAAAGTAATTAAGTGTAAATATAGTCATAAAATCAAACAAAAACCGCAAATATATTTCCCCATATATTTCAAGTACATATGAAGCTTCTACGATTTCATATGTTGAAAATAAGAGAAGATAATATTAATATTTAGGTAAAATTATAAAACTAATTCTAGAGATCTCTATATTTTGTAAAGATTTCTACAAAAAAAAAGGTAAATAATTACAATACATACACGAATGTACACAATTCGATTTTACACAATTTGTACATTTTAATAAATGTACAAATTTATAATTTAAAAAATCTTTTACAATATATAAATTATATAGAAAAACTGCATATTTTTTGAGTTGTAGAATCGATCCATTTTTCGGGCAGTGCAATATAAAGAGGTAAAAAGAAGGTAAAAGTTTTTTCACTTCTGCACGTATTATACGCGCAGAATTGCAAAAACACCATTTTTAAAATCTGCAACAATGAATGATGAATAATATTATATAAAAATAAAAATCAGAGAACAACGGAAAAGTACACTATATTGTGTACTTATAAAAGATAATATTGTGTACTTATAATCAGCTTTATAAAAAACGAATCTCTAAAACAATAGGCGTCGAATACGATAATAAAATAAATAAATAATTATATTAATCATACTGTTTAAAAAGAACTTCTTCACAATGTGTAAATCTAATTTAGAATTCATAAATGTATTGTTTGAACAATGTTAAGAGTTTTTATTTTAATCCTTCCAAATTGATTACTTAAGTTCATATACTATTTATTATAGAAGGTACTTTAAAAAAATGCTTTTGTAGTAATAACTAACTTTTGGTCATAAATGCGATATTAAACTATTTTAGAAATAAAAATTATCACTAGGGTGTTAAATTATAATATAGAATATCACCCAAATACCGTAACAAATAGTATATCAATCACGATTCGTGACAGAGGTATTTTATTTAGTTTTTATCTTGCGCTACTGAAGATGGGCGCATAGCGCTTGAAATGTACATCTAGCTACTTAATGCTTGTTACGGTATTTGGGTGATATTCTATATTATAATTTAAAATTGGTAGATATATACTCTATTATATCTCGTTAGTAATATCTTGTATTTAAAAAAATAAATCCATTGAATTTAAATATTTCATATCCTCCAATTTTTATTTTTGTTGAATTGTTGCTTAAATGCAGACTCTACGAGCATATAAACTATTATTAACGCATGTCTTATGTAATCAAAATCTCCCAATTCTGAAACTTATATTATTTGCAACCTATGCAAATATCCCAACGTTCCAACATCTGCTATCTATTTATGGGTGTATACATATTCCTATAATTTTCAGGTAGTCGAGTAAATGATGGTCAAATTCCTACAAATATACATGTAATTTCCTATAAGGTTCGGTGTCCAAGAAAATAAGCTCCTTAATCCCTCGTTACTGATATTCAAAATAAATATTTCCAATTTAAATCAAACAATGAAGAAGAAGAGATAGATATAGGTTCATATATATTTAACTATCGTGACAATTACCCAATTAACAATGACCCAGATGACCTCCAGATGACAGTACAGAAATTCCGAATGCAGAAGCCTTCATTTATTTCATGATCACCCCATGAGGAAACAAAGTTACATGTGCAAGAAATAAGTGCTTCGTGCAAGAGGAAGGCGATGGACGGACAACAGGCGTTTGTAGGAATTTGACCATACACATTTTCGGTTTCTTCTACCTGACCAAATATTTATAGGAATTTACCATACACGCTATTTATCTCTCTCACAATTTCTTAAAAGTTTCTTAAAATGATAATTTACAGTACATATCCTTCCTCTGAACCATCCTCAATGAATTAATATTTACAATTTTCATTTATAAATTGCGACCAATTCCGAGAGATGATAACAAATTACATTATTATATATGTAAAATCTAATACAATCTACCGATACCAACTTCCTACCATCAACGGCACTACTAACGTCACTTTTTCCGTTCTTCTGTTCACAGGACCCTGATGCTGAACATGCCGGTGATAACCATATTGTTTAGCTTATCGTGGGTGGTGGGAATGGTTATCTATGCGATATACGTCGACTGTGATCCGCTCGCCTCCGGCTATATAAAAAAATACGACGAGATCCTGCCATTCTTCGTGGAGGACCGATTCAGTTACTTGCCGGGCGTTCTGGGACTCTTCATGGCGTGTCTATTCAACGGTGCATTAAGGTTAGTCCACTTCTCCTGCGCTATACATACTAGTGCCTCTCTTGCATTAAGTATGTACATTGTACAATGACGTACTCAAATTTCAGCACCGAACTCACAAAAATTCTAGTACCAAGTGCAAAATTCAAATTAACTTTATAGTTGTATTAGACGTGGTAAGTATTTCGAAGGCCGAGCCTCATCTTCAATAGTACAATCATTTAAAAAATAATACACTTCTACCACTCGCTGAAATTTCTTTATAATAATATTGCAACTCAATTTTGTAGCAATCCCATTTCAAAGTTAACTTCAAATATCCTTATATATTATCCGGTATTGAATTATTATTAATTATTACAAATTTGAGGGAGTAGTAATGATTTAGGATTCAATCTGTAGTAATGATATGTGTTGATAGAATTTGTAATATATTGAATTAAAATTAATAAAAAATATAGCTATATCTATCATCTAAATTTAGCTAGTGTACAATCAAAGAAACCAGATTTGCACTCTTATATATAAATATATGTACATGACGCAGATGCGTTAATATTATTTTCAATATATCTCATTAAAAAACAGAGGGACGAGAGAGGCGATTCTAGCACTAAGAACGGTAGTAGAAAAAAGAAATAGGGTAGGAAAGGTAACTTGCATAGCTTTTGTAGATTTAGAAAAGGCATTTGATAATGTAGATTGGGACATAATGTTTAGAATTTTAAAAGAAACGGGTATAGATTATAAGGATAGGAGAATAATTTTTAATTTATATAAACACCAAACTGCCTTAGTTAGAATTGAGGGGGAAGAAGAGGTAGCAAAAATAGGGAAGGGAGTTCGGCAGGGATGTACACTCTCACCGTTATTATTTAATCTATATATAGAAGATGCAATAAACAAAGTAAAAGAAGAGTATAGTGTAGGTGTGAATGTACAGGGAGAGAAAATATATATGTTGAGATTCGCCGACGATATAGCTATATTGGAAGAAAGCGAAAAGAATTTAGAAAGGGTATTGAATGGTATGCAGGCAGTATTGACTAGGGATTTTAACATGAAAATACATATAGGTAAAACTAAAGTGATGAGGTGTGACAAAAAGGAATGCAGTAGAAAAATGAGGATCACAATAGGAGACAATAGAATCGAAGAAGTGTCAGATTTTTGTTATTTAGGCAGTAGAATCACAAAAGATAATCGAAGCAAGGTAGATATAAAGTGTAGGATAGCACAGGGTAGGAAGGCATTCGTAGAAAAAGAACAGATTTTAAGATCAAATATTGACTAGGGTATTAGAAAAAGATTACTGAAGGTATATGTTTGGAGTGTAGCACTGTACGGGTGTGAGGCGTGGACTATAGGAAAGGAAGAGAAGCGTAGATTACAAGCATTCGAAATGTGGTGTTATAGGAGGATGATGAGGATTGGTTGGGTAGATAAAGTAACAAATGAAGCTGTACTAGAGTTAGTAGGGGAGAAGAGAAGTATCTGGAGAGTGTTACAGCGTAGGGGAGACAGATTAGTAGGGCATATTCTTAGGCATGGGGGGATTATGCAATTGATCATAGAAGGTAGAGTGGAGGGAAAGAGAGGGGTAGGTAGGCCTAGATTGGAGTATGTGAGTCAGATAGTTGAAGACGTTGAGATGAATAGCTATAGGGAGATGAATGGATTAGCTCAGGATAGATCGGCATGGCGTGCTGTTTCCAACCAATCTTTAGGATTGCGGACTCTTTAACTAAAATCTCATTATGGTGATAATTCCACTAAGAAATTGACTTTAGTAGATATAGCTAAATATCATTTAAAACAATTTTAATGTGAGAAGTACAGCAATAATGAAAATACTAAAATTAAGTTATTAAAGTTTCATAGATAAAATAGGAGTCATAAAAGATTAAACCGCTTTTTACGCCCAATAAAACTTCTTTTAGAAATTAGACAAACATCTCTTAAGCTAACTATTTTGTCCCTTAACTATAAATATTTAATTTTACTGTTCGAAATTTAATACCGGATAATTCACTATAAACTGGCATAATTCATTACGATCATAATGTTCACAAGCGATTTTTATCCTCCGCTCAGCTTTCGCTCAATTCTTTCTTCCAGCGGATTTCTTTTGTAAAAGAGTTTCACATTAATAAGGTTAATGTATAATACTCCATCAATGTTTCTCATGCCTGATATAGGCGACATTTCTTTCGACTCCATTATTTTATTCTGTATAATGCAACTCAATTTACACTCCATTCCCCAACTGGAGAAATATTTTATACCACCGAAGCCGCTATATTACTTTGATGATAGATTCCAAGTTTTGTCTACAATGGCTGTTGGACTTTTATTGTATGATGTACTCTGAATGGCTGAATGGATTATTATAATCGTTTTAATATCAGTTCAATTTCTAATATTGCTCACAATTGGTTAAAATTGTTTATATTCTTATGTAGAAATTCATTTGATATTCACAAATTTATGTTCTATTTTTGGTTCGACGAAACAACCGTATTTCAATGAAATTTATTGAAATAGATTTTTGAACGAATATATGAAAAAAAAACTTTCAATCAATGGTTTGAATACCGAAAGACATATTTGCGCCTCATTTTCTCAATAGGGATATAAATTTATAAATAATGAATAATTTATGTACAGCTTCAATATCCCAGAGGATAAATTCGGTGGGTAATTTTAGAAATATAAATTCATTTGTTTTTCTAATCATTATACTCCTCATTTGCGTATGAAGAAAATAAAATCAGTCAATTTTGTCCTTTCATAATTGGCATTAAACAACAAATTTTACGACCCACTTGAAATTAATCGCGCATCTTCTTTGTATATCGCCTGAACCCCTTACTGTTTCTCTTGATGGTATTATCCTCGTGACGGAAGCTTCCAGTTCCACGGTATATATGGCCATAGCTACCGTAATCTTCATCGCAAGGCAGCCGCTAGAGTATCCAAATCCAATGGAAATTCCCTGTTGACCCGAACAAGGCATTTTCCTCCGATGTTACGGCTACATAATGGATAATTGCCATAAGCAAACGAATGTGTGCGGTGAATAATAAGTGGGCTATCGTACAGCACTCGTATAGATTTCGTTAAGATTGGTAGGTGAAGACTCCCCAAATCTGAGAGAAACGAATCGAAAGCTACATCTCAAAATGTACTATATATGACGAAGTATATCAATTTTTAATTATTTTTTTAATAAATAAAAGTCAATATTGTTTGACTACTAAAGATACGTGTTTAGCCATCGAAATACGCATCTAGCGCTTAAATACCGTACAATAATTGCATTGTGTAGTCAAACTACAAATAAGCTTCATTTCACAATAAAATGTCATTATAAATAATAAACTGTAATGGATTATTCAAAAAATGAAAGCTTCATATTGAATTCATTTAATTAAATATAATTTAAAGATTTTGTTATAATTCAAACTCTCTTTATGCTATAGACCTTATTTCTGAGGATATTAAAAAATAATTCAACTAAAGAATAGTTGAACCGTTTTTTATGGACTACAAATATGCAATAAAACAATACATAATTAAAACGCTATTGAAGATGGTGCCTTATCCTGTGAAATATGCAACTTAATAAGAAATGCGTCAAAAGACGGTTTAATGTATTATATTTTTGATATAATGATAACAATAACACATATCTGTATGTGCATGGATCGAAAGTACAAGGCAATTGATTTATATTCATTGTTCATATTAAATGAAAGAATTTTTTTAGCTTATGTACTGCAGATTTTATATCAATATATTATTAAGTTCCGTGGAACGTGTTTTCAAAAAAAACTCATATTAAACGTAACGTTTGGGACTTCTGATAATTTACGAAATCGCTACATCTATAAAGGGAAATGCGTTTTTCGGTCCTTTGATACTGTAATAAGATTGGTCCTGGAATTGCAGAGCTAACAGGCAAATTATTATAAATGATTATGTGCGGGTTAGCAAAATCTTGTCTCAATTTTAATTAATGGCTGGACCCCAAAAATAAAAAGGTCGAGCATACACATATAATAAATCGATGACCAAAAGCAAACGTGTACAAAATATATATCAAAACGAGCCTCAATTAAAGTTTTATAGTATTTGAAATCTCCAATTCAAATTTAATGCAAGTACAAACTTGAGACTTCAATAAACATTAATTGTAATAGGTTAATTGATTGTCAACTAAAATACTTTTTCATAACAATTGCAAACCACAAATTCGGAGAATTAGAAATATAAAATAATAGTCAAATTTGTTTTACTGAGAAATTTGCATTATATTGTTGCTTCGCTTCCTATATTTAATATATAATTTACGATGTTATAATTTTATTTTAAAATAGCAACACGTACAATTGGTGTATTGATTTTTTACTCTCACTATTTAGTATTCAGTAGTTCACTATTTTTTCATTATAAAGTTAAAATAATTATATTATGTTTAAATTACAATTATTTTAGGGAGGATGAAATGTTCAATTCTTAATTAATTACAATGATTTTGCTTATCGTTAGAATTTACCATTATTCCTATTTTTTATTGTTATTTTGTCATTCTGCTTTGTGAACTGTTCTAACCATTTGCATTTCATGTTGATTCTATTTGCGACATAAAGTTTATATAAAATACGTTTTGCTAGTGAAATTTCCTTTAAAATCTATGGAAAATTTAACTGATATGACTTTGACACACTAATTCTCACGACATTTATCGATAATAAAAATTTTGTCAATTAAATTCAGAAATTTCCAAGTAATTTCAAGTAATTAAACGTTTAATGCGAGGGTAATTTGCTTTCAATATTGTCGAAAATTCATATATACATTCTATTTCAGGCCATTCAGCCCTTACAATATTCCATGTCAAAGAAATAAATAGGGTTACCAACTATAATATCCGGAAGTGTAAATATTACAATAAACCCGATATATACCCTACATTTAGTATACTATTTCCAAATTTTCTTGGTGAATTAAAAAAATCAAGTTAAGAGATGTTATTTCAATTGTAGGTTAGTTAAAGAGTCCGCAATCCTAAAGATTGGTTGGAAACAGCACGCCATACCGATCTATCCTGAGCTAATCCCTTCATCTCCCTATAGCTATTCATCTCAACGTCTTCAACTATCTGACTCACATACTCCAATTTAGGCCTACCTACCCCTCTCTTTCCCTCCACTCTACCTTCTATGATCAATTGCATAATCCCCCCATGCCTAAGAATATGCCCTACTAATCTGTCTCTCCTACGCTGTAACACTCTCCAAATACTTCTCTTCTCCCCTACTAACTCTAGTACAGCTTCATTTGTTACTTTATCTTCCCAACCAATCCTCATCATCCTCCTATAACACCACATTTCGAATGCTTGTAATCTACGCTTCTCTTCCTTTCCTATAGTCCACGCCTCACACCCGTACAGTGCTACACTCCAAACATATACCTTCAGTAATCTTTTTCTAATACCCATGTCAATATTTGATCTTAAAATCTGTTCCTTTTCTACGAATGCCTTCCTACCCTGTGCTATCCTACACTTTATATCTACCTTGCTTCGATTATCTTTTGTGATTCTACTGCCTAAATAACAAAAATCTGACACTTCTTCGATTCTATTATCTCCTATTGTGATCCTCATTTTTCTACTGCATTCCTTTTTGTCACACCTCATCACTTTAGTTTTACCTATATTTATTTTCATGTTAAAATCCCCAGTCAATACTGCCTGCATACCATTCAATACCCTTTCTAAATTCTTTTCGCTTTCTTCCAATATAGCTATATCATCGGCGAATCTCAACATATATATTTTCTCTCCCTGTACATTCACACCTACACTATACTCTTCTTTTACTTTGTTTATTGCATCTTCTATATATAGATTAAATAATAACGGTGAAAGTGTACATCCCTGCCGAACTCCCTTCCCTATTTTTGCTACCTCTTCTTCCTCCGCAATTCTAACTAAGGCAGTTTGGTGTTTATATAAATTATAAATTATTCTCCTATCCTTATAATCTATACCCGTTTCTTTTAAAATTCTAAACATTATGTCCCAATCTACATTATCAAATGCCTTTTCTAAATCTACAAAAGCTATGCAAGTTACCTTTCCTACCCTCATTCTTTTTTCTACTACTGTTCTTAGTGCTAAAATTGCCTCCCTCGTCCCTCTGTTTTTCCTAAAACCAAACTGATCTTCTCCTAGCCTTTCCTCTACTTTATTTTCTAATCTCCTATAAATAATCTTTAGCAATATCTTCGATGCATGTGATAGTAGACTAATGGTCATATAGTTCTCACACAAATTAGCTCCTATTTTCTTCGGCATTGTTACTATTCTACTACGCTGAAAATCCTGTGGTACTTCTCCCTTCTCATATATTTTACAAACTAACCTGTATAATCGCTCCTGCATTTTTCCCCCTGCTTGTTTTATTAATTCGGCTGGTATCATATCAATCCCCGCTGCTTTGTTATTCCGTAAATCATTTAATGCTCTATGAAACTCTGACCTAAGTATTAAATTTATTTAATACCTAATTGTAGGTATTAAATAAATATAAATGAATGTTGCGTTAAAATATGTCCAGATGAAATTTTCATGTATAAACTGCATTAAAATATATATAAAATATATATAGAATTCGATTACGATTCAGAAACAGCCGGTTTAGTTCAGGTTTATTAATGATTTATCTCGAAATATTTCCAGAAATCTCTTATAGGTGATAACCCTGAGCTTAGCACAAATAATGAGCTAATACATAAAGGACCATAAATAAATGTTTTAATCGACAGTTTTGTAATATATAATTTGAAAATTGAATTTTGTATATAGGCATGATTTATGTCAAAATGCAGGTAATTTAATACTAAACCGAAAAGATACGAGCCATTATTTTCACAATTAGATTGTTTAATAAATATAATATATATTCACGAAACAAAATTTATAATCACCAGAAATGAATATAATTTCATTTAATATTTAATGAAATCAAAGCCAATTTGTTCAAATATAGCACGAAAATAATTCATAGAATGAATGAAATTGGATGGAATTTATTATAGCAATGAGGCTGATTTTATACAATGAAATTGAAAAGTTGATCATAAAAATCATTGCCATTTTAGGACATAATTCGTGGTATTCGGGCATAATTTTTTTCAGGAAAATAACATGATCTCTTTGAAAGTTTTCCTAAATTATACATTAACAGGATTTCTTAATGACGATCGATTTTTTTCTTCTTTACGGCTGGTAAGGCTGATTGGGTTTAGAGCTTTGCTTTGGCCAGGGTATTTATTTATTGTTTATTTATTTCTATTTCCCCCCTATTTTTTTACTGACCAATCTTCATGATTTTTTATAGTCTGAATGTTTCGAATCTCAACTCACTGGCCACAGTCACTTTTGAAGACTTCCTTCGGCCAATCCCTGCATTGAAAGGACTTAAGGACAAGCATCAACTCTATGCTATCAAGGCAGTAAGTGTGGTGTATGGATTCATTATTATGGGCATAAGCTTTGGTATCGGACTACTAAGTGGCGTTATTGAAAGCAGTATGTTGGTGACATCAGCTACAAGTGGGCCACTGTTGGGTGTGTTCATACTAGCCATGTTGGTGCCATGTTGTAATTGGAAGGTAACTATAAAATTCCATTATACAAAATTATGCGTTTAGAAAGAATTATTGATTCCAATTATTTTTTTGGAGAAGAAGAAATTTCTAGTATTTTCAAGATACAATTATTTGTAAAATATATTCACTTTACCACAAATAAATACAATAAAATCCGACAAATTCATTTCTAAAAATAATAAAATTGAATTTTAGGTTATACTGGGATACAATTATACTTCTCTCCCGATAAATATGTGAAGAATAATGGTCACGAGGTTTTTCATTCTTAATATTTAGTAAGATTCTGTGTTCATTTTAAAGAATATATTTTTTGACAAAAAATATATTATAACAGACGAGCAACATAAATTCCATAATAATGTCATAGAAGGTAAACATCGGCATTTTATAAATAGTATAAGAATTTTAGATATAGTGAAAATATTTAAACAAATGCTTTCCTCACAAGGGGATAGTACGAAGAGTGATGATGTTGATGAATATGATAATAATTCGTAGGGAATTTGAAATTTTCATTCTCAATCGTTCGAATATTTTATGTGAACAGACTGATTAGAAATTTTATATATTTTATCTAAAAATTATTTATATAATGTTTGCCGTTCATTTGGGTTGTTTATCAATATATAATATATGGAAAATAATTGAACATCACCAACCAAATGTTTTACAAAATGATTTTCTAAATTTTTCAAAGTACACTCATATACAATCAATTTCAACTATTTAATTTATCGACTTCTATTAGATAGTAATATTATTGATATTTTTTTATAACATATTAACTATTTTAATACATTATATAAATTATATTTGTTGAACATGTATTTTTTTAGTTTATGTCGTCTTTGATTTTGAATGCCCTGGCATAAAATTTTCACCTGAGATAAACTGCTAAATATTATTTTAAAACAATACGTAAAATATAATACAACAATATTTAATCGTCTCGAAAAATCAATTCAGTGATTTTATTTTTTGAATTAATGCGTTAAAATTACTAATATAAGTAATTTTTTATATCTTGGCGGACCTAATTCATCCTCTACTGCGCATAAGGGTTGAGCTTCCAGTACCATTGTTGCCATATATGAATAAAAAACTTCACTACAAAGTGCTCAAATTGTAAACTGCGTAGAAGAAAAATTCAGATTGATAATATTTAATCTAGGAATATATACGGCTTCGATTAAAGTCCACTATTTAGTAAAAAGTTTCCAGTTATTTATTATTTGATTTCATCAATTATGCTAATATAATATTCTCTGTATTTGTTGGCTGTCGATATGACAACATTGCAGTAATTTTGACCACACCCTCAAATGACAAAAATGCAGTGGCGAGCATCTCTTCACGAGCATAAGGTTTCGGGGTGTTGAAGCGGCCAGTATATTTTCAATTTTTTTTTAATTGTATAGTAATATTATTAGTCTTATGCATAAACTAGTCTTAATTTGTAATGAGCTGTAGAAGGGGCGGGCCCGCCACTTTAAAAAAAAAATAGCCTATACCTCTAGGAATAGAATTAAATACAAGCAGTTAATTTAAGTTAAATCGTTTTGATATTGTTTTAGAAAAAGCATAGTTGATATTCGATAACGTAATTCTCTGCACCATGGTGAACTAAAATTCCGTTTTCGATTGCGAGCCACCATGGGGACTATCGATCCTTGTGTATTGCATATTTGTTTGCTAAATCTGATAATATACCATAGATTTATTATATTTGTAAATTGGCCGTCGCTTCGCGCAGATTTTGCTGTAGTATCGGTAAATTCCTTTTGAGAGAAATTGGTCGATTTTACAATATATATTTAAATTTTAAATGAAAATGAACTGAGAAATTAGTTAAAGAGTCCGCAATCCTAAAGATTGGTTGGAAACAGCACGCAATGCCGATCTATCCTGAGCTAATCCCTTCATCTCCCTATAGCTATTCATCTCAACGTCTTCAACTATCTGACTCACATACTCCAATCTAGGCCTACCTACCCCTCTCTTTCCCTCCACTCTACCTTCTATGATCAATTGCATAATCCCCCCATGCCTAAGAATATGCCCTACTAATCTGTCTCTCCTACGCTGTAACACTCTCCAAATACTTCTCTTCTCCCCTACTAACTCTAGTACAGCTTCATTTGTTACTTTATCTTCCCAACCAATCCTCATCATCTTCCTATAACACCACATTTCGAATGCTTGTAATCTACGCTTCTCTTCCTTTCCTATAGTCCACGCCTCACACCCGTACAGTGCTACACTCCAAACATATACCTTCAGTAATCTTTTTCTAATACCCAAGTCAATATTTGATCTTAAAATCTGTTCTTTTTCTAAGAATGCCTTCCTACCCTGTGCTATCCTACACTTTATATCTACCTTGCTTCGATTATCTTTTGTGATTCTACTGCCTAAATAACAAAAATCTGACACTTCTTCGATTCTATTATCTCCTATTGTGATCCTCATTTTTCTACTGCATTCCTTTTTGTCACACCTCATCACTTTAGTTTTACCTATATTTATTTTCATGTTAAAATCCCTAGTCAATACTGCCTGCATACCATTCAATACCCTTTCTAAATTCTTTTCGCTTTCTTCCAATATAGCTATATCGTCGGCGAATCTCAACATATATATTTTCTCTCCCTGTACATTCACACCTACACTATACTCTTCTTTTACTTTGTTTATTGCATCTTCTATATATAGATTAAATAATAACGGTGAAAGTGTACATCCCTGCCGAACTCCCTTCCCTATTTTTGCTACCTCTTCTTCCCCCTCAATTCTAACTAAGGCAGTTTGGTGTTTATATAAATTAAAAATTATTCTCCTATCCTTATAATCTATACCCGTTTCTTTTAAAATTCTAAACATTATGTCCCAATCTACATTATCAAATGCCTTTTCTAAATCTACAAAAGCTATGCAATATTAAAAACTGAGAAATATTAAAGGAATATACAACAGATTTATCACACACTTAATAAAGGAACTCTGGAATCGGACTATGCGTCAGGACCCTATCGAATTCGTCCTTTCG
Source organism: Leptodirus hochenwartii (assembly GCA_947310635.1). Lineage (NCBI taxonomy): Eukaryota > Metazoa > Arthropoda > Insecta > Coleoptera > Leiodidae > Leptodirus > Leptodirus hochenwartii. The sequence goes on from OX371176.1 coordinate 41,548,459, forward strand.
CCAAGTTTCACTGAACGAATCATGTTGTGTCTATATGGATACATTCCAGCACGTATGCATGATAACCGAATATAAAATGCCTGTATTTTTGCGATAATGTTCGGAATTAACATCGCGGTAGAGTCGAAAGTCAGCTCCCGTTGTAATAAAAATAAAATATAAATGTCAGCTAACTTGTTTACGTACCAGAAAACGTCTTCTTATCAATAATCTGCTATAAAAAATAAATTGGTTTTTATGATATATCGATTGCCACCATTTTTCAGTATTTATTAGGGTAATGGAGTTTCATTTACTAACCCTACGTAACATTTTATTAGTGTATAACTACAGAACGTTCAAATAAATGTACTATTGCCACCCGTATATGTTTTATAATATTTACCATTGACAATGTGGACGATATAATGAGAAAAGCGCTTTTATATATCATATACAAACAAAAAAGTGGGTAAACAATTAATTTTTCTCTGCAAACAATATTTTTAACAATGTCATGAATATGATTACTACTAGGAACTAGAGCTCGTTAAATAATGAATGCAGTTTTCGTGATAATTAAATTTTATAGGTACATTTAATAGGTGTAATTTATGTAGTCACAAACTACATTAAATTTAACGCAATTTTACGAGAGAACATAAAATATTTTTATTAAAATAGCTACTAGAGCTCAATATTCATTATTTTATGAATAATATATATCATGTTCGTCGTTTCTTTTGGACTACTTTGCACCTTGATGTGCAGTTATATATATAGTTAATTCATAAAAAAATATATTTTCGCACATTAAATTAAAATTATACTAGCGAATAAATTATCCCATACAATTTAGGATATTTAATACATTATAAACCCCATTTCGTAACATTTAAAGAACTATTTAAAGTATAATTATATTTTTTTATTCATTTACATATTAAGTGCATATTGATTAGTTATTTTTATTTATATATTTGGATATCATGGTTTATATTATCTATTATCAAACCTTCAACAAATAAATAATAATCGCAAGAATATATAATATAATAATACGACTTCTAGAATATTCAATTAGGTAATTTCCGTACAGTTGGGCACGCTCGTAAGTTTTTGGTATATCATTTGCCACAAAACTGTATATAAAGTTGTTACAACTTACTCCTTAAACTAATTTCGCTACGCAAATTCAATTTGTGGATACAATTCGCGCTTATGACGCCCACCGAGCATGGATACACCGTAGTTTCTTCGAAACTAGCAAACTAATAAAACTTTTTCTGTTCCACAATCTCATATATAGCTTTCACTACATACATACGAATTCCGACGAAGCTTATACGAAACACCCCTAAATTTTCGCAAGAAAGTAAATCGCTATATTTCAATTTAAGAAAGTTTTAGAACAATACGATCAAAATTACCCCTTAAAAATATACATATCTACTAATAATTTAGTTGCAAAAATGTACAACTACGATATGAGTATAATGTATTTCTTCTTATATAAAATATGTTCTGAAATTATCAGCATATTGTTTTGTTAAATTAAAGGGAATTCTGAATTAAAGTCCTTGAAAATTTGTCCAGTATACAATTTCTACCATCACAAACCCCAATATGATTTGTAGAAAACATTTTTTGGTCTACGGTTTATATTTCTTCAAATTTCAATCACAATTTTACCAAGGATGGTAAATTCCTATAATTAAAGGGTTTGGTATAAGAAACGGAAAATGTGTATGGTCCAATTCCTACAAACGCCTGTTGTCCGTCCATCGCCTTCCTCTTGCACGAAGCACTTATTTCTTGCACATGTAACTTTGTTTCCTCGTGGTGATCGTGCAATAAAATGCAGGCTTCTGCATTCTGAATTTCTGTACTTTCACCAACTGGGTAATCTGGGTCATTGTTAATTGGGTAATTGTCACGATCGTTAAATATATGGGAACCTATATCTTTATCTTCTTCTTCAATGTTTGATTTCAATTGGAAATATTTCTTTTGAATATCAGTAACGAGGAATTAAGGAGCTTATTTTCTTGGAGACCGAACCTTATAGGAATTTACATGTACCTTTGTAGGAATTTGACCACCATTAACTCGACTATCTAAAAATTATAGGAATATGTATACACCCAATTTTACAATCTGTACCTTCAATTTTTGTAACCCTTCTAGGGTGCTGCCTCCGGCGTTGTTGCCGGCCATCTCATCACTCTCTGGATTACCTTCGGCGGCCTGACCGTGGAGAAAGCCCCCGATGTTATTCTGTCCCTATCTACTGAAAGTTGTGATAATAGCTCGTTCAATCCACATCTGCTCAAACACGTCCAGGCGTGGCCAGTGAATGGGCCCCTGTCTTGGCTGAATAACCATACAAGTGCCTTGAATGGTGGATCCATGGTACCTGGAGCGGGTGTACTAGCATCAATAGCGACAGCTGCAAATGGAACGATAGAGCTGGATAAAAATAGGTAGGAACATCTAAATAATATCGTGATTTAATAGTTTGAAAATATTATATGATACAATAAAATATGATTGAAAGACATTACGGTTAAGTCGAATATTATCAAAAATATTTCCTGTTCTTAATTTTTATACGAGCGCAGTACCACAAACAAATAAACACTTCATTGAAGGCTTACGATTGACATATTAGTTGATGTTGAGCCGAATTGACTTTATGAGTAATTTCCTGCTTTGCAAGTCATAGAGTGTGAGTTCAAATCCGAACCACTGCAGAATATTTGCCAATTATTTCTGTGGATATCGTAGAAAAGTAAACGATTTGTATTTGAACATTATGAACATGATTTACATAAAACCATTTTACTAGCACACAACAGCCATTTGTAATTTCCAGCGATTTGGTGTATGCATAAATAATGCCTACAGTTGGTCAGAAAGTACTTATCTGAACAATTTGCTGAAGCACGTAACTTCATTTTATTGTTTACGGCATTTGATTCTTTCATGCAATGTATATATCAAGTTCCGTAAAAATAAGCATTTTTGTTGATATATAAATCATAAAATACGTAACAGGTGTAATAAAATTTCGCGCAATGTTTGTACAGAAAGAAACTCAATTTGCCGCTTTGAATATTTTAATAGTCCAATTATGACAACTCCATACATCTTTTATATACAAAAAAATAATAAATTCAATTGCCTATGGGATATTTACTATATCTCTATATATCTTTATATACTCAATACAGAAATATTAGCAAATATAATATTATGTTCCAACAATAACGTTTAGCAATTTATTTCAATGTTTTAAGTAAATATTGAGACAAAGAAAACATCAATTTATGTCATACAAATTGGTAGTAAAACAATAAATGCCAAACCCTTGGATATTTCAACAAAGCGAATTTAGTAAAGCTGGTTGGCTCGAAATATTTATGGGTAATGTTAATTCATTAGTAATTGAGAATAATTTATAAATCTATTGCTCGCAGCAAATGTAATTTCAATTTTAATTTTTAAAATTTCATATTGAATGAATTGAAAAATATAATAAATTAAATTGAATTTAAAATTGAATTGAATAATTATAAAAATATCTAGACTACGCAAAATAAAAAGGGTTGCAAAACATGTATGTATAGTTCATCTAACTTCTATTAGTTTCTGTATAATTTAAAAAATTATCATTACGGTCTTAAATAATAGTATAGAATATCACCCAATTGCCGTAACTCAAACCATTATATAGCTAGATGCGCATTTCAAAGGCTATGCCCCCATCTTCAGTAGTACAAGATAAAAACTAAAATATATCTATCAATATGCTATTTCTGTATAATGATAGATATATTATAATAAAAGCCATTGACTCAATCACGTTTTCATTTATGTATGTATTTAAAATATTATTATGTTCGTGAAAATCTAAGTATAATTTAGAATTTTATTTTATTTAATAAAATTTTATTAGTTAAAGAGTCCGCAATCCTAAAGATTGGTTGGAAACAGCACGCCATGCCGATCTATCCTGAGCTAATCCCTTCATCTCCCTATAGCTATTCATCTCAACGTCTTCAACTATCTGACTCACATACTCCAATTTAGGCCTACCTATCCCTCTCTTTCCCTCCACTCAACCTTCTATGATCAATTGCATAATCCCCCCATGCCTAAGAATATGCCCTACTAATCTGTCTCTCCTACGCTGTAACACTCTCCAAATACTTCTCTTCTCCCCTACTAACTCTAGTACAGCTTCATTTGTTACTTTATCTTCCCAACCAATCCTCATCATCCTCCTATAACACCACATTTCGAATGCTTGTAATCTACGCTTCTCTTCCTTTCCTATAGTCCACGCCTCACACCCGTACAGTGCTACACTCCAAACATATACCTTCAGTAATCTTTTTCTAATACCCAAGTCAATATTTGATCTTAAAATCTGTTCCTTTTCTACGAATGCCTTCCTACCCTGTGCTATCCTACACTTTATATCTACCTTGCTTCGATTATCTTTTGTGATTCTACTGCCTAAATAACAAAAATCTGACACTTCTTCGATTCTATTATCTCCTATTGTGATCCTCATTTTTCTACTGCATTCCTTTTTGTCACACCTCATCACTTTAGTTTTACCTATATTTATTTTCATGTTAAAATCCCTAGTCAATACTGCCTGCATACCATTCAATACCCTTTCTAAATTCTTTTCGCTTTCTTCCAATATAGCTATATCGTCGGCGAATCTCAACATATATATTTTCTCTCCCTGTACAATCACACCTACACTATACTCTTCTTTTACTTTGTTTATTGCATCTTCTATATATAGATTAAATAATAACGGTGAAAGTGTACATCCCTGCCGAACTCCCTTCCCTATTTTTGCTACCTCTTCTTCCCCCTCAATTCTAACTAAGGCAGTTTGGTGTTTATATAAATTAAAAATTATTCTCCTATCCTTATAATCTATACCCGTTTCTTTTAAAATTCTAAACATTATGTCCCAATCTACATTATCAAATGCCTTTTCTAAATCTACAAAAGCTATGCAAGTTACCTTTCCTACCCTCATTCTTTTTTCTACTACCGTTCTTAGTGCTAGAATCGCCTCCCTCGTCCCTCTGTTTTTCCTAAAACCAAACTGATCTTCTCCTAGCCTTTCCTCTACTTTATTTTCTAATCTCCTATAAATAATCTTTAGCAATATCTTCGATGCATGTGATAGTAGACTAATGGTCCTATAGTTCTCACATTTTATTAATATATAAAAAATGAAATGCGCATCTATTTACTTAATGCTTTAAGTTACGGTATTTGGGTGATATTCTAAACAATTATTTAACACCGTAGTGATAATTTTTAATTTAATATAAAATTAATAATTGGCACCTTTTACAAAACCTTCAACGGTATATTTTAGAATTATTAATTTACCACCACATAAATTTGAAAATAATGGTATAAATCAGTTTTATAATGAAACACTTTTTTAAAGTTTTGGTTGTTGCGCTTTTTAAGACTTTCTACAATACATGTAAATTCTCTGTTATCCTCTAATTATCGCAATACATTATGATACAATAGAATATTTTAAACGAGTTATTTACCACTACTTATTATTTTATATATAATTGAACGGTACATGCGACATTCACGTTGATTTTATTCTTCTTAACATCTACGCCACTCTGTATAATCCTCCGGTTCTAATTTTGTCGAGTATCAACCGTGGAAGTTTGTGTACATTTAATTTTTTCCCAACACTTTTTGCTTTATGTTTATTTTACATTTTGTGGACTATAGTATGTAAATCACTCGCATTAGTTCGGGCTCGCCCATATTTGCATTATCCTGGTTTCACATAATACCGTTATATAGTGTATATAATTATTCCAAACGGGCAGAAGCGTGATGAATTCTCTGCTATTTTTTTCAAATGTACTATACTTGTTTTGAGCTTGACATTTTCATTATAATGTTAATAATAACAATATACGACTGTTTTCATTTTAGCAACAGACTTGTATTTTTAGATATTGTAATATAATAAAGCAATTTATGTTTAAATTCACATATCGCATTCTACATATGATAATGAAAAGATTATCGAAATTTTCAATTAAAAATTGTTCAGAAAATTTCAATATTTAAATCAAAACTCAACATGACCGGTTTAATATAATGAACTGTGTGTAACCCATAATACTTCCTTCTATACTTTACAGTGTACTTCTACGTCTGCATGTGTATAAAAAGAATATACTAGTATACTTTATAACAGCTTATCTTATTCTTTTCATATATAATAAGCCTTTACACAAGATAGAATAAGTATAAGAATCATTGGCGGAACATTGAGCGCATCACCGTAGATATATAATTGTATTGTGATATTTTAACTCGGCATTATTTTTCCTAAAAGATAAAGCTTGCGTCGCGATAGCACTCAACACAACATGTTGTCACGGCGAGCAAGTGAGTTATCTGTATATGCACTCATCCTATCTGTTGCAAGCGGTAGAGTGAAGAGCGACCGTATGCAGTATATCATCTGTTTCTTTGGTTCGCGTATTGTATGCGCCGCAAACAAAATAGCGGCCCGGGTTGTAATGGCAACGTGACGTCACGCTGCTCCTACAGCTAAGAATATATCGTTGTTTTAAGCTATTCCGGGCCGCAATTCTTTAGCGTCCCAACAGAGAAGCCTAGTCTACTATACAGGAAATTGATATAGAATAGCCAGATAAGACAGTTGCATTGTTCTGTGTAGTTACGTATGTACGATTTTGCCACGTGTTTCTTCAAGAATATATTTAATAGAAATAATTTATTAAAAATGAATGCTGTTAGTTCTTTATTGAAAATAGTTTTGTTTAGACTTTCTCTTGAGGACAAAGTAAAAATTAAAGAATTAGGTAGGCCATTGCCTGATTTAAATTTATCACGAACTTGTGCAAGGAGTGTTTATATCAATGAAAGATAGCAGAGTGGAATAACACTTTCAATAAATGATTGAAATAAATTATTTTGCATCCATTTTAGGTAAAATTTCTTACTATTATGTTATTTTTGAAGAAATGCGCCCCCCGTCGATTAAAATGTCAAGAGCCACCATTGATATGAATATAAAATCCATTCATTTTTAGTTTAAATTTTTTTTTAAAGATTTCTAAATCAGTCGCAACTTTATTCGCTCTAAAATTTTATAAACTCACCTTTACTCATCATATAAGTATAGTGCATATTGTATTCGCTTGGCTAAAAAGTAGACTTCAAGCAAATTAATATTCAACCCAAATTTTATTTTTTATCCATTTGGATTATAGGCCTTTAAATATTTATTTCATATTAGTTGTTTTTACATGAAGTTACCATTTTTGTGTGAGGTAGCGGCTATGTAATAATAAACATTTTAATAAGGTTATTAATGAGAATTTTAATGAGGCCCATGAGAGTTGTTAAATTTATCTCAAATATATACCGTATACATCCCCATAAAACTTTCTAAGTACTTTTATATTTTCTAATTAATTATTATAACACAAAGGTAAATTAAGAACTCGGGATTAAGCAAATTTAAATTTTAGTTGGTTTTTGGTAAGTTGAAAACGTAAATGATGTAACAGAAATAAAGACACTGTTGGGATAGTTAAATGCGAGGGCGCACAAATAACTTAAATCATCTAGCTAATCAATTAAGATTACATATGAAAAGAATAAGACAAGCTGTTATAAAGTATACTAGCAATGATTACTAACTATAAAGATAGACATAATATTTAATTCTCTACCACAAAAAAAAAATTACCCATCATTAAATTAACAATTCATTGTAAGTATATGTGCGGTGCTAATAATCCAACTACTTTCTGATCTGGACAATATTATTTGAGAATCCATTTACATTTTACAAAATAAAACACTATCAATGGATGCATTTAATTAATTTTACTTTACCAAATATGATTTGATATAAAAGTCCATCTTTCTTACCAATTTTCAAGAATTAACACTAACAACATATTATCAATAACACACATCCTTTAAATTGTCTCATTTTCATACAAATATTTTCTTATTCTTATATTAAGTTTACGCACGGCAATGTAATACTAAGTAAGGTCTGGTTGCTGAATTATTTGATCCGATATTTTAATCGCGCGGATTATATTTGGTATATGTTTGTTGCGCACGTATATTATCAAGTATTTATATTTATGGAATATTTCGCAACTTCTTTTTTCTCTACATTTCTCAACTATGGCAATTGATTGCGTGGTCTTAATGTTAGATTCAAAAATTCGGCAATCGGACCTCAGTCTTCTCTTTTTGTGCAATAAATATAAATAAATCTTAATATTGAAACATACCGCACATTTATATTCGAATGTACCTAGTTAGTTAAAGAGTCCGCAATCCTAAAGATTGGTTGGAAACAGCACGCCATGCCGATCTATCCTGAGCTAATCCCTTCATCTCCCTATAGCTATTCATCTCAACGTCTTCAACTATCTGACTCACATACTCCAATCTAGGCCTACCTACCCCTCTCTTTCCCTCCACTCTACCTTCTATGATCAATTGCATAATCCCCCCATGCCTAAGGATATGCCCTACTAATCTGTCTCTCCTACGCTGTAACACTCTCCAAATACTTCTTTTCTCCCCTACTAACTCTAGTACAGCTTCATTTGTTACTTTATCTTCCCAACCAATCCTCATCATCCTCCTATAACACCACATTTCGAATGCTTGTAATCTACGCTTCTCTTCCTTTCCTATAGTCCACGCCTCACACCCGTACAGTGCTACAATCCAAACATATACCTTCAGTAATCTTTTTCTAATACCCAAGTCAATATTTGATCTTAAAATCTGTTCTTTTTCTACGAATGCCTTCCTACCCTGTGCTATCCTACACTTTATATCTACCTTGCTTCGATTATCTTTTGTGATTCTACTGCCTAAATAACAAAAATCTGACACTTCTTCGATTCTATTATCTCCTATTGAGATCCTCATTTTTCTACTGCATTCCTTTTTGTCACACCTCATCACTTTAGTTTTACCTATATTTATTTTCATGTTAAAATCCCTAGTCAATACTGCCTGCATACCATTCAATACCCTTTCTAAATTCTTTTCGCTTTCTTCCAATATAGCTATATCGTCGGCTATTTAATATTATTATTATCTATCTATTTTAATATTATTACGAATAAAGGGTGATAGTAAGGTGATTTTATGCTCCAGTATGATTAATCTACAATACTCAAAATTAGTAAATAAATTTATTATAAATTTGTTACAAATTTTCTCTAAAATATACTAAGTGCACAAGGGTTCTAAATTTATTATTCATGTTTTTTTTACTAATAATTATTAATTATACCAACACGAAGATTTTTAATTTGACCTGGAATTTTATCCTTCTCTCATTAAACATAGTGATCTACTCACCGACATCTACTCAATGACGTATATGTACTACTCACTGTTGGGTTGCTTCACTACTGTGTTTGTCGGCTGGTTGGTGTCTGTGCTGGTAGGCCATGATGAGGGCGATATCTTCGACGAGAAACTGATCCACCCGATCGCCCGGAAGATGGCGGCGTGGTTCCCTGGACCAATGCGCCCCTATGCCGACAAAAGTGGAAATAGCAGCGGTGGGGTTGTTGTTTTGACTAGCGGTAAAGATTGCCAAGGAGTATTGAATGGTTTAAGCGGGATCAGTAATTTAGGTGAGTTTGGAGATTTTGTCTTCAAATTGAGGTAAAAAATATTTATGTCAATAAAGAAATCATTTTATGATAGTAGGGACATGAAGAATAATTTTATCTTCATTACTTGATAATAAATTGAAGTAGCTATTCACATTATTACCTATTAGGTATACATAATACATAATAAATTAGAAATGCATGTAAAATTGTATGAAAATTGACGATGTGGTCGCTACACGACTTTAATTTATGGGTGAATCAAAAAACACGGTTAATAATGTCCATCACTGGTTTTGCCAAGAAAGTACATGAGAAATTACAATCGAATATTAAATAAATCAGCTAAAAATCGTTTTTAACTTATCTATCTTCATTTTTGTTTAAGTTTTTTAAATTGTTTAGATTATTATAAATTGAAGGTCTTTTTGTCTTTTACCTCAGTTTAGGAAATGTTGGCAGAAAACTAATCAGTCCTTCGTAGTAGCACTAACAACATAATTTCAAGTTTAGTTAAGTACAGATAAACAATTAGATAACACGCTAAGACAGTTAGACATATTTCTTTTTTGAACTCAATCGTGAATATATATTGAAACCTCGCTATAATTTTTGGATCTTTGTCAATCCATTCATTTATGAAGGTTTCATTTATCATATAACGCATATATGCTATAAATGAGAGACAATTTATTCATTGCCTTCCGATTTTATACTTTTTCGTTTCATAAAGGACAAGCTAACTCCTAATACTTTGTAAAAGATTTTGAATTTATAAAATTTTCATTTCTGAAAAAAACCATCACTTTTTCCCAACTCTTTTATATCAACAGGTGTTGCATCAGTACAGAATCCTAGCAGCAGTAAAATAGATATCGATTCGAAAGAGAATGCTGCGTATTTCCAAGAGATTTCATTAGAGAGTGAAGTATATAACACCAAGTTGTGATCTAGAGAACGTCAGATGGCAACGAGAGACCGTTTTGAACTGGTTATGTTATTAATTTAAAAAACAAAATTAGATTCTAGTTAATTTATATATTTGAATCATTCAGCTTCTTTTGCAAGCATTAATTGCTAATAAATTTAAAGTGTAATAGAAGAAATATTTGAAATTGAAAAATCTATCAGTGCTCAAACAAACAATCGATTGTAACAAGAATATTTAATATTATATACAAATATTACACTGCAATCAATTCGTGTAATTTTTTTATCTCTATTTATATATTAATCAAATTACATATAAAATATGAAATCATATTTTATTATTATAGATAAGACCTAGAATTATTTTAGCGACTAGTGACAATTTTATTATACAAGCCATTAAACTAGTATACTGTGATCTCTAATATTAATATAAATCATTTGCTAGACTGGTAATATGATTTTAATTAAGTTTTTTGTACTATACGAACAAGTTTCAGTTTCTGAAAGTCAATCAATGCGAATTTTGTAATATTATGTGTAATAAAATTCGTGATCTATTTCATATATTATGTACTTACACTTATAATAAAAACATAAATAGGTTTTACTCAATGACGTAGTATTTAAATAATTTTGTATGTGTTTTTGTATGACGTATTGTTAGTGACCATTAAACTGCTACCTCAGTATTAATTTATATTTTAAACAATTGCCTTCTATTTGCTGAAAATATATAAATTCACAGAAAATGAGATCTAGGATATTTTTATAAATCTAGTTTTTATTGATTGAACATGTCAATATTTTACTACCTACTTAGATGCTTAATATAAAATTAGATTCTATTTAAACGTGTAATACTCAAATATTATTGGTTGTTGATAATGATATTGAAGAATCCATAAATCACGATTACTTTATAAAATAAGTACATTATGTATTATCTTTCCATTTGTATTATTAGCTGTAGATTCTATGATATTTGATGGTATGTATTTTTATCCTAATTAAAAAGTATTTCTCCGTACTCCTTAATTCGTTCCGTAAAAAAAGATAATATATTCTAACATGCATAATGAAGTATATATATAATAAAATTGAACCATACAATTTTGGAAAAACTGATCTGGCCTATAAATTTTTTGAAAAGCGACGAGCTGATTTGCTGAAGATGAAGATTTAAAATCACTTAAAACATACAATTGAGTCAATTACATTTTAGAAGTAATAATATCAAAAAAGTTTTCAAAATTCAACACTTTAGAAAGTATAATCACTAAAGCCGTATTAGTAGATCAGCTATTTCCATTTCGGGTTAACATTCTACCGTTTAGCATCCTAAATAATATAACTGAATGAAGTCCAAATTCAAATTGGCCTAAATGTTTGAGGATTAATATTATTAATACTTCTGCAATAAAATCCTCTCACTGTATATCTTTAAATCTTCAAATTATATTTAAATAATCTATCTGAGAGCTTAATGCTATAAGAATTTAATTCATCACCTTCGACTGCATTCCGTAACTCTACATCATACACAATAATAGTTTTGACTATATATATTTCTATAATTAAAAATCGAAATGATTTAGCATTGAACCTAACTAAGACATTGGTAGAACCAAGAACATTTAAAGTGTAATAAAATTGAATGGTTGAATAATTATTTTTATCTTTTGAGATAAAGAACTTATAATACCATTCAAACTGCATAGGCAGGTAATTAGCAAATCGTATTAATTAATTCATGTTAATTAGATAGGGTTTTATCACCATTTAGTTTAATAAAATAATATAATTATTAAACATGGATTATGTAGAGTGTAAATATTTGAACTACTGACAGCAGACTAGTTCCAATTTAAATTGGATTAAAATTAAAATTCGTTTTGCTTTTTAAATTGGATTGTGCCGAATATATTACTGATACTTAATACTAATAAATTTCCTCTAATTTCCACATAAAGGGCCTCAAAATCTTATTGTTACGTTGATATTTTGCTTTAAGCATTTTTGTAAAAATGTAATTACATGCATTAAATAGGAAATTTTGCCTTTATTTTCAACGCTTTGCCCTAAATGAGCAGATAAAAAGCTCTAAAGTATACCAACGGCTTTCGACGAATAAATATACAATTCAGTAATAAATAATAGTTTTATATATAAGTTTTATTTGCTGAATCTAAGCGAACGTAGCTCAATAGATAGATTTAATTAGCGTAATTGATTAATATTGCGTTGATTCCTTATTGGGATATATTTAATGTATCTTTTTTATTTTAACTTTATTATGGCCGTGGTACATAGACAGATTGTCCAAGTAACATATCTTAATTCATTAATAAATTATGATATCAACCAGATATAGCAAATTAATTTATGAAGCATTGCAATAAAATTAATAACATTACATTGGCGTACCGCTATTTAAAATCGAATATAAGTGCTATATTTAGTTCCCTTTCCCTAATTTAAAAAAATCAGTTAACGTATTAATTTTGTTGATAATAAAAATAAAACAATTAATAGTCATAATTTTTTTATTATAATTAATTACTTTTCTAGGAATATTTGAAAGACTGATTTATTTTCCGATTTGTAAGGATAAGGAGCAAGTGTTTTTATGAAACACCTTTTTCAATTTCACTACTTTAACTTTATTCGTTGCTAATTAAAATAATAAAAGTATTTATTCCATACTAATGAAATCTTAGAAAATACATTTCATATAAGGTCTACACAAATTGATATTTCCATTTGTTTATGTGAAATTATAATAAAACTTGCGATTTTTTGGCAATTGAGATGGTCAGAAGCAAAGAGGCGTAAGGTGGCTACAAAAAAAATTTGTGATTTTTTGACAATTGAGATGGTCAGAAGCAAAGAGACGTAAGGTGGCTACAAGTAAGTTTTGAGAAAACGCATTCCAAATTTATTTTTGTTTTGAACCTTATAGAAATGTATTAACGGCTCTATTACCATTCAATAACTTTGCTTGATCCATGTTATGTGATAAAAAAGTGTTTGAGGATTTTTTCCCGTTTTATAGAGTGATTAATTAAAGCATCGTTTTACTTATACCCCTCTGCTCTCGAAAATTGCATTTGTACCCATTTATCACCAACCAAATGAAAAAATAAAAGAGAAACTTCGTAGTTTATTAAACTTTATTAAACAAAAAGCTATAAGTGTAGTTATACCTAAAGTGACCGTATGTCCCGCTTCTAGCGGGGCAACTCCGATTTTTGATAATTTGTTCCGCGTCCCGCGAGATTTTTGAAATGTCCCGCTTGAAAGATAAAAATCATTATTTCCAAGTTTACTACAAATTACAAAATTACTACCATTCACCACTGTAGACAAAATTCTGCGGAAATGACTCGACCGATTTGAATGATTTTGGTGTTATATTAAAGCGAATATGGTCTATCTTTGCCCATTTTGTCATAAATAAAAAAAATAAAAAATTAGAATGACTAATTCTCCTCTACATTAATATAGGCCTTTATTTGTCTAATACCTGGTGATTGGCGTCTGACTTAAGATTAAAGTAAAAAATATGAATCAACAGGCGAGACCTGGCGAAGCAATATATATATATATATATATAATTTATTCATATAATTTATATTTACACAAATTTCTTATATTTTGATTTTTTAAGATTTAATTTTTTTTTTTTGCAAAATATGTAGGATTTGTAAATTACAAAATATATACGCAATAGCGTCATCGAAGAACAATCGGTCAATAATTGTGTATGTTTTTTTAACTATACATTTATATCCGATTTGCCTTATTTTGGCAACAAATTAACTAATGTTTACATAAAATTATGTTAATAAAAACATGTATAGGATTTGGGGGCACCGTGGTGCCGTGCCGGATATTTTCTTGAGGAAAAATCCCTTCCGGACCATGGACATTGTGAATGTTGCCATTCAGGAGTACCCTGAATGTGCCATGAATTGCTCTAGTTATATAATATGTTCGATGTTGTAAGTTCGTAATGCCATAAAGAGGATAGGAGTGCCTTCAGCGCCCATCCTTCAAAAAAATTAAATAAAATAAAAAATGTATAGGATTTGGTGATAACAATACTCGAGAGTTACTGCAGATGTTGTTGAGTGCTGTCGAAGCGAAGTTAAGTCTCGCTTCAACTGTTAGACAAAGTAACATTGAAGCTGCTCATATAAAATAACATGTGCAGATAAGATGAAGATGGGGGCATAGCCCTTGTAATGTACATCTAGCTACTTAATGATTGTTACGGTATTTGGGTGATAATCTATATTAATTAAATTTAAATATTTATTAATTTTATTATGGATTATTAATGTTGATTTTTACTTTAAAAATTTATTGTATTGTAAAATTAAATATTAAAAACGGCGCACAAATTATTATGCTTTTTAAATAAGCGCACAAGCAAAAGAAAATGCGCACATCAGCAGATGTGCATTTTGAGTCAATAACGTAAGAGAGCTGGAATCGTCTAAAAACGATCCCTTTCGACGAATACAAGCGTTTTTAGACATTTTCGTACTTCTCGGATCAAAACTGTATTTTTCACGACAAAAAAATATTTTTTATCTCTGAAAATAAATTTATTATCGTCAGAGAGCCGGAATCGTCTAAAAACGATCACTTTAAACGAATACAAGCGTTTTTAGATATTTTCGTGCTTCGGGGGATAAAAATGTATTTTTCACGACAAAAACATATTTTTTATCTCTGAAAATAAATTTTATAACGTCAGAGAGCTGGAAACGTCTAAAAACGATCACTTTCAACGAATACAAGCATTTTTTGACATTTTTATGTTTCGCGCATTAAAATTTTATTTTTCAGGACAAAAAATATTTTTTATCTCTGAAAATAAATTTAATAACGTCAGATAGCCGGAATCGTCTAAAAACGATCACTTTAAACGAATATAAGCATTTTTAGACATTTTCGTGCTTCGCAGCTTAAAAATGGATTTTTAACGACAAAAAAATATTTTTTTATCTCTGAAAATAAATTTATTAACGTCAGAGAGCTGGAAACTGAATCAATGTTATACGTATTTCTAGAATGTATGTGTAATTACTTTTGTTTGAATTCAAATATTCGAGAATATTAGTTTCAATTTTGCGAATGTATTATATCTAACAGTTTTCAAATCATTAAATCCTTTCTCAACTTATACAAATATCTATATTTGCCGGTCTCTGTATGGCTGGCGCCCATCAATCATTTTCTTATAAACCCACGACCCTGCAGCCAGCAAGGGCGTCATTACACATGGAACAATAAAAATGTCGCATAACCAACCACTTCTTGGAACATCAGCTCATTAAGTGCATGCATTTAAAAATGATGAGGTATTGAAAATAAATTTATACAAAGAGATCACAGCGAGTTCTCCTTTACAACATAATATACACGCCCAATCCAACACACCCAGAAAAATCAAGGTAAATAATACCATACCACAATATACTGTACGTTCGCACATTACTGCAATTTACCAAAAATTTGAAAGTTATTGTTGGAATACAATATCCTACTTAGCTTGGTAATTATCTTAATTTAAATCATGTATTAAGAGTTATATACATTTCCCATAAAATTTAATTAGCACCTTTATAGGATCACAATAACCCATTCACCTGTCCATTTAATACACGGTATAATAACATACATTTAAATACTTGATTAAAAATGTGTGGAATTAATGCGTTGAAGTGCTAATTTCATTGATAATTATAATATTTAAAAGTGGAGAAATATTTCGTACCCTATCGGGGTCTCTGAGTAGATATAGTGCATAATTTTGAGAGGTTAAAATTCTTAAACCATTAAAATTCAATGTGTTTTTGTAATTATCTGCTATTCGTAATTCATGCACATCACGATCATGTAAAACAAAACTAGTATTCTTTATCTTAGCATAGATTATATAAGCAAACTTTTCTGATGTGTTCGTATGAATTAGAAATTTAGTACAGCTATAAGCATAATTTTAGAATAATAAGGAAACGTCCGATGCCATTTTTTAATTCATTGTAATATAAGCAATCGAATACTGATTTATTATTATTTATAAGCTCGTATATTAATGTCAATTATGAAATTTTGTATTGAATAAAAACAAATATTTATTTCTAAGGATATCAATCTGGTATTATCAGCTTATGCTCTTTATTGTACAAAACAATAAAAAAATACGTAAATAGACTACAACGAAAATGATAAGCTTAAAAATGAAGAAGGCATTCGAAAGATGTTGTAATAATATTCAAAATATTGGATGAAATATCATGTTCTTGCAACATAGGAAGTGGAATATCGAAAGACAATGGATACAATTATACGATAGCGTAGGTGTAGGTCTAGTGCAAATTCTTTTTAAATTTTTAATGATTCCATTTAGTACAAAAGATTATAAACATTCCTTTATTTTACTTTTTTCTGAGTTTATATGATGTATAACTCTTTGTCAAAATTTATTTGATTATATATGCATATAAGCCAAAGAATTTAATTCCGACAACATTACTACATAAAATTTCTATTAGTTGTTGCTAATTTACCAATTTGATTATATTTAGCATTATATATAATGATATACCAAATCATTATGCTGCTTCACAGACTGCAAAGGAATTCGTTAAATCATTCTCAACAATTAAATATTAAAAGTCATGTAAAAGTTTCTGTTACTATGATAATTTATTCCTTATTGCATTTAAGGAATACAGTGTAATAATTTTGAATTACCCTGATTTCTTTTTCGCCAATAATGACCGTTTATGTAATAGTAAAAAATGCTGCAAGTCTATTTACATTTGCACAATTAATTGCATATGCATAATGCAATGGTTCTTTGTTAATTACTAAGTTGGAAGCATTAATTTTATTAATTAATTAAGTGTATAATATGAAATTGCAGATGTGAATATATACGTATTTTATAGGTATGTTGTATTGCGTATGAATTTTTATAAGCCACTTCCACAAAGGCATCTACTATTAATTGGTAAGGCATCTACTATTAATTAAATTGTTCCGAATGGAAGTTCAAAAATGAATTTTTAAATGACTTTTTAGATCCAACATCGACCAGAATAAATCCTACTAATTCATCAATCTTTAAAAAAAAATTGCACACAGAAACGTTCCATAATTTCTTTCCAAAAACGTTCCATAAACTCTTTCCCATTCTATTGCATATAGGTTTGAAAATTGAGCATATTTTCTGTAACAATAATAGAAAATCTTCCCATTTTAAAGTTAGCGGAATATCGTGAACATTAATCTTGGTTTCACGAATTCAATGCAATTGTTGGTTGTACGAAATAATAAAAGTAATGGGAGCAAATATTACACGCTTGGTGCATGATAGTTCAAGGAATTTCAAACAATATAAGAGAGTTTAATATGTATATAGAGAAACAATTCTGATCAATCATTTGCAATATTATAGTTCAAACAAAGAAATCATAAATATATACAAGTAGAAATATATTCTTCAACATTTCTTATTAGCAATATTGCCATGCTCGTAGCTAGACAAAATATCTAACCGTTGCAAAGCCAAACTCTCTGAGGACATTCATTAATAATTTAATTAACTATTTTTTCACATACATTTTAAAGTTTTTAGAGGCATGTGTATTATTTCTTAGCGTCCAGATCAATGATTTTGGAATAAGTTTTAGATTAGTTAAAAGCCTTTCAATTTCTATAAAAAAAACAATGCATTGCAAACTAAATTGATCAATTTAGTTTCTTGCCGTTATTAACCATCTTAATAAGATGTTATTTTGCTTTTAAACTACACATAGTTGAACTTGTTAATTAGCACATTTCTAATTCAGTGCTTCAAATAAAGATATTTTTTAGTTTAAATTCTGATATATAATGAAAACCTTATGATTATTAATAAATATAAAAATTAACATTCTTTCAAATTTTTCTGTTTCGTCATTATGATGTAGAACGTAGTGATTTTTATGCTGAGGTCGTAATAATTTTGACTATTATTATTTTATCGGAAATCGAAAATCGAAAATAGAATAAAACTATAAAACTAAATGAATGTAGTATGATTTTATACTATATACAAAATTGCAAAATTGATGCGTACATTACGAAACTGAAACATTGTTTTAAACATTTTTAGAATACAGAGCTATAAAATATATAAGAAAATCCATATTTTTTTATTTATATCTCTATTAGTTTATACATGAGATTCCGCCACTGGCACTGCCGGCCTACCCTGTATATAACCTATACCTGCAGCCAAAGTCTAAAACCATCAAATGGCAGATCTATAATACAAATGTTAAACTTCCATTTACAATATACTATCTATCTTATTTCTTTCTAATTCTGAATAAATGCACCTATCTTTGTTGCACTGTGTACAGTCTCTCAAGGGTCGAGGGGTCCATGAATTTCGTACTGAATCTCGACCCTGCAAAATAACGTCTGTACCACATCATTCTTATGCACAACTTATTCCTTTTTGCCGTTTTCTAAACACAAAATTCTGGATTGTGCATTGAAAATTAACTACGCTAATTATAATAAATTAACTAATAATAATAAACCATTTATCGGCATATAGGAATGTACAGCCAAAATAAATGCCCTCAAATAATAAGCTTTATAAGATATAAGGCTCATCCTTGCTCTTCCTGGCGCACCTGTATGATAATATTCATACAGGTTGTTCGCTATAAAATTGCCTCGGGTCGCGCAGATAACGAAGGGATATTTTCGGCATTCTCCGTGAAGAGAAGGCGGTTCTTCTCTTCAACTCTGTCGACCAGTGGCGTTCTGAATACATTTGTCGTTCTTACCATGTTCGTAATATAAGAATTTTTTTGGGCAAAAGTACCTACTTTATTACATGCAACAAACTAAGTAACAAAGATACAACAAGTCAAATACAAAATAGTAAATTAACATAAATTAATGGTCTATAAAATGCCGTCGTCATATGCTATTATTACATACATAAATAACATTTCTTCAGTGAGGTAATAGGTAATGTTGATTTAATGGATATTTAAAAAGAAATAGAGTAATTTACAATTCTTCTTCACTGTCATTATTTAAAAATAAATTACTGTCCTCTTCGTCGGATTCTTCGTTCAGATTTATAATTAATTGTTCAGTTTCTGTATCCACTATAGTTTCATTTTCGGAATCGAAATCTTCTTGTTTAATTACGTTTTTACAACACTTTTTCCAAAGCTCTTGTGTGACATTGTTGAATTCCTCTTCTACTAACACTTTCACATCTTTTAAAGAAAATGTCACATTTCTTTTGGCAACATTGTATTTCCCATATTAGTTGTATAGGATTCAAATCCAGATGATAAGGGGGTTAAACGTAAAACTCTGTGTCCATGGTCTGTGCAAAGTGTGTCAAATTTATATGTAATGTGGTTCTTTTTATGAGATTTTATAATATCGTATAGCTGGGCAGTGGCGGTTCCTTATGCAGGCCGCAGGGCCGCGCGCCCCTCCTAAACATTGAGCGCATCACCGTAGATATATAATTGTAGTGCGATATTTTATCTCGGCATTATTTTTCCTAAAAGATAAAGCTTGCGCCGCGAATATACCTAATACTCATGACTCACACGATAGGCAGCTAGCAAGTACCAGTCAAATGCATATGCCCTATCTGTTGGAAGCGCTAGAGATAGAGCGACGGTATGCAGTATAGCTATACTGCATATACTTCGCAATATAGCCTTATCGTTAATATGTAGTACAAATTCCAGCGCCAACCAGCCACACAGTACAGGTTAAATGCATATGTACTCATCTCACTCTATTGCAAGCAATAGGTGAGAGCGACCGTATGCAGTATATCTTCTCTATTTCTTCCGTCCGCTTGTACTATATAACAACTAGTGTACAACATTTCAACGGCTATGGATGAGTCATAGCAACGTGACGTCACGCTTCTTGTACAGCGAGAATATATATCGTTGTTTATGCTATTCTGGGCTATGATTCTTTAGCGTTCTAACAGAGAAGCCTAGTAAACAGTAAAATTGATGTAGTTGCATTGTTCTGCGTAGTTACGTATGTACGATTTTGCCACGTGTATCTCCAAGAATATATTTAATAGAAATAATTTAATAAAAATGAATAGTGTTAGTTCTTTATTGAAAATAGAGTTTTATAGACTTTCTCTTGTGGACAAAGTAAAAATTAAAGAATTATGTCATAGCCTGATTTAAATTTATCGCAAACTTGTGCAAGGAGTGCTCAAATCCGGACATTTATGCGGCGTTTTACAAGCGACATTTACAAAAATATATATAACACAGATGAAGGACAGATTCTCATATCGTGGCCATCTAAAGCCGCTGAGTTATTTAACACGAAATCGATGCCAACATTTTCTAAACAATTTCCAGTGGACCTTTTGGAAACCGTGTGTCATGCATATCCATTCTTGAATAAAACCACATTAAAAACAGAATTAGAAGTCATTTATTCGCGTCCGGATTTTTATCAAATAATTGGAGCCACAAATTTTCTTTCGTTATTGCTACAAAATAAACCCAGTGAAACTTTCCCGGAAACTATAAAAATACTAAAAAATTATTTTAACAACCCCGATGACCACTGCTGAATCAGAGCGTTGTTTTTCAACACTCAAAAAAATAAAAACTTTTTTGCGAAATACTATAGGTAATGATCGTTTAAACGCGTTGGCGATGATGCGTATTAATAAAAATGTGGTGCAAGATATTTACAATTTTAACGAAAAAGTTTTGGAAAAGTTTATATCAATGAAAGATAGAAGAGTGGATTTCACTTTCAAGAAATGATTGAATTTAATCATTTTGCATCCATTTTAGGTAATATTTCTCACTATTATGTTATTTTTTAAGAAATGCGTCCCCCCAGATTGAAATGGCACGAGACACCACTGCAGCTGGGGCTTTAACATTAGATGCGTGTATGGAATTTTTTTTTTTTGGACAACCATTTTACCATTTCCTGCTTAGGAGAATTGCTGTTTGGCCCACGATTAATTTGCATGTTATGGTAAGGCGCGTTGTCGATGATAATTACGGAACCTCCCGTAAATTTGGTAACAATTTATCCATTTTCCGTAATTTTCACCATTCATTTCATTGTGATAGTCTTCACTTTTCATACCTGACTGAAAAATTGTCAAACAATTTGGTACAAAGCCACTTTTGAATTATGAATTATTATTAAACTTTGACCCTTTGAAATATTCGTATGGAGTCCTTCATTGGAATTATCACTCCACGATTTCGACTGAGTATGTCCGGCGTGGATATATGTCCCGTCGATATAAATGATTGATTTTCCTAATTGTCGATAATATTTAATTAATTCGTAAAACTCGAATATCGTGCCTTTCAATTAAAACTATACTATTATTTTTTGTACTTCTAAACTTAAATCCTAAATCATGTACAATATGATTTAAGGAAGTTTTATGTCCTTCCCATCCTAAGTCACTATAGGACTTCCCACACTAAGTCATTATAGTTTTTCACGTAATGTTTTAAGCGTAACTCTTGTATTTTCGGTTTTGTGAAAATTATATATTATATATCGAAAGTCACTCTTTTCAAAATTTTCTAAATGTAGTATAGTCGCCTTTCAAATACGCTTCTTTCCTGGTGTAGAAAATTTCGGTTCACATTCGTTACCTGGAGCTTCACATTCCTCAAAATGAGCGAACTCATTTTGGTAGTAAGTTGTTACGCCACTGATAATACACAGACTGAATGAGGGATAGTGCCAAGGAATGAATGATTGTCTTAAACGCGTTTTAAGCAATAGCAATTGCACCCCCAGTATTTTTGGACAAGTGTGCATCTCATGGCCAGTCAAATTAAACGCGAACAGACAGTACATACATAATAGAAACTGTTACATTTTTATACAGTTACAAATATATCATAATAATATACGGCATTCGGTATATTAGAATATATATAAATATATTGGAAAAATTATTAATATTAATTTGGATAAATGCATACGAAAGAAAACAAAATTCCTTTACACTTATACTCGTATATTACATTAAAGAATTGTTTAAAACTCATTATTACAAAAGAATAAATCGTTATCTTGACAATGAATATGATATTTTCTTATGCTTCGAGTAGCTTGAAGAAATCAATGAAATTTGTTAATTGAAATGTAGTGTACTTACTGCATTTATCTCGCAATATTAGATTGGGAATTTAATTACTATAATAAAGTTATCATCGATAATTACTTATATATTAGCATGTCCTTAGTTAGAATTAATAACCTGATATTATCATTTTACATCAGTTAGTAAAGCGTGGACGTATATTATATCTTATTTGCACTTTGTTGTAGGAAACTATGGAACCATTACCGACTGCCAAGTTTCCATATTTCACGTTGATTAATATAATTTTCATATATTCTTATACGTAAACTTGAGAAGTTAGATTCTTGCAGTGTTATCAGGCAGCAATTTTTAAAAGGGTCCTTTTTATAAAATTTTAAATATAATATATGATTTAATAAATTATCACTACGTTGTTAAATAATAGTATAGAATATCACCCAAATACCGTAACGTAAAGCATTAAGTAGCTAGATGCGCATTTCGAAGGCTATGCCTCCATCTTCAGTAGCACGAGATAAAAACTAAATAAAATACCTCTGTCACGAATCGTGATTGATATACAATTAAATAAATAAGTCAACATGAGAGAAGCATTTCAAAAATGGCATATAATATGACCTATAAATCATTTAAAACAATATAAATTAATAATTAGCTAAATAATACTTAATAATTAAATAGGTGTTAGGGAATATGTTAACGAAAAAGTACAGAAAATGAAGTATATCATTGCTATGGGCAGAAAATTATCATAAATAATAATCTAAGCAAATAATAAATGTAAATTGGGGGACGAGAGTAGCACATTCGATTAATTTTAACATAAAATACGCCGTGCAGAAAATGCTATATAAATTCTTATTCTAACGCTTATTAATGAGGTTATCAAGTGATAATACGATATTTAAATGTATTTCTATTAGGTGAATGCATACTTCAATACATCTACCAGAAACGAATATAAAAAAATGCTCTTTTACGATATAGTGTCCATTTAATGCAAGAGAAATATTTTCTGAAGAAGGAGTTATTGTAGTATGGCATGGATATGTTATAAATATTGTTCTGCTGAGCAATATACATAAAATAAAAATTAGTTTGCTATTTATGACATCTAATTAGACTATATAATGGCATGTACTTTCGCTGTACCCACAGGGTCGTTTTCATTTCATTTTGAATATAATTAAAAATAAATAAATTAAGGCAACTATACAGTGTGTCCCATTTTCGAGTTGCCACTATGGGTAACTCCGTTATTATAATAGATAGAAACACGGTTAAATGGCCAATGTTTTGCGCAATTTTGTACTGATTTCAAATCTGCCTTTAGATATTGAATATATTTTTTGATATCTGAAAAAAACTAAAATTATGCATTTTCTTTAATGGTCGATTTTTCCATTATTAACAATTTTTCAGTATTGATACTTTGACTTTCTTAAGACACTTTTTAAAAACGCTTTTACAGGTGTTATTAGTTTTTTTCTATCTCTTGTTATTTTGAAGATACGACCACTAACTTTATATTATCTTATATGTCAAATATATTCTGTCAAATAGCATTTTTATTTCCTTTTCAATGATTTATGACACCCCCCATAAAAAAGTTTTATTTCCGAATAAATGCAAAAAAAAAGATTTTAATACATTTTAATTAATTACATGTATATTATTTTCTATTTAATAAATATTCAATTTCCGTCAATTTCATTTACTTTTAATTATTTATATTGACACATTAAAAATCGGTATCTTAGTATCCCTATATTATCGCACTATAATTACATATTTGGAAAATAAGACAGCTCAAATATTTCTAAAGGATAATTGTAACTAATTTATAGTAGTAATGACATATCTTTCTATACTTTTATTCTACCCCTATTTTGGTACTTGTTAGTAATGAATATGTATTAAAAATACAGTTTGCTGTTTACAAAATATATGTTGATTTATAATGAATATATATTTTTTATAAATAGAATAAGTTGAGTGTCAAATACCTATTTTGAAGCACTTCTTGTAAATTTAAAAAATAAATTTCACACGTATATTCTGCTTCTTTTTTATATATTCTTTGTGTTCTAAATAAATTCCGACAAACAAGATTATTTCGAAAACAAAAGTTAATTAGCTAAAAACTGTTTGTTCGGCAAATAGTTCACGGAGAGAAAAAAACGGATTGAATTATTTTTTTGCTGCATATTAAGATTAAACGGCCTGTTATTATTAATCACAATTTAATTTCTGGCTGCACTACTAAGGCTTACATTACAAAGTAATTTAAATAAATTAAATTAATTAAATAACTTTTTTACATTACTATTTATAGAATTAACATCATTGTGTTTATATTAATTTCGAGTTGAGTACTTGGCAAATTTGTTTATAATAAGTATAATATAAGTCAATATCAATTTGACAGGTATAAATACATATAATTTCTCATATTTCGGATATATAAAATGTTGCGCTAAATATAATTGTTCATATTAATTTTTGCAAATGAAAAGATTTTTGGGTTTGATATCTACCGAATGCATTAAAAGATTGCAAATAAATTGAAATTTGTGCAAGAAGTTATACAAAAACTGAATCAACAGATTCTTGACAAATATTTCAATCGATTATTATTATTCTTTAAATAAGTTAATATAAAACAGCAAATTTCTATGTTCGATACCACACACCTCGAATATTTCAGTTAGAATCTATTAGTCTCATTGACAATCCAACCATATCAACATTACAAAAAATGTTACAAGATACAAAAGAACTGAACAATGTACATACTTTCTTAATACACATCGATAAATGTAACACAAAATAACTTATAATCAAAACATTGTAATAAGTATTGGCAGTAATTTATTTTGTTTTAGAATTATTTATAAATGTATTAAATATTCACTTGTGGTTCAACGTATATAATTTTTTTTGGCAATAAATACATCACAATGTAAGGTGCCAATTTCTTTTAATACGTAAATATCCTGTAATTGTTAATGAGGAGTGAGAAATGCATTAATTAAAAATTTATAGGCGGAGAACAATATTATATATTATATAAAATCGTAATGTATTCACTAATTACCATATATGATATATAATGTCTGCAGACAAATTGCTGTAACACTGTAGGTTCCTTTTAAATATAAATCTTACCTTCTTGAGAAGTACAAATGTAAAGAAAATGATTAGATTTAATGAACAAATCTATCAGTACGGCAATTATTAATTTATAATCTAGCTTAAGCATTAATCATTGTTTACTTAATATCGAAAAATGAATAAAAATGCTATACACTAAACTATAATTTTATAATAGGTGGTTCGCGAAATACTGGAAGTATTTAACAAGAAGTCAATATCTGCTTAACACTTTAAGATTAAATATGGTACTGTAAGAATTGGTGAACATTTACTATTTTTGGGAAACAAAACGTTTTTTTTTGTGGCAAATAATACAATAGAGTAACAAGAAGTAAATACTTATAGTAATACTTAAGTAAATACTAAATACTTTGTATCTAGTTAACACTTTGAGATTCAATCTGGTATAAAAATTGGTGAACATTTACTATTTTCGTGAAATGAAAGTATATTTTTGTAGGCATATTTTTATTATATTTTGTAAGCAGTTAAACATAAGTCATAGCAATATAATATAATAAATATTATTTTGCGATACATTTATACCTAAATGCAAGTTATGTTGTTGGTGTTATTGTATAACAGATTCGTTATAAATTTTTATATTATATAATAACGCACATGATGATCTAAATAGCAACAGACTATAATGGACGCTCTGCCGCTGCTATAAACCCATGTAGCAAAGAAATCATTGTTCTAATCTAAATGTAATTGTATAAATTACGTAGTGAAATTTTAGTATGAAATAGAGCGCAAAATATAAACAAACCAATATAGCCCCATAGAGCAGTGGCGGCTCGTGACATTTCAATCTGCGGGGGCGAATTTCTTAAAAAATAACATAATAGTGAGAAATCTTACCTAAACTGGATGCAAAATGATTAAATTCAATCATTTCTTGGAAGTGAATTCCACTCTTCTACCTTTCATTGATATAAACTTTTCCAAAACTTTTTCGTTAAAATTGTAAATATCTTGCACCACATTTTTATTAATACACATCATCACCAACGCGTTTAAACGATCATTACCCATAGCATTTCGCAAAAAAGTATTGATTCTTTTGAGTGTTGAAAAACAACGCTCTGATTCAGCAGTGGTCATCGGGGTTGTTAAAATAATTTTAACTATTTTTATAGTTTCCGGGAAAGTTTCACTCAGCTTATTTTGTAGCAATAATGAAAGAAAATTTGTGGCTCCAATTATTTGATAAAAATCCGGACGCGAGTATATGACTTCTAATTCTGTTTTTAATCTGGTTTTATTCAAAAATGGATATGCATGACACACGGTTTCCAAAAGGTCCACTGGAAATAGTTTAGAAAATGTTGGCATCGATTTCGTGTTAAATAACTCAGTGGCTTGTAGATGGCCACGATATGAGAATCTGTCCTTCATCTGTGTTATAATTACGTCACACATTTCTTTGGCATATACATTTCTTTGTAAGTTATCTTCTTTTCTTCTCCTCTTTGTTGAATGAAAATTTTCTTCAGTATCACTTTGAATAGCATCAGTTTGACATCTAATGTTTTTAATAGACTTTTCAAAATTTTGTATATCAGTTTGAAGTTGTATACTATCCTTATCTCTTGGCTGGATTTACTTATACAATATATCCACATGTGGTATAATTTTGTGGAAAAATGACAACTAAAACAAAAATTCTGGGTCTACTAGAGCTCGCCGGAGACCAGAAGCTTTCCTTAGAAGTTACACTTCTTAAGAATTTTTCTTCAATTTCTTCAAATACTTCTATTAGCTTTTCTCGATTTTCATACACAGTATTGACAGTTCTGATGTTATAATTCCATCTTATTGCAGCTGACTTCGGTAACCTGCGGTTGATTATTTACTCTAAAACATCGCAGCTGTTCGAGGAGTGTGAAAAAAAAGCGGGAATTACCGATGGATTATTAAAAAATACCCTCACTTTAACATGTTGTGATGTTGCTTTCTGCATTAGAAGATTTAGTTGGTGAGCATAGCAATGAGCACAAGGATATTTTCTCTTTATGTAACTTTGAACACCACCTGTAGCACCACTCATAACATTCGCGCCATCGTACGTTAGGGCGATTAACTTTTGAGGTGTTTCCAGAATTAGACAATCAATTTCTTCTTCAATACATTTTTGTATGCCTCCTGCTGATTTATCATGGATCCTAATAAAGCTCCAAAAATTCTCACAAACAATTCCATCAATAACATATCTAAATATCAATACCGTTTGGCACCAATTTATAACATCCGTAGTTTCGTCGCATTGAATAGACAAAAAATCGGATTTTTTAATTTATATACAAATTTCCTCTTTGCATACCGCAAGTATACTATCTAAAATATCATTTTGTATTGTGTTAGAGGTCCCCTCGAAAACCGTAGCGTCTTGCAGATGTTCTCGCAATGTAAAATCTAATTCTGCAGAAAAATCGACCAATTCTCTAAATATTCCACGATTTCCCGATTCTTCATTCTCGCGTTGACCTCTGAGAGCTAATTAAAAACCACTGCAAAATTTCACGCAACAAATAATGCGTTTTAAAGTATAGCGATTCTTCCTCACTTGTTCGTTATATTCCATTACATGTTTGCGATATGCAGAACTAAGCTGAGTCTGATTTTTACTTTGCCAAGTAAAGCCAACTGTGCGCATGAACTGATAAGGCTTCAAGATGATTCATGGTTTCTTATTTTATCAGGAAGGTGATGCAAATCTTTCATACCTATTCTGGCCCAATTCCGATCTATTCCAGTTGCTGCAGGGTTGTAATTTAATATACATGGAAAGCAGTACAATAAGTTGGAAACTTCACAACCACATATCCATGTATTTTTTTTGTAAATGGTCTCTTGAAAAACGCCGCGTAAATGTTCGGTTTTGAGCACTCCTTGCACAAGTTTGCGTTAAATTTAAATCAGGCAATGGCCTACCTAATTCTTTAATTTTTACTTTGTCCACAAGAGAAAGTCTACAAAACTCTATTTTCAATAAAGAACTAATACTATTCATTTTTATTAAATAATTTCTATTAAATATATTCTTGGAGAAATATGTGGCAAAATCGTACATACGTAACTACACAGAACTATGCAACTGTCTTATCTGGCTATTCTATATCAATTTTCCTGTATACCTATACTCTGTTCGGCACTAAAAAATCACGGCCTCCAATAGCATATACAACGTCACGTTGCTATGACTCATCCCAGTCCGCTGAATTGTGTGCAACATATTAGTCGATATATGCGACAAGCGAACAGAAGAAACAGAAGATATACTGCATACGGTCGCTCTCACTCTATTACTTGCAATAGAGTGAGATGAGTGTGTATGCATAAAACTCGTACTGGGTGGCCTGGTTTGCCGCTGGTTTGAGTGCAACATATTAGCGATATAATTATATATATATTGCTAGCTGCCATGTCGCTTTGAGTGTTATGTATGTTCGCGGCGCAAGCTTTATTTTAGGAAAAATAATGCCGACATAAAATATCACAATACAATTATATATCTACGGTGATGCGCTCAATGTTTAGGAGGGGTGCGTGGCCCTGGGGCCTCAAAAGGAACCGCCACTGCCGTAGAGTGATATTCAAGCGTGTATCTACCATTCAACAACGGGTATTGTAATTAATTTAATCTTATTGTAGGTAGATAAAATCACAAGTATTTGCCTAGTTGCTCTTATGGTGGGTGCACTTTGAACAATACATAATTGAAGAGAAGAATTTGGAATAAGGAGATTGCATTATGCGAATCGAATTATTCTTGCAATAGGCAATGATTCAACTTAAGCATTTTCATGTCCTGAAGGTATAAATTCGCACTGCGCAAGTAGAAGGTTTATTTTTAATTATGTGTGTTTATCTTGTTATATATTGTTGCAATACACTTGATCCAAAATTCGATCACATTCGATATGTTCTTTGGCCCATTACATGATCGCTTAATAAGCGCAAATGTTTTGTCTGTTATCCTATATTTCTTTCGTCCATAATCCTTTTTATTACGGCAAAATAAATGAATTTAATCAGTTTAATTTCCTAGACACTCCAGTTAAATCTATTTTAGCGATACTATGAATTATCTCCAATAAAAAATGAACCAAAAATATTTCTACATCTCAGATAATATCAAATAATTGCAATGTGATATGTTAATAATTATGTTTATTTTTTAAAACGAATCTTGAATTTATTTCATTTCTATTTTTTTTATTTGTATAAGTATAGATTGATTATCGGATCATTTCGATTATAATATTTTTAATAGTATATAATATCACCCAAATACCGTACCTTAAAAATTTAAAAACTTAAATAAACATTAAATAACACATTAAGAAAATTTAATAGAACAAGAGATATCAGAAATATTAGTAGTTTAGAACAAATAATAATTCAAATCCAAATTTTGTTAAATTACCATTTGATCCTATAATTGCATGTGGTTTAGATAATATTTTAAATAAAAATAATTTTAAAGTAACATATAATAGTCTTGCTAATTTTCTAGGAAATCCCAAAGATTTGATTGATTTCAATAAAAAATCTAGTATTTATGAAATATCTTATTCTAGTTGTCCTAAAGTATATATAGGACAAACACGTAGACCAATTCTAACTAGATTTAAGGAGCATTTAGCTCATTTCAGATTAAATAGAAAACATAAAAGTGCTGTAGCCGAGCATATTTTTAAATCAGGTCATCCTATTCAAATTAGTTCACAAATTACTTAAAAGTGTTTTGAATTATTCCGATTTAAATGCTTATGATAGTATATACATGCATAAATCTAAATCAAATTTAATAAATTTAAATTCAGGCCCAATTTCATCTTGTCTCTTTAATTTATTTAATAAAAACTATTTTTAATTTATTTTTATTTTTTTTATTTTTAGTTATTTTAGGTTTGACAAACCAATGTTTATTATTGTTAATTGTTAGTTTCGTTAATTATTAATTTATATTTTTTTAAATAGTATAATGATGGATATATTATTTAGTTTTTATCTTGTGCTACTGAAGATGGGGGCATAGCCTTCAAAATGTACATCTAGCTACTTAATGCTTTCAGTTACAGTATTTGGGTGATATTATATACTATTAATTAACACCGTAGTCATAATTAAAAAATATATATTTTTAAATTATTCCGATTTGATTCAATAAATCTTAAGTTAATTATGGATTTCTGCTATATTTTCGAGTATCTGTATCGTTAATTGAAAATAGTAAAATCTGTTTTATATAATATCGTGCAAATGTTCCTTATCTGTTTTTTTCTATAGTTATCAGTTTCTTATTGTGGTCTTTTTGGAACTACAAAAAACTTCTCTTCACGGAGATTATTTTCTAGTGGAAATATATAATTAAATATAATAATTTAATATAATTACGATTAAATAATGAAATAAAATGATATATCTATAAAAGTGTCATCATGATGGTTCTGGTTCTAGCATTTTAGAAAATAATTCTTTTTTCTTCAGCAAAAATTGGTGTTCTGTTCTAATTATCTTTTAAGATCTTTGAATAAGTGAACAGAATGCCATCTAAAAAATTTAGGTGACATTATAAATTAATTTAATGACAATTTTATTTCGTTTTTATCTTGTGCTACTGAAGATGGGGGTATAGCCTTCGAAATGCGCATCTAGATACTGATTCGAATTACCGCAATTACCGAATGATATATAAAAGAATGTCACCTAATAAACAGTACATTCAAAATGGCTATCACTTTCATATTGAAGGAAAAATATACAGTTATAAATTCGTAATAATAAGGTGCAATAAAAACTCCTAAGAGAAGTTAGCCTTAGCATTAGCAATGAGCACTTAAATATTAAATCATTTGCCATCAGCTAGGTTCACATTAATTCTTCTTATGCAAGAAACCGATCAAACTACATTATTCCAATATAACTTGAACTATAAAATTTTACTTAGCCCAACCTACATTATTTTTTCTGCTGATTAATACAAACGAAACGTTTATTTGTGTTTTTGCAACTCCAAGAAAGCAATAACGTGCAAATGATGCAAATGACATCTTAGAATAGTGGAGGAGCTTTGTATGGAATATTTGACTATAATAATGCGTTATTGGTGACCAAAAATTTTAAATATATTTTTTTGAAGATAAACCTGTCATTAAACAGAATAGTGGTTTTCCACTTGCATTTTAGAAATTTAATGCCAAATATATTTTAAAGGTTAAAACCTTTACATATAACAAATACATTTGATGCAAAGATATTTCCTTTACCAATTGTGCTAATATGACGTACATAATTAAAAAAAAAATGTATTGGACTACAGTTCTTTATACCTACAAATTATTTAATAATAATACCGTGGCAAGGGCAGATGTTTAACATCGCTGACCACACCGCGTTGGCGCTGATATATTCTTAAGAATAATTTTTATAGTTAGCTTTAAAAAATGCGCGTAATTTTGTAATTACGTACAAGTTCTGAACTGATTACTTCAATGCGCAATATATCTGGATTCGTATTTTCAATTATCCTTAAATAATAATTAAAATGACGATGCTCGACCGATTGATGTTGCCAAACTACTAGAAGAATATGCATATGCATATATAATTTTGTAAATTTGTGCATGGTATTTTGTGCAATGGTAGAATTTATGGTATTATATAAAATTGTTGGTTAATAAATTGCATTAAGTAATACATTTAAAATATTCAAAAATATATAAATGTTACGGAAATAAAAAAATAAGCCTTATGGTAAAAACACTAAATTTACTAACATTAGATGCGCTCGAGTTAATTTAGGAGACAGTGAGACATTTGTAAGATTTTGGATTAAAATTGGAAACAGAATATATTCGTAGACAGGAGGATAATACCAATAAATATATAAAAAGCAGCAAAGGGAAAGACATAATATAAAAAAAAATATAGGTTGATTAAAATAGTGAACGGGAAATAAAAGGAGAGCTTGTCAATATTAAAAATCATTTTTGATCAACCGCAATATAAATAAAATGTTTTTAAATTTATATTTCAAGATGATTTGCAGATTGCAAAATTATGTATAATTTTTAAACAAAAGTGTAAGAAAGTAACGAAAATTCTGTATGGAAAATATTTCAAAAACCAACAAACATGTTTCTGATTATGCCCATACGAAATTATTTTAATTTAACATAACCGTAGTTCGAAATCTAAATATCTCAAGTTATAAGTATAATACGTGAAGAAGACACGACAATTGCCTACATACCCTTCGAAATACGCCACTGATATTTCTTTTCTTTTCTATCATGCTTAATTTTAGAATGCAATCAATGCACACTCTGGTGTTCTTATAACTTATTTACATACAAATTGATTCATTAGAATCTAGATTACGGTAGTGGTTATTTAAAAAATGATCACTACGGTGTTAAATAATTGTATAGAATATCACCCAAATACCGTAACGTAAAGCATTAAGTAGCTAGATGCGCATTTCGAAGGCCATGGCCCCATCTTCAGTAGCACAAGATAAAAACTAAATAAAATACCTCTGTCACAAATCGTGATTGATATACTATTAAATAACTAAGTCAACATGACAGAAGTATTTCAAAAATGGCATATAATATGACCTATATATCTTTTAAAAGAATATAAATTAATAATTAACTATAGGACCATTAGCCTACTATCACATGCATCGAAGATATTGTTAAAGATTATTTATAGGAGATTAGAAAATAAAGTAGAGGAAAGGCTAGGAGAAGATCAGTTTGGTTTTAAGAAAAACAGAGGGACGAGAGAGGCGATTCTAGCACTAAGAACGGTAGTAGAAAAAAGAAATAGGGTAGGAAAGGTAACTTGCATAGCTTTTGTAGATTTAGAAAAGGCATTTGATAATGTAGATTGGGACATAATGTGTAGAATTTTAAAAGAAACGGGTATAGATTATAAGGATAGGAGAATAATTTTTAATTTATATAAACACCAAACTGCCTTAGTTAAAATTGAGGGGGAAGAAGAGGTAGCAAAAATAGGGAAGGGAGTTCGGCAGGGATGTACACTCTCACCGTTATTATTTAATCTATATATAGAAGATGCAATAAACAAAGTAAAAGAAGAGTATAGTGTAGGTGTGAATGTACAGGGAGAGAAAATATATATGCTGAGATTCGCCGACGATATAGCTATATTGCAAGAAAGCGAAAAGAATTTAGAAAGGGTATTGAATGGTATGCAGGCAGTATTGACTAGGGATTTTAACATGAAAATAAATATAGGTAAAACTAAAGTGATGAGGTGTGACAAAAAGGAATGCAGTAGAAAAATGAGGATCACAATAGGAGATAATAGAATCGAAGAAGTGTCAGATTTTTGTTATTTAGGCAGTAGAATCACAAAAGATAATCGAAGCAAGGTAGATATAAAGTGTAGGATAGCACAGGGTAGGAAGGCATTCGTAGAAAAAAAACAGATTTTAAGATCAAATATTGACTTGGGTATTAGAAAAAGATTACTGAAGGTATATGTTTGGAGTGTAGCACTGTACGGGTGTGAGGCATGGACTATAGGAAAGGAAGAGAAGCGTAGATTAGAAGCACTTGAAATGTGGTGTTATAGGAGGATGATGAGGATTGGTTGGGAAGATAAAGTAACAAATGAAGCTGTACTAGAGTTAGTAGGGGAGAAGAGAAGTATCTGGAGAGTGTTACAGCGTAGGAGAGACAGATTAGTAGGGCATATTCTTAGGCATGGGGGGATTATGCAATCGATCATAGAAGGTAGAGTGGAGGGAAAGAGAGGGGTAGGTAGGCCTAGATTGGAGTATGTGAGTCAGATAGTTGAAGACGTTGAGATGAATAGCTATAGGGAGATGAAGGGATTAGCTCAGGATAGATCGGCATGGCGTGCTGTTTCCAACCAATCTTTAGGATTACGGACTCTTTAACTAATTAACAAAACTGACATCAATTGGTTTGTCAAAACTAAAATAACTAAAAATAAGTTTCAAATATCAAATACTATAATCAAACTATCAAATAAAAATTAGTTTAAAAATAGTTCTAATTAAATAAATTAAATAGACAAGATCAAATTGGGCCTGAATCTAAATTCATTAAATTTAATTTAGATTTATGCATGTATATACTTTCATAAGCATTTAACTCGGAATAATTCAAAACACTTTTAGGTAATTTAAGTGAACTAATTTGAATAGGATGACCTGAGTTAGTCAAAAATATGCTCGGCTACAGCACTTTTATCTTTTCTATTTAATCTGAAATGAGCTAAATGCTCATTTAAATAATAAAAATACCATGAATATTTTCAAAAAATTAAGTTCATACGGTAAAATTACGTGTCCGTACTTGTTCTTTAGTAAATATATAATACAGTTGTATACAATCTATAGTAAATATAACTCAAGTACTCGTTCAAGCAATGAATGGAATTTAACTTATATATAAGATTTATATCTCTGTATGATAAGAACTTACATTATACATATATGTAATTTGCACGGTTGTTGAATTTAATTGATATTTTATAATAATTTCAATTAAGCGTAAATCATAACATAGACATTATAATCATGAATGTGCACCTAATCAAAAGTTTAAAAAAGTTTGCCTTAAATAGAAAAATATGTATCAAGTAAAGTAATGGAGATTTTGGAAAATATATACACATTTTAGAGATCTGTAGGAAATTATAACATCGTATATTATTTAAAAATACATATTAATATATTATGTTATTTTACATTTATAAAAAAAATATTTCTCAAATATATGTAAGGAAATTTTGATTGTTATTATAATATACTATAAGGTGTATATACACTCTCACTATAATATGTATTAAATTAGATCTAAACTATAATGAAAAATATATATCAAAAATTCCTTTATCAAGAAGACTTTGTATATAAAATTATATATATATATATATATATATATATATATATATATAAAATTATATATATATATATATATATATATATATATATATATATATATATATATATATATATATATATATTCACATATACGTGTCTTGTAAACTAGAATGAAGCCTTATTAGAGTTACTTAATGAAAGGGAAGCATAGCGAAGGAAAATATTACAATGTAGTAGAGATAGAGTAGTAGGCCATATTCTTGGACATGGGGGGTAATATGTAATTAGTTATAGAAGGTAGCGTAAATAGAACGGAGGTTGTAGGTAGACCTAGATTAGAGTATGTTAGTCAGATAATGCAAGCTGTTAGGGTGAAAGCTATTTTAGTTAAAGAGTCCGCAATCCTAAAGATTGGTTGGAAACAGCACGCCATGCCGATCTATCCTGAGCTAATCCCTTCATCTCCCTATAGCTATTCATCTCAACGTCTTCAACTATCTGACTCACATACTCCAATCTAGGCCTACCTACCCCTCTCGTTCCCTCCACTCTACCTTCTATGATCAATTGCATAATCCCCCCATGCCTAAGAATATGCCCTACTAATCTGTCTCTCCTACGCTGTAACACTCTCCAAATACTTCTCTTCTCCCCTACTAACTCTAGTACAGCTTCATTTGTTACTTTATCTTCCCAACCAATCCTCATCATCCTCCTATAACACCACATTTCGAATGCTTGTAATCTACGCTTCTCTTCCTTTCCTATAGTCCACGCCTCACACCCGTACAGTGCTACACTCCAAACATATACCTTCAGTAATCTTTTTCTAATACCCAAGTCAATATTTGATCTTAAAATCTGTTCTTTTTCTACGAATGCCTTCCTACCCTGTGCTATCCTACACTTTATATCTACCTTGCTTCGATTATCTTTTGTGATTCTACTGCCTAAATAACAAAAATCTGACACTTCTTCGATTCTATTATCTCCTATTGAGATCCTCATTTTTCTACTGCATTCCTTTTTGTCACACCTCATCACTTTAGTTTTACCTATATTTATTTTCATGTTAAAATCCCTAGTCAATACTGCCTGCATACCATTCAATACCCTTTCTAAATTCTTTTCGCTTTCTTCCAATATAGCTATATCGTCGGCGAATCTCAACATATATATTTTCTCTCCCTGTACATTCACACCTACACTATACTCTTCTTTTACTTTGTTTATTGCATCTTCTATATATAGATTAAATAATAACGGTGAGAGTGTACATCCCTGCCGAACTCCCTTCCCTATTTTTGCTACCTCTTCTTCCCCTTCAATTCTAACTAAGGCAGTTTGGTGTTTATATAAATTAAAAATTATTCTCCTATCCTTATAATCTATACCCGTTTCTTTTAAAATTCTAAACATTATGTCCCAATCTACATTATCAAATGCCTTTTCTAAATCTACAAAAGCTATGCAAGTTACCTTTCCTACCCTCTTTCTTTTTTCTACTACCGTTCTTAGTGCTAGAATCGCCTCCCTCGTCCCTCTGTTTTTCCTAAAACCAAACTGATCTTCTCCTAACCTTTCCTCTACTTTATTTTCTAATCTCCTATAAATAATCTTTAACAATATCTTCGATGCATGTGATAGTAGACTAATGGTCCTATAGTTCTCACACAAATTAGCTCCTATTTTCTTCGGCATTGTTACTATTCTACTACGCTGAAAATCCTGTGGTACTTCTCCCTTCTCATATATTTTACAAACTAACCTGTATAATCGCTCCTGCATTTTTTCCCCTGCGTGTTTTATTAATTCGGCTGGTATCATATCAATCCCCGCTGCTTTGTTATTCCGTAAATCATTTAATGCTCTATGAAACTCTGACCTAAGTATGCTAGGACCTAAGTCATCCTCATCTATCTGTTCCACACTTTCTAGCTCCTCCATGTCCTGCCTACCTTTATATAAATCTTCAAGATACTCCTTCCATCTTCTAGCTTTTTCCTTATTTTCTGTGAGTTCCTTACCCTGCTTATCACATATAATGTTACCCTTTGGTTTTACTTTAGAAAAATGTGACTTAATTTTCCTGTAGCCCAAATCTACTTTACCTCTTCTCATATCCTCCTCAATATCCTCACAGTTTCCTTTTATCCACTCTTCTTTCGCTAGCTTGCATTTCCTATTAATTAAGTTCCTTAGTTCCTTATATTTTTTCTGTCCTGCTTCTGTGTTTCCTATTTTAATTTTCCTTCTTGCTTCAATCATTTCCACAATATAAAGCTATAAAAAATGAAATTGTCATCACGAAAGAATCAATCCCTGGGATTAATATTTATTGGACAAATATAAACGTGCTTTTCATACAAAGCGTACTTCATAGGTGTGACAGTATATGTTCTTGTTGGACGCCGACTTTTTGCATAAATTATTGATTTAAAATATTTTTGTTAATACTCATTTTAAGCGTATATGCTGGCCATGTTAATATTATCCCATACCAAAGTGAAACTATTTGTGCCGAGATAAATTTGTGGATAATTTGGTATTATCTCCGGTATTAATTAATTCTTATATAAACGATAGCTAAAAGTTCGATCTCCGTTTCAAAATAAGATTCATTCGCGAAACCAACACGTAATACTTACATATAGTAATCTAATTCAATTTATTGCGAGGTTACTGAATCAACAAACGCAACGTTATCTTTATTTAACGCATCGTAAATGTCGCCAAATTGTCGTACACGTTTCACACTCAAATACACAAGAATAAAACGTCCTTTAAAATCGTTTCCAAATTAGCCGTAAAAACGGTGACTTATATGTCTTAATATGTCTATCAAGCCGCAAGTCACATATAAACACCGCTCCAGTGCCTACCGACCGACTCTTAAGAAACGCATTCCACTTATTGAACCAACAATATCGACATTTAAATGAAACAATTTTCTTTTATTTCCTATTATGCATGATATTCTTACTAGAAATTGTTGTGGTAACTGCTGGGATATCTCAAATTTAAGGAGGGACACGTATTTGTAACAAGTGATCTAAACCATCGAGTTATATGAAGTTTACATGCGGATCATTCTTATGTGCATTTTTATTTTCAATACTAAAAAAATTGACTTTAAATTATATGAATTTTCAACATTTACAAATGTAACTATATTACCTGAATTTGTGAACAAAATAGTTTCTAAATTATTTTACTCAAATTTTAGAAGGAATGACCAATGAGGAATGTCAACTAAGAATTTTCTTTTGTCAAAAACAAAGAAATATATCTTAAATTGCTTCATTTATAAAAATGATAAATTATAACAAATCTCAAATTATCAAACTATATCTTTGTTTTTATTATAGGAAAATTTGAATTTGTTTTTCATACAATATTGTTACGTATTGTTACGTATATTGATACGTATTGTTGAAACATATTTTGAACAATACGTAACAAAAAATTGTACAATAGGATTTGATACGCTATAAGTATAAAGGTTTCATTATAACTCGTTTAATTTTGAAAAATGTTCTGGATGTGCTTGGAAAATAGAATGAATTTTACATATATTTGTGCCCTATGTATTATTGTTAAAGTTGGAAAGTTAGACATAGAAAGGAATGCATTTGAGGAAGATCTACCAAACGGGCGTCCAAAGGAAAATAGTTCTTATCTTTATAAACATTTATTTAAACGTTGGCGACTATTTTGTGAATTATATACGTGTCATATTCAAATCATTAGAACTATAAGAACAATTAGAAGAGTGATGGAATTTTCTTCGACTTGGCTGGGATAGGTATACAAGAAAAGACGACTAATTCTTCTACAAGTTTCGAAGCCGCTAGACCCATTTTCCAAAGAAGCTAAAAATACATATATGTATTTAATATAGTTACAGATTATTTAGTAGTTGTGCACAACATAACAGTAAAATGTGCAAAGAATTTGATATTTGAATTATTGGATATTTAATAAAAGAATTGATGAATTAGTTGTCTTTTCTTGTCCTTTCTTGTCTTTTTTCCTTTCTTGTCTTCTTTTGTCTTCTTTTGTGTTCTTGTCTTCTTTTCCTTTTCCTTTCTTGTCTTCTTTCGTGTCTTCTTTTCTTTTTTCCTTTCTTGTCTTCTTTCCTTTCTTGTCTTTTCTTTTCTTTTCTTAGTCCCAGCGAAGTCGAGGAAAATTCCATAACTGTTATAATTACAATAATGGGGCTACGAAACAAATATATAAGAACAATTAATTTATTTGACTAAACCGGATTAGCACAGTGGTTCAAATCTGTGCAATCTATAGGCTGCGGGTTCGAATCCCAGCCACGGCCGAAAATTTATAAATTATTTCTGTGCGTACTATAGAAACTTCGGTTCTGTTCGTGTTTAGCAATTAAATTTAAAAAAAATTTAATCGCCGAAACTCTAATGGATATTTTACCCAAGTGACAATTGAATTAATAGAATAATGACGCCACATATTTCTAAATGTAATGCCATTTAATACAAATCATCTCATCGGAATTGTATACAAAAAATAACATAGTTTGAAAATTACATTTTCTTAATATTGCCTTTGATTGCTTAATTTATACCTTTTATTCAAAAAATCTATAGCTTATTACGTTAATTAATTTTCAAATCACATTATAACGGTCTCTTACAGACCGAAATGAAGACCTTCGTCAAGTTTCAGTGCCATGAAATGAGTTCTCAAATGCTACAGTTAAAAGTACATCTTTCTATATATCCGCAATTACGCAATTCCATCCGAATAACGTCTTAGAACGTAACGACATTAGGCGTTATGAATTGGCTGACATGCCACGGCGTAGAATCCTTTGGTAGTGAAAGGGACCTTGCTCCTGGAATACATTGTGTTCCGCCGGCGTGTCTGCAATCTGCATCCGCAGCACCGCTGCATTTCTATTTCTACATAGCAGCAGAAGTTCGAAGCGGCTAATGGGGGGTCTATATATAATGATCGCGGGGGCTCTACCCCAGCATTAGTCTACTAACAGTCCTAGATCATCCTAGGAGGTTAAACACACTCAGACACAATGAACGTATTGGTAAGTGATCTACTATCCATGGCAAGTGCATGTGGATAATACTGTTCTTAAATAAATGCTTATAATACAAGAAGTTTTTCGGTAATTTATTTATTTTTCACAGTAATTTTTAATTAGTTTATCATGAAAATTATGTTGGTGCATTTCTTTTTGGAATTTATAAATCGTACAAAAGTTAGTATTTCATGTAACATCCGAAATCAAAAAATTTTTGTTAAATTCTATATATACAAAATATCCTACTAATGCAATACAATATGCTTCGCCCTCAGCAATTTTAATTTATACCTCGTTTTCTTCACTTAATTTAACTTTTACCTAAATTTTGTACATGCACATGAAATGCATTGATGTTTCTTCATTGCATTTTTATTAAAAATTATATTAAATAATATTCTATTATATCTCGAGTTACCGTAATTCTGTTCTGAGATTACCAACCGTAAACGTTCTTCTCAAAAACGATAGATTGTAACGAGTCAACATTATTACATTATTTGAAAATATTAATAAACCGAATTAGAGGCTAACAATGTGAAAATTGTGAAAATTGATACTGTGAAAATTTGATAATTCCACAATGCATAACTCGTGTATTCTTCATGCTTCATCGATCATCTCTTTACGGTTGAGCTACTCTCTATATTGTGTAGTAATATTCGTAATATGTAACTATTGCCTACTGAATTTGTGTCATGTTTATAACGCGGAATTCGAACACTTCTTCTGAATTGGCATTGTGTATAAATATTCACTTAAATGTGCTCTACTAAATAATATACATAGCATCTTGTTCTTCCAAGATATAGCTAATTATCATGTAAGTTTTCACAGTGGGCGTCATTCTATAATGTGTTATACTAATTAATTCACGATCAACAATTCAGCCTTGCATTCTTCGTTTATGTTCCAAGATATTATTCATCAATAAAAGTGTCGCAATTAGCTACTGCATTTATAATTTTCTAATAATTGCAATTTCTCGATTTGTGTAGATAGTTCTTGCGAGCGCTTTGGCCGTAGCCTCCGCTGGCTATTTGAGTCCGTATGCCGGTCATGGTGGTCCGATTCATGTACCAGTGATCGGTCATAACGGTGTTCCAGTAGACACGCCGGAAGTGCAGCACGCCCGCGCCGCCCACTTTGCCGCCCTCGCAGAGGCTTCATCCCGCGCCGGACCCGGCAATTACGATGATGGTAGCTATAATGATGGTAGCTATAATGGTGGTAGCTATAATGATGGTAGCTATAATGATGGTAGCTATAATGAAGGTACAGTAGTAGCACATGGAGGCTCGGGCGTAGGGCACTATAGCGGACATCGCGCCACACCTCACGCATATCCAACGACACACGGTATTGCTCACGTAACCCACGATGGGGTACCATTAAATACGCCCGAAGTGAACGCAGCTGCTGCCCATCATTTTGCCGCCTTCAATGAGGCTCTGTCCCGCGCTGGAACTCATGGCTATGGTGGCGGACACTACCGTCGTCGCCGCAGTGTCTATGGACACGGAGCTTACCACGG
This sequence comes from Leptodirus hochenwartii, assembly GCA_947310635.1. NCBI lineage: Eukaryota > Metazoa > Arthropoda > Insecta > Coleoptera > Leiodidae > Leptodirus > Leptodirus hochenwartii. The sequence goes on from OX371176.1 coordinate 41,590,915, forward strand.
ACCTATCCATATCCCCGTCATCGGACAAAACGGCGTACCAGTAGACACTCCCGAAGTCCAGCATGCCCGTGCTGCACATTTAGCCGCCCTCGCTTCCTCTGGACACGGTGGATACTATTCACATGGGGCTCCTGTCGTGGCATACGCTGCGCCCTGGGCTCATCATGGTGTACCTGCCATCGCTCATGATGGTACTCCATTAGACACTGCCGAAGTTGCTCATGCCAAAGCTGCCCATTTTGCGGCCTATAACGAAGCTGCTGCCCGTAACGGTGTGCATGGTCACGCTGGTGTGCAACTGGAATACGCCGCTCCTTGGGGCCATTATAGCAATGGAGCTCCAGCTGATACTCCAGAAGTAGCTCACGCCAAAGCGGCCCACTTTGCCGCTCACGCTGCCGCTGGTGGACACCACTACTAAATTATCAGTGCCCTTATTTAAAATATGCAGAGAAAGACGCTCGACCAGAAAGTGTTCGTTCATATATCGTTATAATATTATAATGTAATAACACGCCAATTGCTTTGATGCTATGCAATGTTTACTATTACAGTAATTAACCATATAGACTTTGTTGTTGTTATAAACGAAACTGTAGATTAATTTATTGTGATAAATATATTAAATGAAGCAATCCATTAAATTGTTGTTTGACTATTCCCACATTTAGAAATATATCAGATTTTATCTGCTTTGCGCAAGAAATCTCTACTCACAATCCCAAATTAATATTATTCAAATATTAAAAATTTGTGAATGCATATTTAATTATATGGGTGATGATCTATATAATTATTCACAGAGATTGTCTTAACATTCCGCCCTGTTTTACTAATTAAGAGGCTTGAAATAAAGTTAAAATTTGGGTGGCTTTTCAACGTTTATATCAAATAATGAACTAATTCTTTATTTTCCTCCCTTGCTTGACTATTTGGTAAGAATAAATAATTGCTCTAAATAAGGTCGTAATAAATGTTAGTTATTATTATCTAAACAAACAATAAGACGAACGTAATAGATATTAAAATATATAATCGACCTAGGTATAATATATTGAAAATTATACATCTGCAATAGACCTTGATGTATTAACTAGAATAGTTCCAGTAAACATAAAAAACTATGTACTACATTAGAAGATGTGATATTATGTTAAACACGATAAATGTATTACAACATTTATAACATTCTTCAAATATCTAGGTACACTTGTAAATATGGGCAAAATAATTTGAACTATTTTACTAATATTAAACATTAAATAGATGGACCTGTTCATATATACTCTACATAGCGTTGCGGTGGATCTAATTATATTAAGAAGTTTCGCAAAATTAAAATTAAATATACCAATTTATCGATAGAAAAAAATCCAGTTACTTCAAATTTTGTTATGACATCAATTAATCGATAATTATAATTAATTTTAAATTATCGTTTATTAGATCGGCTTAAAAGACAGCACCAATCATTTTCATACTTTTTATTCGCAAACCTATAAATTGGTTCACAATACCACAAATATTATGATTTTCATATGGAGATTCTATAAATTGGTTATCATGTATTTTTGAGAACATCAAAACATCAAAAGACTTTGCGTTAGGTAAACTCATTAAAATGATAAAAATGCGAAATTTTCTATATTTTTATAATTCCATTGGTTTTGAACAATTTTTTATATTTTTTTCCGATCACAGAAATTATAAAACGATTTTTAACTTGCATTATGAACAATAAAACGAATAATATAGAATATCACGCAAATACCGTAACAAGCATTAAGTGGCTAGATGTACATTTCAAGCGCTATGCCCTCATCTTCAGTAGCACAAGATACAACTAAATAAAATACCTCTGTCGCGATTCGTGATTGATATGCTATCAAATAAATAAGTCAACAAGACAGAAGTACTTCAAAATTGGCATATAATATGACCTATAAATCTTTTAAAAACAATACAATTTAAAAATTACAAATAACAAATTATAAATTAACAAAAATAACAAGTAACAGCAAAAAATATTGGTGTGTGAAATCTAAAATAACCAAAAATAAATAAATAAATAAATTAAATAATAATAATAAATTTAAAAATAGTTTTTATTAAATAAATTAAATAGGTTAAGGAACATTTAGCTCATTTCAGATTAAATAGAAAAGATAAAAGTGCTGTAGCCGAGCATATTTTCGAATAACGCAGGTCATCCTATTCGAATTAGTTCAATTAAATTACTTAAAAATGTTTTAAATTATTCCGAATTAAATGCTTATGAAAGTATATACATGCATAAATCTAAAGCAAATTTAATGAATTTAGATTCGGGCCCAATTTCATCTTGTCTATTTAATTTATTTAATTTTGCCATATTGATTTTTTTGTATAACAATCACAATGAATGTAAAGATATTTTATTTAGTTTAACCTTGTGCATCTAACTATTATATGCTTTGTGTTATGTTATTTGGGTGATATTCTATGCAAAAAAAATTAATCACAAATTCATAGAAACTGCGTGTACGTTTATCACAAGAATTATTTCGTTCAAATATATAAAAAAATGAACTACTACCAAATAATAATATCCTCTTCAAATTTCAGTTTGTTAAAAAAAATTGGAGTAATTTTTATGATACTAATTGTGTAGTTTATACAATCCATTGTATAATCAAATATTTAATAATGAATAATGAAATAATTTTCTTAATTAGTACATTATTATAATCCAGAATTTTAATGAGTGACGAATTAACAAGGTATTCAAGTAATGAGTCACCACAATGCATGTAAAGCTTATTATTGTATTACATTAAATTAAAATGGTTAATAGCATCTCACTAAATCATACCTCATAAATATAGCGATCAATTATATATGAAAATAAAATTTAGAATGAAATCAATAATATCGAAATCATGTATGCGACCACGAACAATATATAATTTCAACCCGGAGAGAGTATTTCGCCATTGTATTATAGGAGAGCTGCAGTTTCACATTTGTGTATCCATATTACATGTGATTATTCGATAAAGAATCGTGATTATTGTCAGAACAGTTGTTGATAATTAGCAGTGAAAATACTATTCAATACCTAAAGCATCGCACGTAAACACAATTTCGCTTAGATAATTCCCATTTTACTAAGAGACGTGATTTATTTCCAGTACAATGAATTACTTACGCTCAACTCCAAAATGCAACTTAAATGTACACTATATATTTCTGGGTGGTTGCGCATATATCGAAATTCTCATAAATAATTTAATAATGTTATTATATATTACACATATTATTTGGTGAAAGGCTTGTGCTCATCATCCATAAAAAAAATATGTGGAGTGGGCTTATAAAAGCAAAAATTTCTTCAGCAAATAGCACAGTACGCTAACAGTCCTAGTATCTTCAACTAGGAGGTTACACAGAGATATACAACATGAAGTTTCTAGTGAGTAATTCTATAGTTTTCATTGTGGAAATTATGTAATCATGGAAAAGTGTACAATCTTACCTCATACTGGATTATAAATCACTATAGTTTACTATTAGTCAGTGATATATAAGCATTCGTATTAATCACCCTGGCACAAATTGGATTTACTTTATTTCAAACAATAAAACTAGATTTTTGATCCAATTTTCGGATTGAACTATGTTACAAAACTAACAGGAATTTAAATGTGCATTAAAATGAAAGAGTCCATATACCATAGTGTTTACTAAAAGATGCAATCATATTTATTTTGCAGGTAGTAATAACCTGCTTGGTAGCAGCTGCAACAGCTAGCTGGATCGGTAGCTATGGAGCCCACCATGTACCAATAATCGGTCCTCATGGTGTCCCATTCGACACACCCGAAGTACAGCATGCCCGTGCAGAACATCTAGCAGCTCATGCCCTGGAGAGTGCAAAGCACGGCAGTCAAGGATACCACGAGGAGATCGGCCATTACGATGATGGCAGCAGTGGTTTTGATGACGGCGGCCTTGGCAGTTACGGTGGCGGCTACGAGGACCACGGTAGCAGTTACCATCACAGTCCAGCCACGTCCCATGTGAGCTACTCTAATCATATTTCCCATGATATTCCACACCATGTGAACAGCTTCAGTGACTACGAAAGCCAAAGCCATGTCGGTCTTTCTTTTCAACCTCATGCTTACGAAACGCACCATGGATTACCGGTAGTGTCCCATGATGGTAAACCATTAGACACTCCGGAAGTAGAAGCGGCTAAAGCCCACCATTTTGCGGCTGTACAAGAAGCTCTGTCCCGTGTCTCTCATGGATCTGCTGGTCACTACCGCAAGAGACGTAGTATCTTTTCATATGGGCACGGTCATGGTGCTACCATTGGACATGATGGTCATCCTGTAGAAACAGCCGAAGTACAACATGCCAAGTCTTTGCACTTTGCTGCTCATGCTAAAGCAGGATATGGAGGCGGACACGAAGGATCCATTTACGAACATCACATAAGCCACGTGTACAGTCCGCATCATGGTCACTATGATCATCATGAAATCCCAGCTATTGGGCATGATGGTAAGCCATTAGATACCTCTGAGGTGGAACATGCGAAGGCAGCCCATTTTGTTGCTTACCATGAAGCTGCTGCCAGGAATTCTATTGCTCCACACCATTCTGTGGAACATTATGGATACGGAGGTGGATACGAAATTGGTCACAATGGCATTCCAGAGGATACACACGAAGTTCAAATAGCCAAAGCCGAGCATTTCGCTGCTCACGCTGCCGCCAAAGCACATCATTACTAAAGATATATCGTTTTTCATGTATATTACTATCTATCTTGTAAAGGCTGTCGTCCAGAGTTCTTGACTTAGTCAATTAGCTGGATATATTTAAAGTGTATTATTTTATACGCAATAAAATTGTTATATATAACACTGTTTATTTTCACAATCAATTACTTACATTAATGAATATTTTAAGAAACCACGAGATCGAGTATTGCATTTTGATCCATGGCTTATTAAATATTTTTAAGTCCAATTATTCAGATTGATAGAGAATCGATAGTGACCATAATGTTCTCATCTATTATAACAGTGATATTGAAGATAGTATAATGAAAAAAATATCATGCAATTTAATGAAAAATAAATCTGATAACTTCGACTAGTGCAACGTACACTAAATAATTACTTCGTAATACTTGGGAGTTTCCTCTGCCGGTTATTTATTAATTTTTTTAATGTTAGTGCAAGCAAAATCATTAAAGTTTAATTCAATAAATACATCAAAATAGTAGAAAAATACTACAGATTGCATTTGGCTTTAAGGCTTATGCTCATTGATATTTTAATTTTGTAACATAACATATATTGTTTATTTAGATTTATAATATTAAAATCAAATCAAATTTCTAATTTTTATACGCTAGGTCTTATTAAGTACTATCTCCTAAGTCTCTAAACCGTACTAATGTTTCTCTATTCCTCAACTAACTCTAGCACAATTTACTCTGCCATTCATTTTATCTATGCATTAAATCTTCACAAAATCCAGGCTATAATTTTTCTTGTTGCCCAAGTCACAATTAACTTATTGAATTAAATATTAAAAAAAAATCCTAATCTCAAATATTATATTTTTTGCTTAAAAATCCAAGGATACCAAGGATACCAAGGATACCTATCACAAATCCAAAAATAAAATCGTATCAATTATTTTCTGTAACAAGATAATATGAAATAATCATCGCAGGACTTTTATTTTCGATATAGTGTATACTGCAAAATTTCCTATATACAATCTAGTGAAAAAAAATCGTTATTCTCTATAAATATATCACAACAAAATTTAACTAATCTTATGTTTTTTCCCAAGCTCAAATTTAATACCAGTTAATATGCTAATTCAATAAGAAATAGATTATCTTAAGCATTTATTATTTACTGCGGTGCTACTCATGTATTTAAATACTTCTCTAAAATAATTAAACTTAGTTTAACTTGGAAATATTTTAAAAATTATCACTACGGTGTTAAATAATAATATAGAATATCACCCAAATACCACGTAACTTAAAGCATTAAGTTACGGTATTTGGGTGTTATTCTACACTATTAGAAATATTTGATCGCAAATTACCAAATTTTTGACCGGAACTTTATTTTTCTCTAAATTTTACATACTTAAATTACATTACTTTGAATTTTCACTACTTTTATTAATATTAAACATGTAATTTTAGCGAACATTGCGTAATTAATATTATTCAAATATGCTAACTGCATGTAAATTTTTATAGCTATAAATATTATAGTTGTAAATTGTATAAACTAAACCATACTATATTATAAATTATATATTTAATTAGCGGATACTATAGTGGGAATGTGCCGTAGATCCCAAACTGTAAAATAAAAAAATAAATTATTATTTAAAAAATATACTTTAATTCTGCACTTTTCCCATTGAAGTGGATAGAATTAAACATAAATATAAATTCGAAAACATATTTATGCAGAAAACTTTGTTATTGTTTTTTATATCTGTTACAATTCGTATATTATTGTTATACCTATTGAATGTGTATACGTCAATAGAGATTTTAACAATTAATTCTTACAGAAACTATTTATTTTTGAAGAATAATTTTGACATCAAACAGATATCAAAAAAATAATTATAATGAAAGGTGTGGCAACTATGACTTAAAAAAAATCCGAAAATTCATTGACCAGATTGTCAAATTTGATCTACTTTTAAATTTAATTGTAGTTGTTTAAGTAAAACATATTTTTTAATTAAGAGTCTGTTGTAAATTGATTACTTAGGTAGTTTCGGACTTTAGCCAATACTTTTTTACCATGTTTATTGTAATAAATTAGTCGGATAAGATCGCAGGATTATGTTATGCTTTTATTCGCTTCCTGTACTTTTAAGAAAATACTGTCTGAGGAACTAAAACGGATAATCAAATACTACAAATATCTATACTTACTTTAAAAGAAAAATCCTAAAATTGCAACATTCAGCAATAAATGAAGATTACAGAAATTTACTTCACTATTTTTAATTAGTCAATATACGCAAATTCATTATTAATACTATAAAATACAAATTAATAATTAACGAAACTATCAAGTAACAACAATAAACTTTGGTTTATCCTAAATAATGTAAGTAAATATTTGTCCCAAACCGAAAATAACTAAAAATTGTCATCCAAACTGTAGGAATATTTTATCTTGTACTGCTGAAGATGGGGGCATAGCCTTCGAAATGCGCATCTAGCTACTTAATGTTTTAAGTTACGATATTTGGGTGATAATCTATACAATTATTTAACACGGTAGTGATAATTTTTAAAATTATTAATTTATTAATGTCTATTGAATTAAATTAAATTATTATAATATTATATGCATAACTTATTTAATTTACAGTATGGAGGAATGATATCAAAATGGTAATGTGATATAGTTTAAATGCAAATTCGTTGAAATCGCCTGGTTTAAATTTATTATTTCGATAACCTTATGCATGATATGCAATAGAATATAGAGCGAGGTATGCCACTGTTGTTGACCTAATATTTATTGTGTACCACATTAAAATCCATAATTAAATCACGACAGACTACTTAATTTCCACTAAATTTTGCCCAACTGGCTTCAATTAATGATATTACTAGACCAGGAATCGTTCGTTTCGTTCATTATTTGTAAAACAAGAGTAAAGAGTTTTTTTTAACGCTGTTAACATTTAAATTACTCGTATTACTAGTACACAGTTCCATTCTTTGAACTTAACTAGATTTAATTAGTATAATTAATTTTATATTAATTGTCGGCAACAATTACAATTAGCCCGAAATTAAACGCAAGCAATTATAATTTCGTTGTATAGTTAGTTAAAGAGTCCGCAATCCTAAAGATTGGTTGGAAACAGCACGCCATGCCGATCTATCCTGAGCTAATCCCTTCATCTCCCTATAGCTATTCATCTCAACGTCTTCAACTATCTGACTCACATACTCCAATCTAGGCCTACCTACCCCTCTCTTTCCCTCCACTCTACCTTCTATGATCAATTGCATAATCCCCCCATGCCTAAGAATATGCCCTACTAATCTGTCTCTCCTACGCTGTAACACTCTCCAAATACTTCTCTTCTCCCCTACTAACTCTAGTACAGCTTCATTTGTTATTTTATCTTCCCAACCAATCCTCATCCTCCTCCTATAACACCACATTTCAAGTGCTTCTAATCTACGCTTCTCTTCCTTTCCTATAGTCCACGCCTCACACCCGTACAGTGCTACACTCCAAACATATACCTTCAGTAATCTTTTTCTAATACCCAAGTCAATATTTGATCTTAAAATCTGTTCTTTTTCTACGAATGCCTTCCTACCCTGTGCTATCCTACACTTTATATCTACCTTGCTTCGATTATCTTTTGTGATTCTACTGCCTAAATAACAAAAATCTGACACTTCTTCGATTCTATTATCTCCTATTGTGATCCTCATTTTTCTACTGCATTCCTTTTTGTCACACCTCATCACTTTAGTTTTACCTATATTTATTTTCATGTTAAAATCTCTAGTCAATACTGCCTGCATACCATTCAATACCCTTTCTAAATTATTTTCGCTTTCTTCCAATATAGCTATATCGTCGGCGAATCTCAGCATATATATTTTCTCTCCCTGTACATTCACACCTACACTATACTCTTCTTTTACTTTGTTTATTGCATCTTCTATATATAGATTAAATAATAACGGTGAAAGTGTACATCCCTGCCGAACTCCCTTCCCTATTTTTGCTACCTCTTCTTCCCCGTCAATTCTAACTAAGGCAGTTTGGTGTTTATATAAATTAAAAATTATTCTCCTATCCTTATAATCTATACCCGTTTCTTTTAAAATTCTAAACATTATGTCCCAATCTACATTATCAAATGCCTTTTCTAAATCTACAAAAGCTATGCAAGTTACCTTTCCTACCCTCTTTCTTTTTTCTACTACCGTTCTTAGTGCTAGAATCGCCTCTCTCGTCCCTCTGTTTTTCCTAAAACCAAACTGATCTTCTCCTAGCCTTTCCTCTACTTTATTTTCTAATCTCCTATAAATAATCTTTAACAATATCTTCGATGCATGTGATAGTAGACTAATGGTCCTATAGTTCTCACACAAATTAGCTCCTATTTTCTTCGGCATTGTTACTATTCTACTACGCTGAAAATCCTGTGGTACTTCTCCCTTCTCATATATTTTACAAACTAACCTGTATAATCGCTCCTGCATTTTTTCCCCTGCGTGTTTTATTAATTCGGCTGGTATCATATCAATCCCCGCTGCTTTGTTATTCCGTAAATCATTTAATGCTCTATGAAACTCTGACCTAAGTATGCTAGGACCTAAGTCATCCTCATCTATCTGTTCCACACTTTCTAGCTCCTCCAAAATTTACTCTCATTCAATTCAATGCTTAAAAATATTTAAATTAAATAAATTTGAACATGTAAGAAAGCAGTAGCATAGCGTTAAATTTTCTAAATTCTGAAATGAATTAAAGAGATTTATTTGAAAAAGCATACCAAATCAATATGATCTGAACACACTTCATATATTTGTTATTTTTACATCTTAATCTATTTAGCTTATACATTCTAATCTAGATTTATATAATTGTCTTTACCACTGCTCTGCCTATTATATGAATTGCTCATATTGATTGCGCCTGTAATTGGAACTTGGGTCCTCATTGTGTTCGAAGACTACTAATAAAATAAAATAAAATATCAAGGCATGTCAGTAGTTCTTTTAAAAAGATCTACATACAATTTTCTGCAATTTTAATAATACCTTTTAAATTAACGACCTATTCGAAATCTGACAAATTATTACAGCGTTTCGAACTACACAATACGAATCGCTAAAATTAAATATTTTAATGCATCACTTATTTATGTAAACTAGTCAATGGGCTTTAATTGATACATTCATCTTTTATGTACGACGACTAATTAAAAAAAAAAAAACGTAAATATTATAAAGTCGAGCACTTCCTTAAATATTGCACAAAATTACCCTAGAAAATGTATATTGGAAAGTTAGGTATTATCTATATTAAAGAATTGAACAATATTTTAACAATCCAAATTGACTTTAATAGTAAGAGGCAAAGAAGTAATATCCAATGTCAGATTAATAGTAAAATGTTTTACTAATCGTTGTGTTGCCTAAGGAGTTTCATCAATATAACAATTATATAAAAGATTTCATGATTATGTACTGGTACGAACTTAACATTATAAATATTCATTATTTAGATGTATTCGTAGTATGCGACAAGAAAATTTAAATTAAATTTTCCGTTATGCGTCCTGAGAAAATGTACTGTTTTATCCTTTAATACCAGTTGGTTGTAATTAATCTAATTCTAATTAGAGTAACAACTATATATGTCAATTAAAAATATATTAGTCGTAAAATAAATATTATCACATAAAAAGTGAAACGGTAAAACTTGACCCCAATTTATTGCCAATATAAATTCGCACATTATTTGAAGATGTGTTGAATGACATGATATGTGTGTGATTGTCGAATCACAAAATATTCTTCATATAAATATTGCATAATTTGTAAGAACAAGAATGGTTTTCTGTCGAAGGCAGGTTTTAAACTAGTATGACATAAAAACATATTGTTCATTTCTATTTATTAATCAGATTATGGATTATATATTTTTCGATCTGATTTTAATTTTGAGTATTCAAAAACAGTATTTAATGATAGTATAGAATATCACCCAAATACCGTATCTTAAAGCATTAAGTAGCTAGATGTACGAATAAAAGTGCTGTAGCCCAGCATATTTTTGACTAACTCAGGTCAACCTATTCAAATTAGTTCACTTAAATTACTTAAAAGTGTTTTTAATTATTCCGAGTTAAATGCTTATGATAGTATATACTTGCATAAATCTAAATCAAATTTAACGAATTTAGATGTAGACCCAATTTCATTTTATCTACTTAATTTATTGAATTAGGACTATTTTTAAATTTATTTTTATTTTATTTATTTTTGGTTATCTTAGGTTTGACAAACCAATTTTTATTGTTCTTGCTTTAATTTAATATATTAATAAAATCATCAATATTAGATTTTTCTGTATCAAAAATTGCACAGATGTCATCTACATATCTAATCCAAACTCTAAGAATATTTTATCTTGTGCTACTGAAGATGGGGGCATAGCCTTCGAAATGTGCATCTAGCTACTAAATGCTTTAAGTTACGGTATTTGGGTGATATTCTATACTAGTTTGTAACACCGTCGTGATAATTTTTAAAAAGTATTTACTCGCTTTTCTTTAAATTTGCAAATTATGTATCTAACATATTTGACAAATTTCAAATTCGTTTTCTAAAACAATTTCGACAACATAATGATTATCATATTCTCTGTGAATATTCAAACTCCTAAAACATTTTATATTATAGTCTTTCTATTCGCATTGAATGCATTAAAGATTATATTATTTGTGCATCAAGAAAACATCAGCATTCAAAGATATGAATGATTCTTTTAGAAAACATGGAAGTATAACTTATCGTCAGCAAAGTACAATTTAAAAATCCATGTAGTCATATGGTATGTTTTGTATTTTATAAATCTGTTATATCGATAAATAATATGTTAATGACCACATATAAAAATGATTTATTGAGCCTGTTCATAAGTATGCTAAATCTTAAATAAAATAATTGATAATATAATATCGCGTGTATATATATATATATTAGAGTGTATAAATTCATGTGAAGAACTGAAGAATTCAAATGATTTGTATAGAAATATTTAACAAAATGTATCAAATTAGGTTGACGGAAGAGTTGTCTTGTTTCAATCCTGCCATACAAGCAAATGCGTTAATTTGATACAATTATATGGATCACCTTCGATCCGGTGCTAATGTTGTCTTCGCCGATGAATATTTGATAAATAGCAGACGTGGATAGTTGTCCTTGTTGAAAGCAAGTAGATTGTGTGCTCCATCTCTTTCAATGTGGACCATAAATTCGGCACAGGGTGTTGAATTTCAATGGACTAGACAGTGAAAGGGACCTTGTATGGTAAGATGGAACTCGATTATTGGGGGATCTATAAATACCGAACAGGGATTCCATATTGATATCAGTCTGAAACAGTCCTAGATCGTCCTAGGAGGTTTAATACAAACACATCAACATGAAATTCTTGGTATGCATTAAAATTATAATTATTTATTATTTTGAATTATTTTTTAAATAAAGCTTTATATTCAATTTTATCAATAATTAATACGGTGTTATAGTACACCAATTCACAGGATTGTATTAAATTCGCAAAGAATCTTCACTGATATTACTTATTCATATTAGAACTAACATTATTCGCAGCGACACTACTCAGAATTCGTGATAAAATAATATTGTTAATTTTCAATTTCATGAACAATGTAATATTACTAATACTCTTAAACTTATCTAGCAGTACAATTGACCGCATCTGTTTGTTGCTCTTCATTCTTTCTATTCCCAGGTACTTTTCTCTTGCGCGTTGGCTGCTGCCTCCGCTGGCCTCATCGCCCCCATCACCTATGCTGGACATGGCATCCATCTACCAGTGATTGATGTTAGCGGAGTTCCAGTAGACACTGCTGAAGTACAAAATGCTAAGGCCGCACACGCTACACACTACGCCGTCGCGGCCACTCGTGCTGGCGCTTACGAATATGCCCCATACGTTGCCCACGACGCTTATGCCGCCCCACTACTTGCCCATCACACCCCAGTGGTCGCTGCCCATATCCCAGTAATATCTCTTGGACATCATGCCTATCCTACCACCGCTGTTCTTCCCGCTGTCACTGCTGATGGTGTCCCATTGAATACCCCAGAAGTAGCTGCGGCCACCGCCGATCACATCGCTGCCCATCATGAAGCCCTTAGCCGTGTCGCTCACGACCGCAAGCGCCGTGGAGTTGTCGCTGCCGCTTATGCCGCCCCATATGCATATGCCGCTTACGGAGTCCAACATCTGCCTACCATCGATGCCAGTGGAGTTCCAATAGACACTGCTGAGGTCCAACTCGCCAAGGCCGCTCATGCCACCCACCACGCCATTGCCGCTACTCGTGCCGGATACGAAGTCCCAATTGTTGCCCCATTAGTAGCTGTAGCCCCAGCTATATCTCATGCTGCCCCATGGGCTCACCATGTCCCAGCTATCTCTCACGACGGAACCCCATTGGACACCCCTGAGGTCGCTCACGCTAAGGCCGCTCACTTCGCCGCTTACAATGAGGCCGCCGCCCTGAACTCCGTACACCCATACGTAGCTGCCTATGCTGCCCCATGGGCTGCTGTACCAGCTGATACACCCGAGGTTGCTCAGGCCAAGGCTGACCACTTCGCCGCCCACGCCGCTGCCCGCGCAAATCTCTAAATACCTGATATATTCATAGCTGATGTTATTTACCTCAACAGATTGTAATTTTGCCGGAGTGTCTGTACGGATAGCCGACGTACGAGTATTCGAATCTATTGTATAACGATTCTAGCTATGCCATATGCTATTATCGTTGAACAATATATAAATACATGTAATATATTCGATCTATAATAACAATGTTATATAATATACTCATGCATTTTCTATTCCAATTCCACGTCTATCTATTGGCAGGTCTCTGCACGCACGAGTGCCGAACAAGCTTGTGAGCATTGCGTAACCTGCTGAGAAATTAGAAACTTAACAGGTCACAATTTCAGGGTCTTCAACTACGTATTCAATATTGTATGCCATAAATTTCGCATGACGTCTAAATAAAAAAAGTTGGAATTTCTTGTAGGTAGCGATAGACAGATATAGGTTTAACTCGGCTTCGAGAAACTTTAGGTAAAGGTGGGGCCGGCGACATTGAGAATTGACCAGCTGAAGAATGTTCACATGCAGTATGCATTTCCCGATCAGTTATACACGAAACTAAAAGAGATAAGCATTTGGTCCGCTACAAATTATTGCTATTGCACATTCATAACATGCAGTTTCCTTACATCAACACGAAACCTGTTAAACGCAGTTCCTGACATCTAGATATGCGATTATAAATAGATTCATTTTAATATTAATTGCCTGGAATTACTTTACTATAAATACAATAAATAAATGCTCCATATAAAGCTAAGACTACTTGTAAAGGTTAACTTTAATATTAAGTTATTTGACACGAAAATAACATATGAAATATATTTACGTTAATAAATTTTTAATCTACTAAAATAATATAAAACAATACTGTGTGGCAGCAGAATAAAAAATAATTTATATTTAATTTTCGACCTGCAAAAATTGGATTCTGTAACATATCAAATTATGGACAATAACGGTAAATTCATCCAGAAACATTCCAATGTCTCATTACGGATTTCGAAACCTAATGGTACATAGTTTCATAAATTAATTAATTATATATTGTTGTTTAAATTGAAATAAATATTTTACTCTTCAAACTGTTTTTGAATTATTTAAATTAAAGTATTGTCGCAAAATATATTGTAGCATTTGTAGCATTGATTTAAAAATCTAACTTCTGGACGAGAACCATAATGTGAATGACCACTAATATATTTCTATGAACCATTATGTAATCGAAGAAATAATATTCCGGAATCCTTGAAGGTGTTTAGTGGACCTTTTCATATTTCTACGTTAGAAGCGAATTTTAATAAAAGCTAATAGCCCATAATTATATTTATTACAAATATTTTATGATACTGATACGCAAATTATGAATTCTTATGCTTTTAATTTTAATTGTAGTTGCGACTTAAAATAAAGAACACTTTATATTCCAGTGCATCTTCTTGCATTTGCATCTTGCATCTTCAGTGAATCTTCTAATGTAATTTGATGTTTTATATTTTAAATTTCGATTTAGATTATGTCGGAATAATAAATACTGCGTTTTATCTGATACTAGCACAATACATTGCGTATATGCATCTTCAAATAAATTTTCAAAAATTTCGAAAAAAAATTAAATTGCTCAATATTATTAACATACGATTTGCGATTATGCAAGACATCGTATGTCTAAGAATTAATATTTAGTTGTTAAATGAATAAATAAGGCGGCTAGATAAAAAGATAAAAAAACAAAGCAAAAAAAACTAATTTAAAAGGAAGAAAAGTAAAATATGGTAAAAATGTATTAAATTAAGCATTAATTGAAAATAGATAGAGAGTTAACGAAAAACACTGAAAAGCTGCTACTTGTAAATTATCATCACAGAGCCCATGAGTCATCTTATATACATCTATTAAATTTTTAGTCTACGTCTTTGTTCTAATGCAAGGATGTTAAGATAACCTAACCACTCGTCGTAGGATATGTGGTTAATTACATCTAGCCTTTTTATAAACTGTCGTTGTACTGTCTCAAGTAGATAGACTTCTTTATGAATATTGGGAGACCAAATAGGGGCTGGTATTTTATAAGAGGTCGACCATAGGTAAAAAGAGTCGAATACGGACGAAAAACAACGAATAAGTTTGATTAACCTGAAATATCTTCCAAATTAAGTATATCAGTGAATGGGCCTTTTTAGTACTTCGCGTGACTTGATGATCCCACTTGTGGGAGTTGCAGACGTTACACCACGTCACGGACGTCCATAACAGAAGATAAAGCTTGAGTTACCAGTCTGTATACATGAATTGGGTTTTGCTTCCTCAAATAGAGCGCAGCAATAAAAAAAAAATTGTAAAAAAATGACAACCGATAACTTTTTATTAGATCAAAGTTGAAATCTTTTTTGTGGAATATGATGATGTTGTAAATGCCTGCATCTATAATACAATCAGCAATCTGGCAAGCAATGAGCAAAATTTAAATCTCTAATATGCATATAAAACGTCAATTAGGTTCGCGTCTATTATAAACCAACAAGTTTGCGTCCTTGAAAGCAAACTCGATTTCGTGATATTAGGCGATCCGGAAGACTTGGACCAGTTAGCACAGCACAGCATCAGTCTCGGCGTAACACGCTGATCACCTGATCAAGTACTACCGCATTCTACGCCAAATCCAGTTGTACTCAATCTAATCAACACTTGGCGATTCGTTTTCTAACGCGTATTAAAAATAATCCGGGCTAGATAAAAACAATGCACTATGTATTAATTAACAATGCATAAAGGCAAATAAAAATTCTTCGATATGGAAACAAAACTATTAATGTACTATAATATATCACTCACTTTAGGGGCACCGTGGCATAGTAGTGAGACTGGCACCACGGAGTTTCTGGGTTCGAATCCCGCTCCGGTCAGGAATATTTCCTTGAGGAAAATTCCCTTCCGGACCATGGACGTTGTGTGAATGTTGCCATTCAGGAGTACCCTGAATGTGCCATGAATTGCTCTAGTTATATAATATGGTCGATGTTGTAAGTTCGTAAGGCCATAAGAAGGAGGAGTGCCTTCAGCGCCCACCCTCTAAAAACAAAAAAAAATTAAAAAAAAACACTATAGAAGCTAATGATCTTTCACAATTATACACTCCTGATTAGATATTTTCAACATGGCGATCTGTGTTGCGTTTACCAATAACTTTATGGTACCGCCACTAGTGATATCAACCAACTATCATTTGTGTACTAGTATAAAAATTCGTTCAAAAATTGGAATTAAAGAGAATAGCTTAAAGAATTAAATAAAACGTAAACTTAGTCCTGTTTCAATTATGTAGTATAATAGGAAAGTTTTACGACACTTTAAAAAATATTTATTATTAACTCATTTTAAAAATAATCAAAATATTTCAAAAATGGCATATAATATGACCTATAAATCTTTTAAAACAATATAAATTCATAATTAACGAAACTGACAACTAACAACAATAAACATTGGTTTGTCAAACCTAATATAACTGAAAATAAATAAAATAAAAATAGTTCGTATTAAATAAATTAAATAGACAAGACGAAATTAGGCCTGAATCTAAATTGATTAAATTTGATTTAGATTTATGCATGTATATACTTTCATAAGCATTTAACTCGGAATAATTCAAAACATTTTTAAGTTATTTAAGTGAACTAATTTGAATGGGATGACCTGAGTTAGTCAAAAATATGCTCGGCTACAGCACTTTTATCTTTTCTATTTAATCTGATTAATTGAGTTAATGCTCCATAAATCTAGTTGCAATTGGTCTACGTGTTTGTCTTCTATATATACTTTAGGACAACTAGAACAAGATATTTTATAAATACTAGATTTTTTATTGAAATCAATCAAATCTTTGGGATTTTTTAGAAAATTTGCGCAAGACTATTAGGAGTATTATATGTTACTTTAAAATTATATTTATTTAAAATACTATCTAAACCACGTGCAATTATAGGATCAAATGGTAATTTAAAAAATTTTGGAGTTGAATTATTACTTTGTTCTAAACTACTAATATTTCTGATATCTCTTGTTCTTTTAAATTTTCTTAATATGTTATTTATAATTTTATAAGAATAGTCATTTTGTATAAATTGATAAAAAAGCTAGGGGAAATTCTTTCAATAGCGATAAATTCACTTTTTCAATATATAATAAGATACAGGTCGATTTAACTATTGCCTTTATAATCTTTAGTTTTAAATAAAGATTAATTTAATTTTAATAAAGATTTAATTTATATCATAATTTCTATAGAGTAATTATAGATTTAAGTCTCAATAATGTCGTAGTATTTAAATTATAGTTATTAAAAATGAAATTACAAAAACTAAAGACTAATGCATTGGCTTCTAACCCGGATTAGATCTGTCCGGATCAATGATAAAAATAGCCAAATTGACAAACGATAATTAGTAATTGTAATTATAAAGGTATCTGATGTGTGCATGTGTTGTAACAATCGTGGTAACTGGCATAACGACGTCGACGACGCTTTGTGTCTGTAAATTATACACGCGTCATTGTGTGCGCATAATTCAAAACTATCAGAGCAGAATTAAGAAATTAATGTAGACCTGAAAAATGTACATCATCATATTGAAAGCTACGCTTTAAATCGTATATATTTTCTACGTATACTATAATATTAAATGCGAGTACCATTTTTATTAACAATTTTAATTTATGCATAAGCAAAAATGAGTAAAATTACATAATAATATGTCAAGCAAGTCAAAACGAATGTTTCTGAATGGACCGTATAGTACTAATTGATATAAAGCTATTTTTTAAACAAAAATTTCCTTATAAATTAAAAAATAATCAAATTATTTGGATTGGAGCAGAAACTTTTTTTCTAAGTGCTAATTAGATGTTAATTGTAATCTCTTTTTAAGTCGGATTATAGTTTAAATTAATGTTATATGTCAATATACCTAAATCCTGTAACAAATAGCTGTCTTAGTACGACTCTTAAAATAACCGATATGTATCTAAACATATTTTAGGAAAAGAGATATAGAATTTGCTGTCAATAATTGATATATTATGGCATTGTTATTATCCTTTGCTTCACAAATTACTTAAATCATTTTCAATGCGGATCTGCTTTATTAGCATAACATAAGGAATTCTACTTCTAATTATTTTATAAAGATATTCCGCAAAATATAGTCCATTTGAAAAGCCACTCCATTTTTCAATTTGCAAATATTTTATCATTATTTGTGTGAATGATAAGAAATGATTGGATGCTGTGAACAACAATTACTCTTGTTTAAAACGATTGCACTTTTAAGATACTAATTATCATCTTCTGGATTATGTTTCGTTATATTTTTTGTGTAATTCTTTATTTTATAATTTAAAGAATCAAGCGTTTATTGGAGAACTTTCGGTTTTATGTTTGTTTTGATCAAAATACTTTCGATATTTTTGTATTAAATAGTTTGTTAAACTATTTTTGTTAAATAGTTGAAAAAATAAATTTTTAAAACCGACATAGACATTAAACTATTATTTTACAACGCCTATTACTACCGTCGTCCTTTGGATAATAAACTTAAAATGAACATAAATTCGTGCCTTTTTCATCCAGAAATGTTTTGCAACAACATGTCACCTCTTTAAATATTGTAATATATGTCCGCCACTTAGATATTTTCACGATAAAGACGATTTTAATTCGCATCAGGAATTGAACGAGATTGTATTGACATATGACTATGCAAGAATACGTGTTCAACAAAGCATATTCATGCAACAGAATATTGCTTGGGCTGGGTCGGTTATAAAACAATCTTAGAGGCCATAATCGATAGTCAATTACTTGTTACTCGAAGTGGCGCCGCAAAAATGAAAATATTGGTAAGTGTTTGCAGTTTTTTTCTTGGTGAAAATATGTGTATTTGTGGGTGGGAATTATGTACTTTAAACTAAAGGCAGTGCCCATCTGGAAAGGGTGGGGAAATATCTATGTCAAACTTAATACAATGCTTAATTCAATATATAAATATAAAGAAAAGCATTGATTTGAAAGGAAACGAATATATATTGCAGTGCTATTAATATCAATACTCAATACTAACTAACTAACACTATAACAACAATGTAGTTTTCTTGACAACATTTCTAGAATTCATTATAGTTCAATTACAATTTAAAGTCATTATAGTAATAGTATAGTAAATGAAGAATGTATACACATATTACACCTTTTTTGAAATGCTACTGTAATTCTGATACGTCCATTCTTATTATTGCACCAAACACTAATTTATAGCCATATCCCAACATAAATTATTTCAACTTACATCTAGTTTATACCTTTCCAATTAAAAATAAATTATGTATGGTTTTATAATTATACTCTTGTATGAAATGTTGGTGGCATTCATTTATATTTTTAAATATTCCTGATGCAAACTTCGAACAAATCACTGCATATTTAGCGCAAATTCGGATTTTTTAAGAATGCGGAAATTCGCTGCTTGCCGATACGAAAAGAACAATTCGTAATTTAAAAATGAACAGATCATAAAATTTTGAGAACAATACGAGCTTAAAATTTGTATTTTTTTTTACATGATACATTATTTTTCAAATAGCTAATTAGAAGACTTTTGCAAATTGGGTTTAACATCGCACCAAACTAAATGCAAATAATTAAACGTACCTGTTCCGACCGATCTACATTTTTAATCATACCAAGGACTAAAAATAAATGCATTTCCCTATGTTCCTTAAATGTCTACGACGTAGATGATTGTTCTCTTGCTATTTAGTGTAATAACTAAAAAAAAAACAATATTGTCTAAGCATTTGTATTCGATTCACCTTGTAAAAGACTTGGAACAATAATAATGAATCATTTTTCGTGTAGGAAACGTATAACTCTTCAGAGTTGCAATAAATTATTAGAAATTCATACTACTACTATTCGTGACGCGCGGAATTGCATAATTGTATGTAATAATATAGTACGGTTATTTTCGGACGTTATTTTAAATTGCAATATACTTATCAAAATGCAAGGATATATTTTTATGATCGACTATTCCCTTTGTATTCTATCGATAATTGGATTTGTAAGTGAATGAGTGATTGAGTGAATTCAATATTATGAAAAATTTGGTATATTAAGAGATCTTAATTTATTCGTCATTGATTCGAATATCAGCGATTTAATTAGAAACATAAATTGAAATAAATTAAAAATTATAAACTGCGCAACAATATAAATGTAATAGATTGTTGCAATAAAAGCAACAAAAATAATATAATTTTATATTAAAACTTCAGTCTTAATTTTAGTTGTTGTATTATCACTATATTGTATAGAATATCACCCAAATACCGTAACTTAAAGCATTAAGTAGCTAGATGCGCATTTCGAATTCGATGCCCCCATCTTCAGTAGCACAAGATAAAAACTAAAAAAACTAATTGGATGATATTCTACACTATTATTTAACATCGTAGTGATAATTTTAAAAATATTATCACTATGTTAATTATTTTTCCACATGCTTCTAGAGCAGTGGTGCGCAAATTATTTTCATTTCCGATTCCCCATTTTGTGTAAAAATTTTTTGCGACCCCTGGATAGACGATAGACGTTTTTTTAATCGTCAACGTAGTTAAAGGTACTGGTACCTGATACTTGTCGAAGAAAAGCCTTATATTTTTTATTTTCAAATAAATTTCTTTGAATTTGACGACCCACAAAAATTTTCTCGCGACCCCTCTGGGGTTTGCGGTTTGCGCACCACTGTTCTAGAGATTGAAATATTTCTCAATATATTGCAAGATATATTGAACCCAAATATATCATTTATAATTCATTAAATAACTAATATATATTATATACTCGTATATACACAATAAAATTGGAATATGTAATTTTGTAGCCTTTATTAAATTTATTATTTAAAAACTAGGTAGCATAAAAGAGTTCAGTAGACAAAAAGATCGAATCCTATAGGCCAAAAACTGGTCCGTAGTTTCAAGAGAAAATCTAAATACTTTATTTAACTAAGGGAAACATTTTTTACAAGCCTTATATAAATAAATATTTAAATCACTTTGTGATGGTTAGTTAAAGAGTCCGCAATCCTAAAGATTGGTTGGAAACAGCACGCCATGCCGATCTATCCTGAGCTAATCCCTTCATCTCCCTATAGCTATTCATCTCAACGTCTTCAGCTATCTGACTCACATACTCCAATCTAGGCCTACCTACCCCTCTCTTTCCTTCCACTCTACCTTCTATGATCAATTGCATAATCCCCCCATGCCTAAGAATATGCCCTACTAATCTGTCTCTCCTACGCTGTAATACTCTCCAAATACTTCTCTTCTCCCCTACTAACTCTAGTACAGCTTCATTTGTTACTTTATCTTCCCAACCAATCCTAATCATCCTCCTATAACACCACATTTCAAGTGCTTCTAATCTACGCTTCTCTTCCTTTCCTATAGTCCACGCCTCACACCCGTACAGTGCTACACTCCAAACATATACCTTCAGTAATCTTTTTCTAATACCCAAGTCAATATTTGATCTTAAAATCTGTTCCTTTTCTACGAATGCCTTCCTACCCTGTGCTATCCTACACTTTATATCTACCTTGCTTCGATTATCTTTTGTGATTCTACTGCCTAAATAACAAAAATCTGACACTTCTTCGATTCTATTATCTCCTATTGTGATCCTCATTTTTCTACTGCATTCCTTTTTGTCACACCTTTTTGTGATGGTATCTTAGTAATATAGAATATCACCCAAATACCGTAACAAGCATTAAGTAGCTAGATGTACATTTAAAAATAAATAAATAAATTGTTCTTATTAAATAAATTAAATAGATAAAATGAAATTGGGCCTGAATCTAAATTCATTAAATTTGATTTAGATTTATGCATGTATATACCTATCATAAGCATTTTTAACTAGGAGTAATTCAAAACAATTTGAAGTAATTTAAGTGACCTAATTTGAATAGGATGATCTGAGTTAATCAAAAATATGCTCGGCGACAGCACTTTTATCTTTTCCATTTAATCTGAAATGAGCTAAATGCTCCTTAAATTACATGCCATTTTTGAAGTACGGAAGATGGGGGCATAGCACTTGAAATGTACATCTAGCTACTTAATGCTTTAAGTTACGGTATTTGAGTGATATTCTATATTATAATTTAACACCGTAGTGATAATTTTTCAAATGGTATCTTAGAGTCAAAATTATTTCACCCATATTTTTGTTTCTTTTTAGATACTACCCACTATATTAGCTATAGCTAGCGCCCATTTGCCTATTTATGTTCCCCATACATATGGTGTAACTGTGGGCATTACAGATGCAGCACATCCTGTGTTGTCCCAATACCATGCGCAGGATGTCTTGGGACAATACGTCTACGGTTACGCAACTCCTACTTCAAGCAAAAGTGAATCGAAGACAGCGGATGGTGTTACGCAGGTAATTGAACAGCGTATACTCTCGCTTCGAAATATATCAGTGTGGAAGACTTACAAGAACAATAATGTATGTTTTTCGCATTGCCGTTCATCCGACATTCTGATGTATTCTAAACATTTTTGTTAGCCGTAACAAGAACTAATGTTGGTATTTTGACATACTTGACTCAAATTTCATTCGATAACAATATCGTTTATCAAAACCGTTATGACAATATTGTAATGATGAAAATAGATTAGAATTTGGCAGAATATCATGATACTATATTCGGTGATCTTCAAATACACACTAAAGCAATTATTAAACGGCGCTGTGAATAAGAGTAATATTAGTTCTGGTAGACTTTCGCTTTCAGGATATTATTTGTAAGTATCATCTACATCACAAATTTTCACCCTGATATGTTCCCACATATTCTCTTCGACATTATTGCACGTTTATTCTTTTCTAAATTTTTCTAAATGTTTAGTGATGTGACGCATTTTAACATTGCTCCTACTTCCTATATACAGGGTGGATATTCTTACATCGACTCACATGGTATTCTACAGAGTGTAAACTATGTTGCTGATTCAGTACACGGTTTTAGAGTGGCAGCCACCAATTTACCTGTTGATCTACCAGATGTTGCCCATGCGAAAGCACAACATCTTGCCAATTATAATCAAATTGCTGCTGAACATGCTGCTGCACGAGCACAGCATATCCAAGCTGTACAGGTATTCACGTAATCGATTTTGAACGAAGTGATTTATGTAGTTAATGAAATTTTATCTATTTCGCCCAAAAATTTGCGCAATCGTATGCGTGGTCATCTTTGAACAAGATTTCTAAAAGGAAATCGAAGCAGATATATTGGCATGTGAATTTGAAATTCATAAAAATGCGGACTATATTAATTTTATAAAGTTATCACAACTTGCACTGTATTTAAAAAAAAAACATGCCAGGGACTTTTATTAAATCGTTCGTAACACTGATTCAAAATATGCAGTCATTTAGAATTATGAAGTGGAATATTTATGTCTATTTCCTTATACCAATGCATATTGAATAGACTCTTTGCAGATATTTTTTTAAAAGAACATAATAAATATTGCGGGTTACCGAAATTAAATTTTTATTCTTGTTTTTGAATGCAAGAAAAATTCTGTTTTTGGAAGCAATAATTTGATTCCAAACCTTAAAATATACACACTACAAATATTTGAAACCCAGATTAATATTTATGCCGGTGGCAAATTTTTTAAGCGCTAATTCTACTATTTCGCTATATGCATACACTACATATATTTTGACATTCTTTCCTCTACTATAAAAGGTTCCACTGCCCTACCAACATCAAGCTCTTCCTCAACCCGTCCAGGACCTACCAGAGGTAGTCAAGGCACGCGCAGAACATCTTGCCCAATTCGAATCAATCAAAGCTCGTGATTCCCTAATTCGTGCTCAGAATACAGCTAGCTTCAGTTCGGTACCGTTGTACCTACACAGCCCCATTGTCCCTGCAATTTCCAAGGCTGTAGTTCCAGCGATTACTTACACAACCCCAATCGTATATAGTCCTATCCATGTTGGACACTACGCATCATCGCAATATCATGCGCAAGATGGGTTCGGTAAGTTATCCGATATAGTTCCTTGAAAATATCAGTGTACCCTTAGTTAGAATGAAATGTATCTGAAATATAAGTTGCCACATCTACATCGTTGTCAACATTTAAATCCATGGGTACAATCTTATGACTCAGTTATATGTTCAAATAATCGAGTGGCTCTTATCCTTTTCCCAAAAAATAATATTGAAATGAAGGGATTTCGACGGGGAACGGAGGGGTTTGATTTTGTTTCAATATATAGTAGTATAGAATATCACCTAAATACCGTAACTTAAAGAAAAAACACGTAGACCAATTGAAACTAGATTTAAGGAGCATTTAGCTCATTTCAGATTAAATAGAAAACATAAAAGTGCTGTAGCCGAGCATATTTTTGACTAACTCAGGTCGGCCTATTCAAATTGGTTCACTTAAATTACTTAAAAGTGTTTTGAATGATTCCGAGTTAAATGCTTAAGAAAGTATATACATGCATAAATCTAAATCAAATTTACTGAATTTAGAGTCAGGCACTATTTAATTTACTTAATAAGAACTATTGTCAAATTTATTTTTATTTTATTTATTTTTAGTTATTTTAAGTTTGACAAACCAATGTTTATTGTTAGTATACAATATCACCAAAATACCGTAACTTAAAGCATTAAGTAGCTAGATGCGCATTTCGAAGGCTATTTTGTTTTTATCTTGTGCTACTGAAGATGGGAGCATAGCCTTCGAAATGTACATCTAGCTACTTAATGCTTTAAGTTACGGTAATTGAGGTGGTATTCTATACTAATATTTAACACCGTAGTGATAATTTTTAAAATCAATATGTAGTGTTCTCTAATTCTTTGTACTGCCTACACACGAGGCTATAATGGTTCTTTTTTGCTGTTTTTTTCTTAATCATGGCGCCATACCATACCTCCGATTTTTAATCTGTGTTGCCAAAAAAGACGGTGGATACACCCTACGTTTTTGGACAAATAGATGTTTGAGGATTCCTTCTTTTTATGGTTGCTTCCATAATAATGTAACACGTTGTGGTATCTAATTGTTTATTTTTGCGTATATTATTATTACTCTTTGATTGGTGTTTGCCTATATGACTATTTTACAACTTTTTATATTTTGATGATGTTAGCTATTTTCACAAACTCTAGTCTGCGATGTTATTTATTTAAAATCTTGTACAATGTAGTGTCCCAAACTTAGTATATAATATTATTTTGTGTTAAAATATTGGTTCCTTTCCTTTTCTTTTGTTTTCCAAAAATAAAGGTCCCGAAGAAGGCCCTCATCAGTGGCGAAACATGTCGACAGAATTCTAAACTTTTTATTCATATCCGTTGTCCTATGTAAGCCGATGAAAGCGTATTTCAATACATTTATATTTTAGGGCAATATACCTATGGTTACACTGGTCCTCTTAGTTCGAAAAGTGAAACCAAGTCAGCAGATGGCGTAACCCGAGGTGGGTACTCCTACATTGATGCCAATGGTATTTTGCAGACGGTGCATTATGTGTCTGACCCAGTGCACGGGTTCCGTGTGGCTGCAACCAACTTACCGCAAGGTCCTGCTGGACATGGTTACTAAGAACATAGAAATCACAGCGATATTGAGATCATCAAATGTTCATTAGCCATTTGGAACGGTACTGACATTTCTACCTTAGAATAATATATAATTTGTAGATTTAACAAAAAACTGTTGATGTGATGGGCCATCGTACAGAAATAAAAAAAACCAATAGATATGATCTACACCTATATAATTATTATTCAGTGGCAGGACGTTTTCAAATTATTAAATATTCATCTTCAGTGCTGTTGATGGTAACCTAGTCAACAAGCAACTAGAGTCGTAAGCCAAATGGCTTTGAAAATGTTCTGCCACTGAATAATAATTAGATGGGTGCAGATCATATCTATGGGTTTTTTTAAATAGGTAATTTGTTTAGAAATTGATTTAAAGTTCGTTTTAGGATGTATAAAGTCTTACTTTAAATTTATTTGTTTGAGATGTAGGTAATTAAAAAAAAAACAAGTAAATTTCTTTAGAAAAATAATGTCATTGTTATATTTCACCCCGTTAATAGTGTAAAAACAAAAACACTATATTATAAAATAAATTATCTACCAATATTTAAATAATTAAAAGTTAAGCACATGAGAAATGTATAAGAGCGAAAAACTTTAAATTAATGTGACTATACCAAACAATTTAAATGTGAGAATATTAAAATACTCTGAATTTCTTTTACATTCTTCAGCTTTTTATTAATTCTAAACTGCAAATATTCCAAAAAAATTGTATTATGGCTTATTTCTCTATTTGCATGTCGTTAATAAAAATTATATTTCTTTAATCTTTACTTCGTACATTTTCCTGATAAATGCAATATATAGGTAAAACTTTATAAGTTTTATAAAATACTTTTCTTTTTATAAATTATTATTAGTTTAGTTAAAGAGTCCGCAATCCTAAAGATTGGTTGGAAACAGCACGCCATGCCGATCTATCCTGAGCTAATCCCTTCATCTCCCTATAGCTATTCATCTCAACGTCTTCAACTATCTGACTCACATACTCCAATTTAGGCCTACCTACCCCTCTCTTTCCCTCCACTCTACCTTCTATGATCAATTGCATAATCCCCCCATGCCTAAGAATATGCCCTACTAATCTGTCTCTCCTACGCTGTAACACTCTCCAGATACTTCTCTTCTCCCCTACTAACTCTAGTACAGCTTCATTTGTTACTTTATCTTCCCAACCAATCCTCATCATCCTCCTATAACACCACATTTCAATGTTTTATATCACCAAATTATTATAACTTTTATAAATTTTTTATAGGCGAATGCCTGTTATTTCATCAAATTTTATTTCAATCTCTCTATTGCGATTCAAATAAAAGCCTGCACTCCTAATTTGTCTAAACTATTAAGTTTGATTACTTACTGAAATACTGAAAAAAAATTTCACGGTAGGCAAAGAAGTTATAAGAGAGCCATATAAAATGTCTTACATATTTTTCCCCTATTTTTTCTACCTATTAATAATAAAATATAAATTTCAAAATTCCTTCGAGCAGTAATATACGGCGCCATCTTTGATTGTAATTTACCACTATTTGATATAGTCGGTTTTCGTCCTTTTCGTTTAAAGAAATCAATACCCACGTAAAGTTGTACTTGATTTATAGATGGGACCATTAATCTAAATTTAACTGAAATTGGGTATGAAAAAATAATTACAGCTAAAATAATTGCTTAAAAATTGCTTAAAAAGTTAAAAGTCGTTTCCATAGCCTTGCACTTTTCTTGTGATTCTAGGGTGATAATGAAACAAAGCATTTTCATTTAAATCTGATTCATGTTTTGTACAAACTAATGTTTTTAAATCAGTTTCTAAGATCCTTGATAACTGCATTAGTCAACTTGTATAATACGAAGCTCTACGTCCTGAGTTTGAATACAATAATTAAAATCGTTTATTAAATGCTGTTGTACTTTTTTTGGTTTGAACAAAAAATATCAGAGGAAATAAGATTAATGAATTCGCTGTGTCAGTACTGACATTAGAAACTAATAAATTTCAAATTTTATAAAACAGGTGGTATCCAATAGGTTAGTAGAATATAGTGGCGGCTCTTGATATTCCAATCGAGAGAGACGCATTTCTTAAAAAAATAACATAATAGTATGAAAAATGATTAAACCTAAAATGATTAAATTCAATATATTCTATTTTTTATATATATTCTTGGAGAAATACGTGACAAAATTGTACATACGTAACTACACAGAACAATGCAACTGTCTTATCTGGCTATTCTATATCCATTTTCGTGTATACTAGACTAGGCTTCTCCGTTGGGACGCTAAAGAATTGCGGCCCGGAATAACTTAAACCAACGATATATTCTTAGCTGTAGAAGCAGCGTGACGGCACGTTGCCATAGCAACCCGGGCCGCTATTTTGTTTGCGGCGCATACGATACGCGAACCAAAGAAACAGATGATATACTGCATACGGTCGCTCTCACTCTACCGCTTGCAACAGATAGGATGAGTGCGTATGCAATTAACTCCTACTTGCTAGCCGCCACAACGTGTTGTGTTGAGTGCTACCGCAACGCAAGCTTTATCTTTTAGGAAAAATAATACCTAGTTAAAATATCACAATACAATTATATATCTACGGTGATGCGCGCAATGTTCAGGGGTGGTGGTGGGGG
The DNA here is from genome assembly GCA_947310635.1 of Leptodirus hochenwartii. Lineage (NCBI taxonomy): Eukaryota > Metazoa > Arthropoda > Insecta > Coleoptera > Leiodidae > Leptodirus > Leptodirus hochenwartii. The sequence goes on from OX371176.1 coordinate 41,619,745, forward strand.
GGCTCGAAATAAACCGCCACTGAGGGGGGGTACCACAGGACTTTCAGCGCAGTGGAATAGTAACAATGCCGCAGAAGGTAGGAGCTAATTTGTGTGAAAACCATGCATATCTCATGCATCGAAAATATTGTTAAAGATTATTTGTAGAAGATTAGAAACTAAAGTAGAAGAAAGGCCAGGAGAAGATCAGTTTCGTTTTAAGAAGAACAGAGGGACGAGGGAGGCTATTTTAACACTAAGAACGGTAGTACGAAAAACAACTCGCACAGCTTTCGTAGATTTAGAAAACGCATTCGATAATGTAGATTGGGACATAATATTTAGGTTCTTAAATAAAAATAGGAATAGATTATAAGGATAGGACAATTATTTTCAATCTATATAAACATCAAGTTGCTCTAGTTAGAATTGATGGGGAAGAAGAGGTGACAATAATGAGAAATGGATTCAGGTAGGGATGTGCAATTTCGTTTTATTTAATCTATATATAAAAGATGCAGTAAAAAAGATAAAAGAAGAGTGTAGTGTAGGTGTGAATATTCAAGTAGAGGAAATATATATGTTAAGGTTCACCGACGATATAGCTATCTTGGAAGAAATGGTGCAGAATTTGGAACATGTATTAAATGGTATGCAGGAAGTAATGACTAGGGATTATAACATGAAAATACATATCGGCAAAACCAAATTGATGAGGTGTGACAAAAAGGAATGCGGGCGAAAAATGAGGATGAGAATAGGAGATGATAGAATAGAAGAAGTATCAATTTTCTTATTTGGGGGGTAGGAGTACAAAAAATAACTGAAGTGAAGTAGATATGAAATGTAGGAGAGCCCAGGGTAGGAAGGCATTCGTAGAAAAATAGCAGATTTTAAGATCAAATATTGACTTGGGTATTAGAAAAAGATTACCGAAGGCATACGTGTGGAGTGTAGTATTGTACGGGTGGTATAAGAAAAGAAGAGAAACGTAGAAAAGAAGCATTCGAAATCTGGTGCTGTAGGAGGATAATGCGGAGTAGTTGGAAGATAAAGTAACGAATGAAGCCGTACTAGAGTTAGTAGGGGAGAAGAGCAGTATTTGGAGAGTATTACAGCGTAGGAGAGATAGACTAGTAAGTCATATTATTAGACATGGGGGTATATCATAAAGTATCAAACTTGCAATTAACATGCAATATCAGCATTTATTTTTACTTGATTGGTCATTATTTCATTAGCCATTTACAATTCGAATGCGTCAAATTTACACATGCATTTTATTTAACCCTTTCACAATCGCATATTAAGTAATGCGAGTACATCCCATTTGTTAAACATGAATTGGTTACGTGATTAATAATTTTGCACATAATAAAATTGATATGTGTTTGTATAAATATTGGAATTATTCAAATTACGTCACGAATTAGATTGAGAGTGCAACATGTATTAATAAAAATATATATAATAAAAAATCCTGACCACAATGTATTATATCTAATAAATATTGAAAAAATATATGCGCATCTAAAACAATCACTTGAACCTGAAAATATTATAGTTAGCATTTAATTTGTTAATATTTCTCAATCCGAACAGTTATTTTGTAAGTCAACATATGGTGACCTCTGCACTTGAATTGATATAATTTACTACTTATGAAAAGGTTGTGAATAGATTATATTTGGACATTATGGAAGTATTAGATTAACGTTGGACTGATGTGCAATTTTTTTTGTCCTTCTGTAGTCTGTGACAGTACGTAATTTCAGTTATCAAATCTGGCGCGACAAATCCAGAACCATTTTTTTAGTAGTTTACGTTAGTACTTACTGATCGGCAATCATAGAAAATTTCTAACTAGTACATTATTTATGTGGTACACCTTTTAAGTGACAATGGTAAAAAATATATCGGAAGCTAATTATGAAAGAAATAGTACCCATGTGTATCTTAATACGAATCACGACACAGAATCCAAGCCGGAAGAAGGAAAAAATACGCAGTACATTGCTACACTAATTGGTACGAAAATATATATTTTTATAATCTATTATAATAATCAATCGTTTTACTAGTATATTTATTTTTTTAAATAAATCACAACTTTTTATTGTGATGTAATAAAACTACTATTATATTACCTAAATCACTAAAAATAAAAATTTCAACACAATTTTTAATTTAATTTAAAAAAACAGGCTAACTGATATTAATTATATAGATATCTAAAGTAATATAACCATATCATTATATATTAGTCATATTGCATAAATTTGCATTAAACATTTTGCAATATATCTCCTAAGCAAACAAAAACTGATCAGAATATAATTTTTTATGACGAATTTTCTTGGTTCAGTACTTCAGGTTCTGTGTAATCGTACGCAATACTCTAAAGACATTATTATCTTTTCCTATAAAAAATGATAAAAAATTGAACGAACTGTCCATATAACAATTCATATATCCAATAAACAGCTTTGAAGATACAATCGATACAAAATATGACAGTTATTTAAAAAGTACTTAAAAACTAGTCATGTAACAAATTTTCCTATAATTTATATTATATTTTTAAACCACAATGAAACAGTATTTGAAAATACTGTTTAGTACAAAGTTGTCATAGTTTGTACTACCTGGACAAGGTTTCAACCAACAAAAACAACATTGTTTACAACTCGCTTAGTTCAAGTTCAAAACTGTAGGTTTGTAATTAAATGAATAGTAAACGCTTTTATCCAACACGATTCGGTTGAGCTAAAATCGATTTATATATATTAAGTATTTACCCTATAATTGCTATCCATACGATTGCGGAAATATATTAATTAACATATAAAAATCGATTAAACTTAAAAATTGAAAATTAATAATTTTTTTTGCATCTCTAATAATTTCATGCCTATAATTTTAAATATGTCCAGAATATATATTTACAATTTTTTAATTAAATTAATTATAAGTCTAGCATTAAAATCGGCGATTTTCTTCTTCTTTTTTTCAATTTGAAGTCAACTAGTCATACATAAAAAGTATACCATTTAAAAATACTCATTTCTACCCCAAATTTATGAACTACCCTGTGGTAATTCAGTAATTTATTCTGGTTTATATTCGTGTATAAAGTGTAATGATAATTTAAATTAATATATTGTTAAAATTGTGAGAATTTCTTAAAAAATTCAAACTTTGTTTAAATGTTTAATATTTTAACACGATATTGGGCACTATTTCAATAGTACGTAAAGAAATTAAGATATTGAAATTTAATTTGATAAACAATTATCCATTACAATTTCTATCTGGATTTTATTGTAGTATATTACAATTTCCCAGTCCATACAAAAATTTCACATATGGTTTATTTAAAAGAAACGGGTATAGATTATAAGGATAGGAGAATAATTTTTAATTTATATAAACACCAAACTGCCTTAGTTAGAATTGAGGGGGAAGAAGAGGTAGCAAAAATAGGGAAGGGAGTTCGGCAGGGATGTACACTCTCACCGTTACTATTTAATCTATATATAGAAGATGCAATAAACAAAGTAAATGAAGAGTATAGTGTAGGTGTGAATGTACAGGGAGAGAAAATATATATGTTGAGATTCGCCGACGATATAGCTATATTGGAAGAAAGCGAAAAGAATTTAGAAAGGGTATTGAATGGTATGCAGGCAGTATTGACTAGGGATTTTAACATGAAAATAAATATAGGTAAAACTAAAGTGATGAGGTGTGACAAAAAGGAATGCAGTAGAAAAATGAGGATCACAATAGGAGATAATAGAATCGAAGAAGTGTCAGATTTTTGTTATTTAGGCAGTAGAATCACAAAAGATAATCGAAGCAAGGTAGATATAAAGTGTAGGATAGCACAGGGTAGGAAGGCATTCGTAGAAAAGGAACAGATTTTAAGATCAAATATTGACTTGGGTATTAGAAAAAGATTACTGAAGGTATATGTTTGGAGTGTAGCACTGTACGGCTGTGAGGCGTGGACTATAGGAAAGGAAGAGAAGCGTAGATTACAAGCATTCGAAATGTAGTGTTATAGAAGGATGATGAGGATTGGTTGGGAAGATAAAGTAACAAATGAAGCTGTACTAGAGTTAGTAGGGGAGAAGAGAAGTATTTGGAGAGTGTTACAGCGTAGGAGAGACAGATTAGTAGGGCATATTCTTAGGCATGGGGGGATTATGCAATTGATCATAGAAGGTAGAGTGGAGGGAAAGAGAGGGGTAGGTAGGCCTAGATTGGAGTATGTGAGTCAGATAGTTGAAGACGTTGAGATGAATAGCTATAGGGAGATGAAGGGATTAGCTCAGGATAGATCGGCATGGCGTGCTGTTTCCAACCAATCTTTAGGATTGCGGACTCTTTAACTAACTATGGTTTATTTAAAAATTTGAATTTTAACATTTTTTGTAATAAATAGCCATAATACAATTCTATACGATATCACATAGTTTAGTATATGCAATTATTCGTATCATCATATTACATATATGAAAAAAAAAGCGAATTGGTACTGCACTAGAGGAAATCTTTGAAGAAGATATCTTTAATTATTAGATGCAACTTACAAAAGGATTTCATATCTTTAAATTGCTTTCATTGAATCTCGAAATCAGGACATAAAAATTTGATCTTTATTGAGAAATAAACCTTCAAATATTTTGAATAAATATCTACGTAATTTTTCAGTGTAAATTTCTTAGTATTTAAAGGTTTTCCAATACACAGAATAATCCGATATAATAAACAATTCCAAACAAAGTTCATCAACTTATATCTTTTATAAGATAATATACTTGAATTCGGATTACAGTTTTTTTAGAGTTTACATTTACTCACTTGCACATTACATACTTAAACACTATCCTCACTTGCTGTATGAAAATTATTACAATAATAATTCACTTACTATATTAAATCAAAGTCCCTAATAAATAATATATTTTACAGTTGTATAGAATATCACCTAAATATCGTAACACAAATCATCTAATAGTTAGATGCTCACTTCGAACTGAAGATGGGAGTACAGCCTTCGAAATGCGCATCTAGCTATTAAACGCTTTGCGGTATGTAGGTGATATTCTATACAATTATTTAAGACCTTAGTGACAAATGTACAATATATTTTACAGCTACATTTAGTGCGTTTGCAGTGGGTCTCTGTCTCTCCTGGTCTTCGTCTGCCATACCTATGCTACAGGAGCCCAGCTCAAGAATACACATTACGGATCAACAAGGATCCTGGATTGGATCTCTCCTAACATTGGGCGCCTTTGCGGGCGCCATACCAGCAGGATATGTGACTGGCTTAATCGGCCCGAAGAGACTGTTGCAGCTGTTGGCGTTTCCCTTGTTCGCATCTTGGATTATTATTGCCTATTGGTAGGTAGAATAGTAGAAGTAAATACGAGGATTATCCTGACTATGTCAACAACATAACACATTACAAAAGTATCTCATTAATAGTGGTTTCATTTTCTCGGAGATTCGTCTTTAAAATGGAATTTGTAATTTTGTGGAATAAATATAATTTCAATTTACAAAAATACATCTATTCTACTTACATATAACATTTCATTTTATTTATTTATACTTCGGTAAATTCCAAAATGACACTTGGTCATTATCCCGATTCTTATTATATAAACTTATTTATTTACGATTTGTTTTCAATATTCGTCGATGTTCCTACAAATATTTCGAATGGGAGTAGGCAATATGATATTGCAATATATTGAAGGATGGTATATAAATAGAAATTGTCAACTGCGAGAGTAAAGGTAGAAGTCTTCCGTTGCGTTTGCTGGAAGTATTTGCTTTAAGGTAGATTAAATTTATATGGTTTCCTATTAGCTTCGCAATTCACAGCACCTTTCCCCGATTATAATGCATATTAACCCAGTAACGTAGGAACTATTTTAATTTTATAAAGCAAGAGATTACGAATTCTCAATTGTTATTTATGCATTATTGTTCTTGCAAAATAAATCAGAAATGGTTGATACCAATTTCTATTGAGGCAGGAACGAGAACTTGCAGTCTATGAATTGGAAAACAGTATCTAATTACAACAATTTTTTTTGCGCGAAATTTTCTATAAAAAATTATTTATTTCCACAAATGCCTCCATCAATATAATAAAATTACTACATTAAAAATAAATACAGAACTATATATAAAAAAATTCAATCTAGATAAAATTAGCACAGTTTCTACAAATAAGCGATATTTAAAAAATATATTGCTTATGACATATCCTATTATTTAATGGAATGGAAATGCTAAACGACGTAATACTATATAGAAACCTAACAACACTCCACATAAACATCCGAAGTACGACGCTGCCCCGATTCCATCCTCTTCAATGATTCTCAAGCGATAATCGAAATGTGGTAGATAGAATTGGGGTTAGGTCTCGCTTTTGCACTCTTTGTTAACAAATATGATGTAACGAAAATCTCCCGTTCACAATATATATATATATATATGTGTGTGTGTGTGTGTGTGTGTGTGTGTGTGTGTGTGTGTGTGTGTGTGGGTGTGTGTGTGTGTGTGTGTGTGTGTGTGTGAATGTAAATAAATATTTTTATTGGATAATTTCGAATAATGTACTTCCTTACAGTATAATAATTTATTTAAATTTATAGAAAAAATAAAAGTGCTGTAGCCGAGCATATTTTTGAAACAGGTCAATCTATTCAAATTAGTTCACTTAAATTACTTAAAAGTGTTTTGAATTATTCCGAGTTAAATGCTTAAAAAAGTATATACATGCATAAATCTAAATAAAATTTAATGAATTTAGATTCAGGCCCAATTTCATATTGTCCATTTAATTTATTTAATAAGAACTATTTTTAAACATATTTTTATTTCATTTATTTTGGGTTATTTTATGTTTGACAAACCAATGTTTATTGTTGGTACTTGTTAGTTTCGTTAATTATTGATTTATATTGTTTTAAAACATTTATAGGTCATATTATATTCCATTTTTGAAATAGTTGTGTCATGTTGACTTATTTATTTAATAGTATATCAATCACGATTCGTGACACAGGTATTTTATTTAGTTTTTATCTTGTGGTACTGAAGATGGGAGCATAGCCCTCGAAATGTGCATCTAGCTACTTAATACTTTAAGTTACGTTATTTGGGTGATATTCTACACTATAAAATACTAAATTCAAAGAATGTAACAATATCTTAGGAAGCGCAAACGTAAACAATATTAAGAAATAACATCTATATGAAAAATAAAAGCTGTAACAAGACCATATTTCGGTGATGGTGATTGTTAAATCGAAACCGATTGGAAATTTAAATTTAAATAAATTATTATACTGTAAGGACGTACATTATTCGAAATTATCCAATTATAAATCTTACAAACCATGGACTACTAAAACTATAAATATTTGTATGTTTATATTCTTTTTTTACCACTAAAAATAGGTAGTATATCAAAACTGTTAAATACTATTAAACTGAACTATCCATAGCCTCATGATTTTTGTTTGAAACTGAAAATTGACAGATTCAAATATGTATAATATTTTCAAGGATAATTACGATGAAGTAATCGGTATTTATTTATTTATTTATTTATTTATTTAAGAATATAACAGCCCATAGCATAAAATAGATGTACTCATAATTACAAATAAGTTATAAATTGAAATTGTATATGATACGAAGAATAACACACGAAAATCAATTATAATCTACACAGGGTTAATTATATCAATTATATATATATATATATATTCTAAGTGAAACTTGCGATTCGTCAACACAACTTAAAACTACAAGTCATAAAGATATTTTCACATGTACAGTCTGTTCCATATATCATGTGTGCAGGTCGTCTTCTTGATTTTAAAAGTAATGATATAATATTTATCATACTTTATTCTGCTTAAATATAGCTTTACAACGGTATATTAATTCAATACTTGTGCACATTTTTGAAGTGAAACTTTTATAGGCGCGGTAGGGCAAATTGGCCTGAATGTCACGAAAAGTGTAACGCTTCCCTCACGAAAAATGAAACACGCCACGCGCATGCGCCGCCTATAAGGCAACCTGTAGACGCTTGCGTATTTTATTATATATTACACAAACACAGCTTAATCTTTTAGCTAACAATTTCCATTGTGTGAAAAGCAAAATGGAGAAAAAGATAAGTCCAGACAGAGTGCGAGCCTTTAGAGAACGGAAGAATGCGAATAAACCGCCAAGAAAAGTGCCAACAAGTACCTTGGAAAGAAGTAGAGAGTATCGAGCCAGGCAAAGGGTGTTAAAGAAACACGGTGGACAACATAACCTTCTAACGACCTCAAATACAGTGGATGAATCGATACCGTTGTTAAGTGAGGACACAGTGAGTGGTATGGAGAATTTGAATGCCACTGATTCAGGCGTGCCGTCTACACGTGAAGATACACGCGGTGTGAGAGATCAACGAAATGAATCTAATACAGATGAGCGAGCCATCGACAAATAGAAATGCACCCACTAGTGCATCATACACAAAATTTACATTCTTTCAACCTGCTCGTCGCGAATTTGATAAACAATTTTTCAATAATCCGCTAGGTACAGTGTGTTCCATATGTGATCGAATATGGTTTAAGAACGATGTGAAACCTGTTGATCCTAAGCACGAGCAACTTTTACATACTGCGTTTTCAGCCATTATCATTGAAGATGTGATAGCGTGCAATTCATGCCGAAATGCTCTCACTCGGAATACCATTCCAATGTTATCGAAGTCAAATGGTTTTGTCTACCCAGAATTACCTGGTCACCTACCAAAATTAGATTTAGTGTCAGAGAGGTTCATTTCACCCAGAATTCTATTTATGCAAATTCGACGTTTATGACATGTACATGGTCAACATGGGATTTATGGGCAAATTATTAATGTTCTAATATCTGTGAATACGATGGTGAATCATTTGCCAAGAGACATTGATGATGATCATTGTATTAATGTCCACATAAAAAGAATAATAATACACAGATCGAGTTATTTAATTGGTTTGGTGAGAAAAAGAACTATAAAAATATGGCTACAATATTTAATCCAAACTCCTCTTTATAGACTGTACGATATTACAGTTAATAATGCTTTCTTTGATGATCAGAGTGTCAATAAAAATCAATGAAAATCAAAATCAAAATCAAATCGTTAACAAATGGAAAAAAAACAATACATAAAATCAACTTTTCCTAGGAGTTAAGAAGTTTCACTTCTACCGCGCGAGTGTCTCACGCATATATATTTTTTCTTTAGAAACTAGTTAATTTACGAAAAATATAACAGTTTTGAAGGTGCATTATTATTTTAATAAATAAAGGTGAAATGTATATATTTGGGTGATATTCTTTACAATTATTTAACACCGTAGTGATAATTATAATAATAATATTTAATAATGTAATATAGAATATCACCCAAATATCACCCTACAGTTTGGATGACCATTTTTAGTTATTTTCGGTTTGGGACAAATATTTACTTACATTATTTAGGATAAACCAAAGTTTATTGTTGTTACTTGTTAGTTTCGTTAATTATTAATTTGTATTTTATAGTATTAATAATGAATTTGCGTATATTGACTAATTAAAAATAGTGAAGTAAATTTCTGTAATCTTCATTTATTGCTGAATGTTGCAATTTTAGGATTTTTCTTTTAAAGTAAGTATAGATATTTGTAGTATTTGATTATCCGTTTTAGTTCCTCGGACAGTATTTTCTTAAAAGTACAGGAAGCGAATAAAAGCATAACATAATCCTGCGATCTTATCCGACTAATTTATTACAATAAACATGGTAAAAAAGTATTGGCTAAAGTCCGAAACTACCTAAGTAATCAATTTACAACAGACTCTTAATTAAAAAATATGTTTTACTTAAACAACTACAATTAAATTTAAAAGTAGATCAAATTTGACAATCTGGTCAATGAATTTTCGGATTTTTTTTAAGTCATAGTTGCCACACCTTTCATTATAATTATTTTTTTGATATCTGTTTGATGTCAAAATTATTCTTCAAAAATAAATAGTTTCTGTAAGAATTAATTGTTAAAATCTCTATTGACGTATACACATTCAATAGGTATAACAATAATATACGAATTGTAACAGATATAAAAAACAATAACAAAGTTTTCTGCATAAATATGTTTTCGAATTTATATTTATGTTTAATTCTATCCACTTCAATGGGAAAAGTGCAGAATTAAAGTATATTTTTTAAATAATAATTTATTTTTTTATTTTACAGTTTGGGATATACGGCACATTCCCACTATAGTATCCGCTAATTATATATATAATTTATAATATAGTACGGTTTAGTTTATACAATTTACAACTATAATATTTATAGCTATAAAAGTTTACATGTAGTTAGCATATTTGAATAATATTAATTACGCAATGTTCGCTAAAATTACATGTTTAATATTAATAAAAGTAGTGAAAATTCACAGTAATGTAATTTAAGTATGTAAAATTTAGAGAAAAATAAAGTTCCGGTTAAAAATTTGGTAATTTGCGATCAATTATTTCTAATAGTGTAGAATAACACCCAAATACCGTAACTTAATGCTTTAAGTTACGGTATTTGGGTGATATTCTATATTATAATTTGACACCGTAGTTTTAATTTTTTAAATTTAATAATGTACATAGGAATTTTTACTAATTGATCGGATGGCTACATAATGGCTCATATTAAAATTGAAATAGACTGACTGAAAACGTAAATTATGGTTAGAGGGATCCTTTTCCTCGGGAAAGTTAAAAAGACCAAAAAAATAGTTACTTTAATATACACCAAATCTGAATATTAGATTTTACACTTTAATGAACAAACCGTGAATCACGTCCCACTTTAATTCCACCTTAAATATTAAATCTTACAATGCTTTTTTACAATTTTATATTTATATTTCGAACTATATATATACTTATATTTCAAATGCATTTATCTGGTTTCTTGTATAAATTGAATCTGTCTGTTGTATTTCTGTCAGGCAATATAAAGGTTCAAGAAAAATCGGTTGAGTGATATACGTGATACGTGATGCGTGATATACGTATTTCTATTAATAGTTTTTGAGGGGAGTTCTAGCATTTTTGATTTACGATTTATACAAAAAATGTGCCAATTCTTTTTACACTTTGATTAATTAATAAGATTTAGATTTATTATGATAAGATATTATACCTAAAACTATATGTACAAAATTGAGTTTACTTTCGTAAGTTTACTGTTTTTTATTTATATATATAAAATCTCGGCTACTTATTAACATCTTCTGGAGAAAATTGCCAATTTGCATAAATACAATGACGTTTGAAATATAGGAGTTTATAATCACAGATAATACTTCACTTCTTACAATCCATGATGAATCTTAATTAAATAAAAATTTGTATAAATACATTTATTTGAATATTAAATAAAAAACTTGAAAGATGTATAAAGGAATGTGTTTTAAAATAAACTTAAGAAGAGAAAATGTAATTTTTAAATCTAATTGTAATAAATAAGCAGGTATTTTGTTAATTGTTAAAATGTTTAAAGATTCTAAACTCAAATATAAGCACCTTTCATCTTCTTTCTCTAAATGGCGCTCTGGGCTGTTGCCCCATCAGACTGTAGTTAGGACCGGCCTTGCCATTTAACAGGAATTATGAACAAAAGATTAAAGAAAAATATTGAACCCGCACATCCGCCGTTATAAGAAAGATATATATACCAGCATTTGCTTAGGTAAAAAACTTAGGTATCATAAGCTCTCAAAATCTCAACTTTATATTTTTAGAAAGAAAAATATTGATTTAAAGAACGTATTTATTTTAACGTTATAATTTAATTTAATTTAATGTAATAATATTGGGAAACCGAGTAAATGGCTTCGATAAAATAATCTGATCGACCACACCGTCCTTTTCATATAACATTTGTTTCCATCAGCAATAGACGTAATGATGAAGCTGTAGAGGAATTCTGCTATAGTCGCCCCAGACAAGGTCTGAAAACTGGAAACAGATTACCGCTTCTGTCAGAATAGTCAGAGAGGAACATGCAATAAAACATAGTACGTCAGTCAATTGTCACTGCACTGATCTTTATTGATAAATTTCATGTTTGCCATGGTTTACGGTACTGGACGTTTGAGATAAGACTTCATAAACAGATAACCAGATATTATTTGGGACACCGGGGTGACCCATAAAAAAAATACATTTGGAGTTGTGAAAATAATTTAAGATTGTATCATCAAAAATTTGCTACATCTGTTTATTTATCGCTTGCCCCATTTCATTCTAACACATGACTGGCAATACGCTCAGCACTGTTAAATTCATCCATTCATCCAAGTGAATTGCTAATCTTGGGCGACTTCAATTGTCCTGGAATAATGTAGGACGATCAACAACAATCTAACCCATATGTCAAATTTACATTTTAACGAATCATCTAGTTAGTTAAAGAGTCCGCAATCCTAAAGATTGGTTGGAAACAGCACGCCATGCCGATCTATCCTGAGCTAATCCCTTCATCTCCCTATAGCTATTCATCTCAACGTCTTCAACTATCTGACTCACATACTCCAATCTAGGCCTACCTACCCCTCTCTTTCCCTCCACTCTACCTTTTATGATCAATTGCATAATCCCCCCATGCCTAAGAATATGCCCTACTAATCTGTCTCTCCTACGTTGTAACACTCTCCAAATACTTCTCTTCTCCCCTACTAACTCTAGTACAGCTTCATTTGTTACTTTATCTTCCCAACCAATCCTCATCATCCTCCTATAACACCACATTTCAAGTGCTTCTAATCTACGCTTCTCTTCCTTTCCTATAGTCCACGCCTCACACCCGTACAGTGCTACACTCCAAACATATACCTTCAGTAATCTTTTTCTAATACCCAAGTCAATATTTGATCTTAAAATCTGTTCTTTTTCTACGAATGCCTTCCTACCCTGTTTATTCCTACGAATCATCTACAATTAATAAATTTTCCAACAAAATTTCGACCAAAAAAAATGAAAATATACCCTTGTCCTTTTATTCACTACTAACGTTCAGCCAATTCTTGGAGTCTGTATTATTCTTGCCCTCGAACTGAAGGGGTCCCTATATAAAAACAGATTAAAATCACGTAATAAATATAGTTAATACGGCTATAAACAAATTCATTCCTGATGTAACAAAATGTCCCATAGAATTTATGAATTGTGTGAATTTATAGAATTTTCGTCGACATTACAATTAAATACATTGAAATCATGCAGGATATTTGAGACGCTAGATTATTTCTTGTACCTTGACTTTTGTCACTTCAGTAAATTCAGTAACAATATATTTCTCAGTCGCGGCTTTTGCCATTTCAATCGAGGGGGACGCATTTCTAAAAAAATAATATAATAGTAAGAAATCTTACCTAAAATGGATGCAAAATGATTAAATTCCATCATTTCTTGAAAGTGGTATTCCTCTCTTCTATCTTTCATTGATATAAACACTCATTGCACAAGTTTGTGATAAATTTAAATCAGGCAATGGCCTACCTAATTCTTTAATTTTTACTTTGTCCTCAAGAGAAAGTCTACAAAACTCTATTTTCAATAATGAACTAAAACTATTCATTTTTATTAAATTATTTCTATTAAATATATTCTTGGAGAAACACGTGGCAAAATCGTACATACGTAACTACATAGAATAATGCAACTGTCTTATCTGGCTATTCTATATCAATATATAGAATATCCTGTATACTAGACTAGGCTTCTCTGTTGGGACGCTGAAGAATAGCGGACCGAAATTGCTTAAACCAACGATATAATCTTAGCTGTAGAAGCAGCGTGACGTCAAGTTGCTATTGCATGCCGAGCCGCTAGTTTGTTTGCGGTTCATACGATACGCGAACCCAAGAAACAGATAATATACTGCATACGGTCGCTCTTACTCTACCGCTTGCAACAGATAAGATGAGTGCGTATGCAATTAACTCCTACTTGCTCACCGCCACAACGTGTTGTGTTGAGTGCTACCGCAATGCAAGCTTTATCTTTTAGGAAAAATAATGCCGAGTTAAAATATCACAATAGAATTATATATCTACGCTGATGCGCTCAATGTTCAGGAGGGGCGCGCGGCTGTGCGGCCTCGACAGAAACCGCCACTGGTATTTCTATAAGTACATTTCAGCACTACTTACTACCAAACTATCTGCATTTACGATCATCGATCCAGATTCTAATCTTAAAACAACTGAACTTTGCAGAATCGCTAATATATTCACCAACGTATTTGCCAAGAGTTTTGCCGGTGAAAATATGTTATAAAGCGACATATTTAACTTACTATCTAACAAATAGAAATAGTAGAAAATTATATGTTTCATGATATACCTGATTTTAAACGTCAGTTAATTAAGCTGCATATTTTTAAACCAGTCTAAATCTGATGAAATCTGCATCCTTAGTCTCCTAATATATTTTTCTATTACAAAATACCAGCTTTATGCCATTTTATGTAATTTTTATAATAAATAAATAACTTTATTCATCACTTTATCTACACAACCAATCTTTATCAATCTTGTATAGCATCACATTTCAAATGTAATTGTAAAAATGCAAAAATGTATTGTAAAAATAAAAATAGATGTAAAAATATTCTACATTTCTCTTTCTTTCCTATTGCCCACACCCCACAGCACTAGAATGCTACACAGTTGTGCGAAAATAAATTTTTCTATAAAAGATTGATTAAAACATATCTAAGAAACGAATAAAACACAAAAAGAGAATCGGTGGTGGTAGAAAAGCGAAAAGTCTTTGGTCTACGTTGAAATTAAAAAATCTTATATATCTTTATGCCATTTCTTTTGTTAAAGTGGGACCTTGTACGGACTGTATATAGCCCGCTTCATGTCTGGAGTGGCAATTGGTGGCATCAGCGTCGCGGCGCCTATGTACGTGGGTGAGCTGGCTGAACCGAAGATCCGCGGTACCCTGGGAACGTTCTTCCAGCTGCAAATTACCCTCGGTCTACTCTGCGAATATATATTGGGTAAATACTGCTCACTACCTCAGAACTTGGCAATATATGGCAAGAATGTAAATGTAGTTACAAAATTTGATAAATACTGAGTGTTACTGAGTTTATTATATATATAATGATACTGTATTAAAAATATATAATTATCGAAATAATATCTGAATGAAAAACATTTGGTTACAGGTGCTTTGAGTATCAATACACCAGTAAATATATTCGTATATAGTAGCGAATCATTATAAATTGTTTCTTTTGATCCTGTACAAAAGGAACCTGAACGCCTTTCCATTTGGTATCATACTCACTTTGTAAACACCTGTATGTGTGTACCAGCGTATAAATGATTGTGTCAGGTCAAATTCTTATGTATGCTTGTATGACTATCTACGATCAAAATACGGTGCGATTTACCTGGAATCATTAAAACTTCATTTATTTCTTGCTACATTATTTTTTATAAGATACGGCGAGATATGTGTGGAGGACAAATTGTATAGGTAATGATAAAGTGTCATAATTCAATAAGCATTTCTTATGTTATATTTGTTAACATTTCAACTTAGTGTAGAAAAGAAATAGATAAAAGAAACTGAAATAGATTTTTTTTTGGATAATTTAAACAATCATGAGGAACGTTAACACTATAAATATAATAGAAAATTATTGGACCTAGTACGCGCATATTTTCATAATAGTGCCTAAATTTACTAATTTTATTTTATGATATAGGATAAAATTTATTTATATTTTATTAATATAATTTATTTAGGCAGTAGAATCACAAAAGATAATCGAAGCAAGGTAGATATAAAGTGTAGGATAGCACAGGGTAGGAAGGCATTCGTAGAAAAGGAACAGATTTTAAGATCAAATATTGACTTGGGTATTAAAAAAAGATTACTGAAGGTATATGTTTGGAGTGTAGCACTGTACGGGTGTGAGGCGTGGACTATAGGAAAGGAAGAGAAGCGTAGATTACAAGCATTCGAAATGTGGTGTTATAGGAGGATGATGAGGATTGGTTGGGAAGATAAAGTAACAAATGAAGCTGTACTAGAGTTAGTAGGGGAGAAGAGAAGTATCTGGAGGGTGTTACGGCGTAGGAGAGACGGATTAGTGGGGCATATCCTTAGACATGGGGGGATTGTGCAATTGATCATAGAAGGTAGAGTGGAGAGAAAGAGAGGGGTAGGTAGGCCTAGATTGGAGTATGTGAGTCAGATAGTTGAAGACGTTGAGATGAATAGCTATAGGGAGATGAAGGGATTAGCTCAGGATAGATCGGCATGGCGTGCTGTTTCCAACCAATCTTTAGGATTGCGGACTCTCTAACTAACTAGGATAAAAAAAGTTTTACAAATAGAAAAATGTGAGAAATACGTTTTAAGAAGGCCCAAAGGTAATTTTAATTACGGATGTTAAATAAAGACTACCATAGCAAATTGTTACTTTCCCTAATCATCATTTTGGAACATCTTAGTAAGAAATTTTTAAATACTTTAATATGTGTTTATTTTTTCAAACAAAATATTACAATTGTAAATATAGGCATATAACAGAACAAGGATTGCTGTAAATTAATTACATAGTACTCAAATGAACACTAACGTTTCGGCTTTGAATTAATCTGTCATCAGCACTAACAGCATATGCATAAAATATAATGCATTAAGTAGCTAGATGCGCATTTCGAAGGCTATGCCCCCATCTTCAATAGCACAAGATAAAAACTAAATAAAATAACTCTGTCACGATTCGTGATTGATATAAACCTAAAATAACCAAAAAATATATTATTATTATTATTTTAAAAATAGTTCTTATTAAATAAATTAAATAGACAAGAAGAAATTGGTCCTGAATCTAAATTCATTATATTTGATTTAGATTTGTACTTTCATAAGCATTTAACTCGGAATAATTCAAAACACTTTTAAGTGAACTAATTTGAATAGGATGACTTGAGTTAGTCAAAAATATGCTCGGATACAGCACTTTTATCTTTTCTATTTAATCTGAAATGAGCTAAATGCTCCTTAAATTTAGTTTCAATTGGTCTACGTGTTTGTCCTATATATACTTTAGGATAACTAGAACAAGATATTTCATAAATACCAGATTTTTTATTGAAATCAATAAAATCTTTGGGATTTCTTAGAAAATTAGCGCAAGACTATTAAAAGTTTTATATGTTACTTTAAAACTATTTTTATTTAAAATACTATCTAAACCACGTGCAATTATAGGATCAAATGGTAATTTAACAAATTTTTGAGGAGAATTATTTCTTTGTTATTAACTACTAATATTTCTGATATCTCTTGTTCTTTTAAATTTTCTTAATATGTTATTTATAATTTTAGAAGAATAGCCATTTTGTACTTGATAGTATTTCGGATATTATTTAATTCAATATTATATTTATCATTAGATAAATAAATATTAAATATTTGTTCGAAAATCTAAATCATATATACTGCTGAAATTTACATATATTTCAATTTTTTTTCTGAGCGGGCCACACGCACTATAGTCTGATTTACATAAATGGTTTTGTTTATCGTTTACCACTTCTCTAATATCAACTACATTTCTTACAAAATGTAAAAAAATCATGATAAATACACGATAATTCTTAAAAGTATTTGGATGTATGTATCAAAAGAGCAGCTCCATTCATATTAAAATCCAGACGATATTGAACAGCTGTTTAAAAAAACACATTTTGTGTACTAGGGTAAAATCATTTTTTTGATATTGGCAGTACACAAAATAAATACAATTAAAGAAAACAGATCGAACGCTCATTGAAATTACAAAAATGATTTAATCGGTTTGAATCTGACTAGAAACTAATAATATATATTATGCCCAAATATAATACTTTCTGATCATCACCCTGTATATATCATTGCACAGCAGGAGGGTGTACATATAGCCGGCAAGTTCAAGAATGAAATTG
Organism: Leptodirus hochenwartii; assembly: GCA_947310635.1. Taxonomy (NCBI): domain Eukaryota; kingdom Metazoa; phylum Arthropoda; class Insecta; order Coleoptera; family Leiodidae; genus Leptodirus; species Leptodirus hochenwartii. Next base: position 41,637,822 of record OX371176.1, read on the forward strand.
ATTCATCTCACGTATGGGTAACTTTTCAGGCGGGTCAGTGCAAGACTTCCGAATTCTCGCCCTAATTTCATCAATTGTACCTGTTGTATTCCTTTTCTGCTTCACCTTCATGCCGGAGTCGCCCGTATATCTCACATCCAAGGGCAATCACGAACAGGTGAGTATTTATTCAATCACCTAATGTAAACATGCACCTCAATCGGCCTTTGTGATGTGTCACCTTCATTATACCCACATCAACTCTGTCTTTGCGTAAACAACTAAAAGAAACTTGTGCTGAAGAGCTATAGGAGAAGTAACGTTAGATTGTGAAATTTATGATATAATTTGATATTATAGAAATTGCCATACAGGGAAATTAAATCTTTCAGTTGTACATATATTTATCTTAAACCAGAAGATATATAATTGAAATTATTTCAAAAATTTAAATTGGAATAAGAAATATTTATAGTGAAAATTATGTTATTGTTATATATCAATAGTTAAATTTTTTTTCCTCCATTTAGTGTGGAAATTGTAGTAAATCCATGTTCAAGACAAAAGAAATTTATTATTAATTAATATTTATTAATATTTAAAAGAAATTAATTCGATTTTGAAGCTTAGTAAAAGTGATTCATCTGATGTGAGTTTTAAATTTCCGAAATTATTACTTTTTAACAAATTGTTCATAATGAATTAAATATGTAAAAGAAAACTACTTGACTGACTTGTGAAATGTAAAATATTATATATGTTAACGTTTTTACAATCTTGTGATACCTATAAAAATCGAGATGATTTAGAACCATAAATAACCATAAATGTTCAATTAAACACTCCCGCTAAAGAAGGTGAAGTGAAATTTCACCGAATAAAATTTTACAGCCATCTTCGTTAAATTCAGAACATCGAGCAGATTTCATCTACCTTGAGCTTAATAAATATTTTATATAATTTCATGTTATTAATAAAATATCATTTATAAAAGTTAAATTAGTTTGTAGATTGTAATTATACTTTTTCTAGAAATTCCTGAGTAAATTTTGTGAAGTTTGAATTACCCACATTTAATTTAAAAGACAATTTATAATTGATCTAATAAAATAAGATCAGGATTAATTGACATAATTAACATTCTATGCCACATTATTTACCATTTTCAGTGTTAATTAAATACTTGTATCGATAATTTTTGTCTATTTGAAAAAATGATTGCTAATTAAATAAATATGTCATTTAAAATTATAATTTGAGCCACTTGCTTGAAATTATTCACTTTATCGGAAATTTTATAAACGTTGGTTCTATAAAAAATTTCAATAATATAATCCTGATATTTTCCTGTTTGCTAAAGTTGAAAATTACAAGACGCGCAAAATTATATGTTAATATCATTTACAAATTTGCAATTTTCTCCATTTTCTTTCTTATCATCAAAAGTAAAGTACAATTGATTAAATGATAACATTTCTTTATTATTAAGTAATGTAATGGATTGGAGAAATAATTATATATAAATATAAAATTATAAGCACCCTAAATTTTAATCATCCGAATCAGTTCTAATTCGAAACCAATTTTTTATTTAATAATAAGAAATTTGAGGCACAGCTTCGAAATATTTTATTATTCCAGCGAATATTACATTCGATGATATTCAATTATAAAATAATAATAATTCTCACAAACAAGTTTTTGATACCATAGCAAGATAATTTTTTATGTACTTATTCTACACGCTCGTAGAACATTAGTGAGAATAAAGATGAAAATATTGAAAAAATATATATGGTATTTTTATAGATATCGAGACTTTTTGTAGTGTCCATAATATTTCAAATTGTTTGTCAAAAATAATAGCAAGGAGAAAAGAAATATTAAGCTATTGAATTTGTCAATATTTTCAGTAAACCTGAGATGGGTTACATTTAAGGATGTTGCTAAATCGACTAATTGACTATTTCGGTAATTACGCAATATGTTGGTAATTATGCAATAATTTGATAACTTTATAATTTGCTAGCAATCTCGGCGGGTGATTAGTATTTGTCTGTTGGTCTTAATATTAAAGAAGCTTACGGTTTCGATAATGTATTTCAAGTATCAAAGATACGTCCTCAACCATAAAAAAATATATAAATGTAAATTTTCATTTATTTGCAAACCGCATTAGAAAATATTTTGAATATCTGATGCTGAATATGATGGGTAATTTTTCTTTAATTTATTTCTAGGACCATTTATGGACCAATATAATATAATAGCAAAACAGCAAACGCACCCCTAATGCAAAACTATTACAAGTCAAAATTGCGAGTTTGTGCAGCATCGTAATAGTAAAATTCTATTTTTAATGTTATGGAAGTTATTCTATTTGGATATGTTGTAAGTTGTAAAGTCCACAATTGTATATAACTAATCAAAATAACAATATTTTTCAAAAGTGTTTATGCTAAACTATCACAATTCAAAATTCGACGTATAAAGAAATAAAAAAATATTTTAATATAGAGAAAATAGTGTTTATCTACTTTCATTCAGTAAAGTAAATATTACAGTTAAAAAAAAAGTTTTGTAATGATGACCATTACAGCACTAGTGCTGTAATGGTCGTCATTGTAGCACTAGTGCTGTAATGAGTTTTTGATTAATAGAGTAACATTTAAAAAATATTTATTATATACATTTATAACACATTTTTTGCAATTTGAAATTTGCAGACCAGAGGTTGACATCACTGAGTTATTCAGGTTCGCGTTTTGAACCGTCATGGTTTTTGTTGGAACCCATAATCTTGTTTGCTATTTCTTTCTTATTTTCTAAAGAACTCTCAACATACCCCTCTGCAGTAGCAGAGGATTTCCACCCTCCGTGACGCTTAAGCATTTGCATATCCGCCCCACCATCTACCAGCATGGAAGCAGAGGACATTGAAAACAGTGCCCCGTAATTTCGGGTCTCTTTAAGCCCAACTGCTTTGCAATTAATTTAGGTATATTTACAAAGGTATTGATCCCAACAGGCTGCGAGCTACATTTTCCTTGCTTATAGAAGACAAAAAAACGCCTGTGAGTAGCACTAGGAGGACGAAGCTCAGCATATTTTCGAAAAATAGTTAAGCAATTAATACCTGGCAGGTTTCCCTCGATAACTATAAATTCTCGTAGGATTCTCGTAGATGGTAACACGATTTTAACATATGATACTTTGTCTTCAATGTGATCTAACATTAACTTCGTAAGTTCGTCTCGCCGGCAAGCCCCAAAAATGCCAACGATCATCACAACTTTCATAAGCAAAAACAATTCATCCTTTACTGTGCCCAAAAACTTACATACTTCTTCTTTAGAAAAAATGCTAGACTTTTTTGCCGTGTATCTGTCTGAACTTCTCTTGAGAAAAGCAACTAGCTGTATAAATTTGTTTATATCTTGATTTTTTCTTACGGAAATCATGGTTCTTAACATGGAATAGTGCGTCTAAAGCGTTGACAGCTTTTGTGATTGTTGCTTTTCGGCGAAATACGCCAACAAAATTTTTTCCGACACTTGTTTTATTCTTTTTGAATCACACCATTTTTCAAATTTCTGGTATTCAAGTTCATATTGTAACTTTGATTTTGCGGGAATTAGAATTGAAATTGCTCCATTTGCAGCTTCCTTTACTGCCGAGGGTAAACTTTCTTCAGAATCAGACATTTTCAAAGAGTACTTTTTCTACAAACTTTTGCTATAAATCTGACGTGTTTAACAGTAACCAAGACAACTAAAAAACAACAAACAGTTCAAGACTACTTAGGATACTTAAATCGTCATAACAACAGGTATCATTTTTATTTAGGACATAACATCATTTTAAAATTTATTTTGACAACTCTTGTCAAATATTTTTATTTGTAATTTTCGGATTATTTTACGAAAGTATATAAAATTTCGTACAATATTCAAGTTGTAAATTCATATTACGACACTCAACGTATTATAACGACGACAAGAATATGAATCTTTACAACACTTTTATTGTAAATAACTATTATCGCTTTCTCTGAGACTTTTGTTGGAAATTCAAAATTTAGCATCCATACTCATTTAAAAATCAAAAAAGTTCTTTAGAGTGATATTAGAATACACTATTGGTATATTTTAAAATGTAGATTTGGGCACCGTGGTGCCGTGGTATAGTCGTGAGACTGGCACCGCGGAGTTGTGGGTTCGAATCCCCCGCTCCGGTCAGGGATATTTTCTTGAGGAAATATCCTTTCCGGACCATGGACGTTGGTGTGAATGTTGCCATTCAGGAGTACCCTGAATGTGCCATGAATAAGCTCTAGTTATATAATAGGTTCGATGTTGGCTAATACGCTAAGTTCATAAGGCCATAAGGAGCATGGGAGTGATTTCAGCGCCCATCCTTTTTTTATTAAAAAAAAAAAGAATGTTGATTAACTTATCATTGCAATACAATTGTATTATTCTACCTATTATACAGTAAGTGATTAAATTACAAAGAGAAATTGGATTTAAAATTATTTCAGCTATTGAATTTCTCAATATTTTCAGTAAACCTAAGATGAGTTATATGGCGGATGTTGGTAAATCGACTAATTGATTATTTCGTTAATTAAAATTACGGTATTTTGGTGATATTTCTATACTAGAAATTACATTATTTCATTTACGTTGTATTGCCGACATCGTCCCCCAAACTAAAATGTGGAACAGGAGAGAGATTTGTCACTTTCAAGATGATGACTTTTTTCTAGGCCAAGGCGAGTTTACAATGGTTCCGCAGCGAAACGCACGACGTTGACGGTGAATTGGCTGTCATTAGGGAAAACCTGCAGGAATCTAAGGACTCTGGGGACAAGTTCCAAATATTTAGCGACGTGGCCAGTCGTCGAGCGTTGCTGATTAGCTTAATGCTAATGTGCTTCCAGCAGCTTAGCGGAATCAATGCCGTCTTCTTTTACGCGCAACGGATTTTCGCTGATATAGGCAGCGATACAGGACCTGATCAGAGTAATCAACAAATGGACGATAGTATGATGTCTCCTAGTACCTGTGCAATATTACTTGGATTAGTACAGGTAATTCATTATGTCCAGCTAAATTTGGCAGATTGCTCTAAAATATATTAAATTAATTTAAATCGAAAGAGACCTTATAATGTACCAAAATAAAGAGAGGCATTATATTGGAGGTTTTTGTATACAACTAACTACGAAAGTCTGCTATTGATTGTTAATTTGTCATTATGGTTTCAAATAATTGAATAACAATCATTATGAGTAATAGAGATATTTTATTTAGTATAATGTTGCGCAACTGGAGATAGAGGCATAGCCTTCGAAATGTACATCTAGCTACTTAATACTTTAAGTTACGGTATTTGGGTGATATTCTATACTATTAGTTCTTATTAAATAAAATCAATATACAAGTGGAAATTGGGATTGAATCTAAATTCATTAAATTTGAATTAGATTTATGCATGTATATACTTTCATAAGCATTTAACTCGGAATAATTTAAAACACTTTTAAGTAATTTAAGTGAACTAATTTGAATAGGATGACCTGATTCAAAAATATGCTCGGCTACAGCACTTTTATCTTTTCTATTTAATCTGAAATAAGCTAAATGCTCCTAGTTCAAAATAACTCATCAATATTTTAGCAATAAATGGACTTAAACAATTTCCCATTTAATTTACCATTTACGGAAAAACAATTCTGAGACATACATAATTTAGTAAGTTTTAAGCAGTGGCGGTTCCTTAAGCAGGCCGCAGGGCCGCGCGCCCCTCCTCAACATTGAGCGCATCACCGTATATATATAATTGTATTGCGATATTTTATCTCGGCATTATTTTTCATAAAAGATAAAGCTTGCGCCGTGATAACAATCAAGACAACACGGTGTTGCGTTCGTTGTGGTATCCGTTGCAAGTCAAAGTAGCGACCGATGCTATATCTATCTGTATCTATCATTCGCATGGTATAGATATATTGTTCGCGTGGTATCGCTAATTTGGTATCGCTGCGTGTCCAGCGCCACCCAGCCGCGCAGTAAAGGCTAAATGCATATGCACTCATCTCACTCTATTGCAAGCAATCGGTGAGAGCGACCGTATGCAGTATATCTTCTGTTTCTTCGGTTCGCTCCTTTCTTCATCGTCTAATATATGTCACAGATTCCCAGCGGCTATCCAATGCCAGTACAAGTTAACTACATATATACAGTACATATGCAATGGGATGAGTGTATCATAGAGTGCAGGCGACCGATATAGTATATCATCTATTGGATGTCGCGCTCTTTAACGTCCTAGAGAAGTTCAGAGAGAACAGAGAGTAGTATACAGAGATACTATATATATGTATGTAAATTGATATAGACACTACCATTTGTTCTGTGTATGTATGATATGTACGTATGTACGATTTTGCCACGTGTTTCTCCAAGAATATATTTAATAGAAATAATTTAATAAAAATGAATAGTGTTAGTTCTTTATTGAAAATAGAGTTTTGTAGACTTTCTCTTATGGGCAAAGTAAAAATTAAAGAATTAGGTAGGCCATTGCCTGATTTAAATTGATCGCAAACTTGTGCAAGGAGTGCTCAAAACCGGACATTTACGCGGCGTTTTACAAGAGATATTTACAAAAAAAAATTATAACACAGATGAAGGACAGATTCTCATATCGTGGCCATCTACAAGCCCCTGAGTTATTTAACACAAAGTCGATGCCAACATTTTCTAAACAATTTCCAGTGGACCTTTTGGAAACCGTGTGTCATGCATAACCATTTTTGAATAAAACCAGATTAAAAACAGAATTAGAAGTCATTTACTCGCGTCCGGATTTTTATGAAATAATTGGAGCCACAAATTTCCTTTCATTATTGCTACAAAATAATCTCAGTGAAACTTTCCCGGAAACTATAAAAATACTTAAAATTATTTTAACAATCCCGATGATCACTGCTGAATCAGAGCGTTGTTTTTCAACACTTAAAAGAATCAAGACTTTTTTGCGAAATGTTATGGGTAATGATCGTTTAAACGCATTGGCGATGATGTGTAATAATAATAATCTGGTGCAAGATATTTACAATTTTAACGAAAAAGTTTTGGAAAAGTTTATATCAATGAAAGATAGAAGAGTGGAATTCACTTTCAAGAAATGATTGAATTTAATAATTTTGCATCCATTTTAGGTAAGATTTCTCACTATTATGTTATTTTTTAAGAAATGCGCCCCCCCAGATTGAAATGGCACGAGCCGCCACTGGTTTTAAGTATTCATTAATAATAACATCATCAACCATCATTATTTAGCATATCTTAAAGAAAAAGAATAGTTTCAGGAATAGGAATACTTGGAAATAATGAGCAAACATCAAATGAAATAAGTATTTCATTATTTGATAGTGTTAAATCTTTAACATTATTATCGAAACTATCGAAATAAAAATTATTATGTACATTTGCTAACCATTTCGAAAAAAAAAAAATACTACGTACGCTCGTTTTTAATATTCAAATTTCAACCACTGTTGTGCAGGTGATAGATCGCTTCCGTAATAGTTTACACTTTAATTGCAATATTCTGAATCGCACCTTCTAAATATACCCCACACTCCAAACTATACGGAACCTTTTATTACAAATCCTGGAAATAGTACGTAGCGAATATAGAGTTTCGTCTCAATTGCCTCAGATCCTGATTTATGTACTTTATTAAATGCACGAGTGTAACCGCAATCAGGATCCAAGTGCCGCTGGTGTTAGTAGCTAGTAATACCGATTCGGCTTGAGGTCCTTCATCCGAATGAATTTGAACGTGTCGGGTGCGAAATGCGGATGCAGAATCCGGGAACTGAAACTGTAATATCCAATCGAAACTTAACGTGCATGTCAATATCGCAGTAGGAAATTAGTGTTGATTAGCAAGAATAACATGATTAATATTCAATTTGGACCTATTACATCATTCCATTTGGTTTAATAAATATGGCAACTTCACATAATTAGGATATCGGTACCGTATTAAATAATTCCTATAATAATAATTCAAATTGTGGCTGTATCGCACAATTGTAGACAGAAATTATTTTTTTCCTTTTAAATTCTTGCTAACCTTTCGATATATTTCTCAATATCTTCATCAGAGCTCAAATTCATTGATCAATGCATAATATTTATTAAATAACCAACGGGTTTCATCAATCCTTTAATCGCACTCCATCAATCGCATACAGTCACCTAGTTAGTTAAAGAGTCCGCAATCCTAAAGATTGGTTGGAAACAGCACGCCATGCCGATCTATCCTGAGCTAATCCCTTCATCTCCCTATATCATCTCAACGTCTTCAACTATCTGACTCACATACTCCAATCTAGGCCTACCTACCCCTCTCTTTCCCTCCACTCTACGTTCTATGATCAATTGCATAATCCGCCCATGCCTAAGAATATGCCCTACTAATCTGTCTCTCCTACGCTGTAACACTCTCCAGATACTTCTCTTCTCCCCTACTAACTCTAGTACAGCTTCATTTGTTACTTTATCTTCCCAACCAATCCTCATCATCCTCCTATAACACCACATTTCGAATGCTTGTAATCTACGCTTCTCTTCCTTTCCTATAGTCCACGCCTCACACCCGTACAGTGCTACACTCCAAACAAATACCTTCAGTAATCTTTTTCTAATACCCAAGTCAATATTTGATCTTAAAATCTGTTCCTTTTCTACGAATGCCTTCCTACCCTGTGCTATCCTACACTTTATATCTACCTTGCTTCGATTATCTTTTGTGATTCTACTGCCTAAATAACAAAAATCTGACACTTCTTCGATTCTATTATCTCCTATTGTGATCCTCATTTTTCTACTGCATTCCTTTTTGTCACACCTCATCACTTTAGTTTTACCTATATTTATTTTCATGTTAAAATCCCTAGTCAATACTGCCTGCATACCATTCAATACCCTTTCTAAATTCTTTTCGCTTTCTTCCAATATAGCTATATCGTCGGCGAATCTCAACATATATATTTTCTCTCCCTGTACATTCACACCTACACTATACTCTTCTTTTACTTTGTTTATTGCATCTTCTATATATAGATTAAATAATAACGGTGAAAGTGTACATCCCTGCCGAACTCCCTTCCCTATTTTTGCTACCTCTTCTTCCCCCTCAATTCTAACTAAGGCAGTTTGGTGTTTATATAAATTAAAAATTATTCTCCTATCCTTATAATATATACCCGTTTCTTTTAAAATTCTAAACATTATGTCCGAATCTACATTATCAAATGCCTTTTCTAAGTCTACAAAAGCTATGCAAGTTACCTTTCCTACCCTATTTCTTTTTTCTACTACCGTTCTTAGTGCTAGAATCGCCTCCCTCGTCCCTTTGTTTTTCCTAAAACCAAACTGATCTTCTCCTAGCCTTTCCTCTACTTTATTTTCTAATCTCCTATAAATAATCTTTAACAATATCTTCGATGCATGTGATAGTAGGCTAATGGTCCTATAGTTCTCACACAAATTAGCTCCTATTTTCTTCGGCATTGTTACTATTCTACTACGCTGAAAATCCTGTGGTACTTCTCCCTTCTCATATATTTTACAAACTAACCTGTATAATAAATATATAATAACAATTACCTATATATAAAAAAATTTAACACATTGAATTTGATAGAATTAGACAGAAAAAAATAAAGAATTAATTGTCTGTTAAAAAATGTTAAACATACCGTGGTATAGCCGTCAGAATGGCACCGCGGAGGTTCTGGGTTCGAATCGGAATCGGGTTCTGGGTTGGGATCCCTTCGAGACCATGGATGTTGTGAATGTTGCTATTCAAGTGTTCCCTGAATGTGCCATGAATAAGTTTCTAGATATATAAGATGTTCGATTCTGGCTAATACGCTAAGTTCGTAAGGCCATAAGGATGGAGCGCCTTCGGCGCCCATCCTTAAAAAAATAGATAAATACATGATTATTAGATTTAGCGATTAGTAATGTAGTTAAAAATTATTATAGGACTGTCGTTTATAAGTGAAATATAGAAATAGTTTCTACACTATTTATAAGATAAAATATGACGCATAAGTGCACTAATTTGAATAGGATGACCTGAGTTAGTCAAAAATATGCTCGGCTACAGCACTTTCATGTTTTCTATTTAGGCTGAAATGAGCTAAATGCTCCTTAAATCTAGTTTCAATTGGTCTACATATTTGTCCTATATATACTTAAATTACTTAAAAATGTTTTGAATTATTCCGAGTTAAATACTTATGAAAGTATATACATAAATGCATAAATCTGAAACAAATTTAATGAATCAAATTCAGGCCCAATTTCATGTTGTCTATTTAACATATTTAATAAGAACTATGTATTTTTAAATTAATTTTTTATTTTATTTTATTTTTTCTTATTTTAGGTTTGACAAACCAATGTTTATTATTGTTAATTGTTAGTTTCGTTAATTATTAATTTATATTGTTTTAAAAGATTTATGGGTCATATTATATGCCATTTTTGAAATACTCCTGTCATGTTGACTTATTTATTTAATTGTGTATCAATCACGATTCGTGACTAAGGTATTTTATTTAGTTTTCATCTTATGCTACTGAAGATGGGGGCATAGCCTTCGAAATGTACTTAATGCTTTGAGTTACGGTATTTGGGTGATATTCTATACTATTATTTAACACCGTAGTGATAATTTTTAAAATATAAATCTCATTTTAGTACAAAAGAAGTGTATACATCTAAATACATAATTATTTGATTTAGCGATTGGTAATGTAGTTAAAAATTACTATAGGACTGGTTTATGGGCGAAATATAAAACTTATTATTAAATTAGTCCTAGAAAGTTTATTAGGCTTATTATATTGTCACTTCGATACGAATTTTACAACAACAAAATTATATGCTGCAGAGAATTTTTTAAATTCTTTTATCACGAATTCAATTACTTTAATTTTACAAGTTTGAGTATTTAATGAAAAGTTAACATACAGCGTGCAACACTTTATTTCAAACACTTCATTGAAATGAGCATTATATTGCAATATATTAGGATTAGAAATTAATTTTGCATATTCAAGAAATGCACGGCCAAAAATTTTGTTTGTTTTATTTTTTTTATAAAATCGATGAAATAACTAGCCATAAAATAATAACTTCATAAAATAATTCTTTTATAATTTAAACATTGACTTTTCAACATTGACATGATAATCCAAGGAAAAATAAAGTTATATTAGATTGATTAATTTTGCTAATTATTTTTATTAATACTTCATGCATTTAATCAAAGAACTTTAATAATTTTGGAATAGATTGCAGGATTGTCACTTTCTTAAACCTAATGACCAAATTTAAATATAGCAGTTGATAATTTAGATTTTAAAAAATTGAACGCTTTACACGAATATTATTATTTCTACATTCGCAACTGAATAATTGCGAATGTAGAAATAATAATATTCAAATCATAAATATGATTTGAATCAAACTTAAAATTGTATAGTTAATTTTTGATGGATATTATATTATTTTCAAAAACTAGCGGTCTATTTAGATTTTTCATTTAATTTTTGCTACAGAATGAAAGAAAATTACAGAAATGCTCAGGTATTTTTGATATTCAATATATTTTAAAAAGTTTTAATAAACACTGCTCCACAAAGTTGGTAAACACACTAGAACTGAAGCATAAAAATTTCAAGTAATTCAATACCAACATAAATAATCTAGAACGAAAAAAAGCACATTATCTGCAGCTTAATACGTCAATAGTATTCTAGATAAATTTTTATACAAAGTTCGAACCTTTGTCATCTAGATAATGTGTCTGTTTACATCTAGATAATGGGAGTCTTCTTTGTATTGGCCAGTAACGCAAAATCAATGTTAAAACATATTTTGTTTGTATAGGAGTTCGGTCGAAATGTCAATCAAATCGAAATATATAAACACATTTGTATTTGCGCTACTATCAAATATACATTTCGATAACTATTTGTATTGAATTGTATATTCTACATTTTTTCAAATGTCAATAGATTTTATTAACATTGTGAATAAAGCAACGGTTAATTTCTAAAAACCAAAACAACTATCGGATTTCCTATTAGCTCCACGACAAATATTTTTAGATACTTCAAAATAGAGGCGACAGCATAATGATTTTTAAATAATTTCAAAAATTGTCAAATAAAACAAGCAAAAACACTTTTCTTCAATTTTTTTTCACATATGTTTATTAGTAGTTTACATTAAAAAAATCAGAGTCTTGTCTGATAATAAAACGTATATAAAATGTATTGGCTTCTTTAGGAAAACAAGAAAATGTCATCAAATTTATCTCGATTCAAACATCATTGAAACAAAAGCACTAAAGACTAAAAATTTAAGAAGTACCTACCAAATATATAATAATAATCGATATATATATATATATATTAGTACCTTTTATTTAAATAAAAAATAATTGGAATCCGACAAACGTTTTAGTCAAAAGGCAACGGTTGAAAAAAAAAACGAAATAGCAGTTTAAATACATTAAAATAGATATATGGATTTAAGATATTTTGGTTTAAAAATGCGGGACATTCGCGAAATTTTAATTGATTGCACTTTTTTTATAAAAAAAATGCGTTTATTTAGAGTGTAAGAGAAATTTTAATAAAAATATAAGAGAAATTCTACTGGGTATTCAAGATTAACTTATAAATGTAAAAGTCTTGAGGTAAATAGCCGCCATATCGTTGCGGCTGTTACAGTGTATAAACAATCGTCGTCATTTTCTTTTACAACACTTCAGACGTGTACTCTGTTGCATCTCTAGAGGTTCAACTTGAAATTCGTGTAAAGTTTGTCTGGTATATACATTATTTTGAATATTTTTTGAGGAGACGAGAGATCATTATCGCGCAACTTTACACTCTTATACAAATTTTTGCAATTTTTTGCAAATTCATGAAAAGTATCACTAATATTATTTAAAAATTATATGAAGTCAAATATGGCGCCTATTTATCACTTAATAAAATTTGAAAATAAATAAGTGCACGCAATTTATAATTACTAATAAACTCTTACCTATTAGCTTTGGGTTGACTTTAAGCTGGGCATAGAATATTATTTCGATTTTGAACAAAAATATAACTCATATTTCAATCAATATAATTCTACCAAAACACGCTACGCTTCTGTCTTCTCCAAAGAATAAGTAGGTGTGTCTAGTGCAGAAAGTGTGCGTCCTAAGAAATGCAATGTTGACAAATCACCACGCACAGTTATAGCTATTTTATGCAATTAGAATGAATTCTTTGAAATTAATACAAAATGCAGAAAATTTATACAAGAATATAAGAAATGTTGATAAATACTTATTATAGTATCATATTTATTAGTTAAAGAGTCCGCAATCCTAAAGATTGGTTGGAAACAGCACGCCATGCCGATCTATCCTGAGCTAATCCCTTCATCTCCCTATAGCTATTCATCTCAACGTCTTCAACTATCTGACTCACATACTCCAATCTAGGCCTACCTACCCCTCTCTTTCCCTCCACTCTACCTTCTATGATCAATTGCATAATCCCCCCATGCCTAAGGATATGCCCTACTAATCTGTCTCCTACGCTGTAACACTCTCCAAATACTTCTCTTCTCCCCTACTAACTCTAGTACAGCTTCATTTGTTACTTTATCTTCCCAACCAATCCTCATCATCCTCCTATAACACCACATTTCGAATGCTTGTAATCTACGCTTCTCTTCCTTTCCTATAGTCCACGCCTCACACCCGTACAGTGCTACACTCCAAACATATACCTTCAGTAATCTTTTTCTAATACCCAAGTCAATATTTGATCTTAAAATCTTTTCTACGAATGCCTTCCTACCCTGTGCTATCCTACACTTTATATCTACCTTGCTTCGATTATCTTTTGTGATTCTACTGCCTAAATAACAAAAATCTGACACTTCTTCGATTCTATTATCTCCTATTGTGATCCTCATTTTTCTACTGCATTCCTTTTTGTCACACCTCATCACTTTAGTTTTACCTATATTTATTTTCATGTTAAAATCCCTAGTCAATACTGCCTGCATACCATTCAATACCCTTTCTAAATTCTTTTCGCTTTCTTCCAATATAGCTATATCGTCGGCGAATCTCAACATATATATTTTCTCTCCCTGTACATTCACACCTACACTATACTCTTCTTTTACTTTGTTTATTGCATCTTCTATATATAGATTAAATAATAACGGTGAAAGTGTACATCCCTGCCGAACTCCCTTCCCTATTTTTGCTACCTCTTCTTCCCCCTCAATTCTAACTAAGGCAGTTTGGTGTTTATATAAATAAAAAATTATTCTCCTATCCTTATAATATATACCCGTTTCTTTTAAAATTCTAAACATTATGTCCGAATCTACATTATCAAATGCCTTTTCTAAGTCTACAAAAGCTATGCAAGTTACCTTTCCTACCCTATTTCTTTTTTCTACTACCGTTCTTAGTGCTAGAATCTATAAAATATTTATTGAAAGTCCAAATTTTCTATTATAAAAATTCTTTACTATAACTAAATTATGAATATTTTGGATACTGATATTTGTTGAATTTGTATAATTATAGTGGCAAAGTTCTTAGTACTTTACGTATGAATTATTCGTAATAGATATCCGTTAATAATATAATACTAAATATGCGTATAATGAGCTACTAAATTAATTCTATATACATATAGTGATAGACATCTTCAAACTAAGTTTCACATAGCTTATACATACATAAATAGCAAACTGTTACACTTCACCTGATAGCATGTCAAACGCAAGACAATATACAAAGTTCCAATATCCGACTGAAGATAATGAATGTATTTATTGAAGATAATTGGTTAATATAGCTTAATTTGATTCAATACTAGTCAGCATTTTTTATATTAGTTAACTTATTTTACAATCATTGCGTAAAACTTTGAAGTAATCTTCAACTTCCATATTTTAATTAGGTGTAATAATCTCCCACGGGATTAAGCCAACACCTACAAATAACGTAGCGTTGCTAAACCTGTTATAAAACGCACAGACTTAGGGATAAACGACGGTTAACTTGGCATAATGTTGTGAATAATGAAGATATGCTCCACTAATTTCTAGATTGGGATAACCAACGCAACCAAAACTACAAAAGCCGTTCAAACATCAAATTCTGCAACTAAATGAATGCAGGAAATCGATAATATAGCAATTTATATAGAAAGGCTTCAGCGTTAGTTGCATAACTTACAAATTCTGCCGCTAGCTAGCGCCGAAAAGTCAATATTTTTTTCTTTTTGAAAAGCATAGGAAGACGTCCGAAATATGTAATTTATATCAAGAAATACAATACTCAGATGCAGGTCTTAACGTTACCTGTGAATTTTCTTTTTAGCAGCTTGAACAATTTTATAATTAGCGATGCGCCATCCAATTCTAGTTTATTTCTTTTGTTATAAAGTGCTCGATGAAAAATCAATAATCGGTCATAATCACAATATATATATTTTTTAAATTAACGACCCAATTAATATCAAAATAAATAAAATCTAAACCACTGTTATAGATTACAGTCACTCTCCCTCAAGTAATAAATGTAAATGTTCACCGAATGTATAAAACTAAATTTACTCGACAATCTATATCATATTTATTATAATAAAACTTTAACACAATAAAAGTTTAGTTTTCATTGTTTTAACTTAACACCGATAACTACAAGTATTTACAGGTAACTGCAGGCAGGTGTATGGGTTATTTTTTGGTCAGCAAAAGAACTTTGGATTTAGTCATGAATTTTAATTTCAGTTCCAATATCTTAAGAAATAACATAAATATGATTACATTTTCCCCGTTTTAAAACGATGTAGTCTTACGTTTGGTAAATATTATTTTACTTACAAATGATAAAAGAGACTAACAATAAGTTAATATCTGGTTAATATTTTAAGATTAAATATGGTGTAAAAATTGGTGAACATTTACTATTTTTGGGGAACAAAAAGTTTTTTTTAGTGGCCAATAATATAATAGAGTAACAAGAAGTAAATATCTAGTTAACACTTTAAGATTAAATATGGTGTAAAAATTGGTGCACATTTACTATTTTCGGGAAACGAAGGTATTTTTTTTTTTTGTATGCATATTTTCATTAAATTTGGTAAGCAGTTAGACACAAGGCATTAAAAAAATATGTGACAAACTATTTCTGTCTATAGAAATTATGTTGATTTATTTGTTATTGATATTCTACGTTTGTAAATCACGTAATATTTCAGTTTTGAAGAAAAAACTTTATATATGTATAGATTTATAATAAGGGGGCAGCGTGGTGCCGTGGTCTAGTCGTGAGACTGGCACCGCGGAGTTGTGGGTTCGAATCCCCGCTCCGCTCAGAGATGATATTTTCTTGAGGAAAAATCCCTTCCGGACGGACAATGGACGTTGTGAATTCAGGAGTACCCTGAATATGCCATTAATTGCTCTACTTAATTAATATGTTCTCGATGTTGGCTAACAGTGTTTTCAGCGCCCATCCTTTTTTTATAAAAAAAATATATATAATAACCAAATTAATGAGCATCGTCATTATCAGCGTCAAAACATATATGTTGATGGACATATAATACAGAACATTAAATAATATTGAATAGCACAAAATTTTCATATATAGTGTGCACCTTTCAGAACTTATTTTCATAAAGAAACTGTCAATATTGATCCTTTTTACTAATTAGTTGGAGGTTTGAGTATATAGTTAATATAATTCTGTGATAGTTAAAATGGTAATATATAGGCTGTTGTATTTGAAAAAGTGAAATATTTGTAATTTATTTTGGAATACTTTTAGCATCGTGTGTATTTTTAACAACTAGACATTTTTAAAAATACCTACATTAAATATTTCATGGATGTTCATATATTCAAATCTTTCAATCCTAAAGAATAATACAACATGAATACTTTGAACATTCTTTTCTCATAGTTAATAGCTAAAATGATTATTCGAATTTTTATTCCAGCAGCAATCAAATTAAGAATTCAACATTGTACAACATGATAATACGAATGTAATTATTTAATTCGTCAGTTTTGCGGACTGAATGGAAAGCAGAAGAATATAAAACACTTACCGCATTCTCACACACAGCCCTCGTAGCAGCTAATTTGTCAAAGTTTTTACGCCTGTTCTTATATACCATTATCATCGTCTTTGTGGGCAATTTAGGTGATTGCCACGTACGCAGCCACGTTGCTGATAGACCGGGCCGGTCGTCGAATCCTGCTGCTCATATCCGCAGTGGTTATGTGTCTGTGTCTGGCCGTTATGGCCATGTTCTTCCATTTGAAGACAACGACGGACATGTCCTCGTATTCGACCATGCCGGTGATCAGCCTCTCCACCTTCATTATTGTCTTCTCGATCGGGTTCGGACCAGTGCCATGGCTCATGATGACAGAGCTATTCGCTCCGGCTGTCAAGGGTAAGTTTTAGCAAAAAAAAAAATGTACCTAAATAGTTGGGTGAGGTTAAACTGTAATTCGGTTATGATTTATCCACCAGGAACCACTTTTCGTGTTGCACAATTGAAAACAAACGCATACTGCGTTCATAAAATGGCTTTATCAGTACACTGAATATCGAACAACGAATTGTTTCATAAACCCAAAAGTAGAGATTTTTTATTTTAATGTCTTTCATGGGTATTAAAAAAAAAAACACTTTCTCTTAAATCTAAACTCAATTGCTTTTAAATTTTTATATTCATTTCTGAATCGCTTAGAATAATAACACTCGATGTAAATAATTCGTCAAAAAATTTTTTTTCAGAACATTTAATAATCTACCATATTTTTACTACTTCATATAAACATTTATTGTAAAGGGATATCACTTTATATTGATTTTAAAAATTATCACTACGGTGTTAAATACTAGTATAGAATATCACCCAAATACCGTAACTTAAAGCATTAAGTAGCTAGATATACATTTCAAGGGCTATGTCCCCATATTATTTAGTTTTTATCTTGTGCTACTGAAAATGGGGGCATAGCCTTCGAAATGTGCATCTAGCTACTTAATGTTTTAAGTTACGGTATTTAGGTAATATTCTGCACTACATTATATTAATTGTCATGTAAATCGACCCCTAAAAATAATTTTACTTCCCAGGATTTTTATAAAATTTCGTTTTAATCCTATTCTATTGTACAGCCATATAAATAAGATTTTTTCAAATAATTCTTTTAGATTCAATTGTAGTACTGAACTTTCTTTCGTTTACTAATTTTTACAATATTGCTGTTGCGTAATGAATATTCCTTTATTGACAATAAATCTCTTCATTTTTTAACAAATAATATTGCATACATTTGAAAACTATATTATGATTGTTATCTCTTCCTAGTGCTATTTTTTTGTTTTATCTATACATATATAAATCCCAACGAAACTACTGACAACTCTATTTTTTTTTTGTTCCAAACCGGAACTGCGGAACATAAATCAATCGGCGTTCCTCGTAAATAGCTTGCGATTGTCCTTTCATTCGTGCTTTGTTCCAGTACACACCGCCACATCGTGATTTAAACTTTTGAAACCTCCCGAAATTGCCTTGATAGACTATTTTATATGCGATAGATATAACAACCTGAACGACCATTTGTCAACTTTATATAATCTATAGGGCGATTTTGGCTTTACTTTTTTATTTGTGCAGCAGCAGGTTAGTTTATTACCACCTTAATTTTATGGAAGAGGAGGAATGAAATAGTCTAGATAATTGTAACAGATACGATGAAAAAATTGATATTATTTATATGAAAACAATATGTATGCATTTCCCTTTTCACGGTTTTTGTTTTTCCATCCAACATGTTTTATCTGCGCAAATTCTGCTGAAGGATAACACTTTATATATGTCGTTCTGATTTCTTCCATTTGTGCGTTATTGTATTGCGTAGGTGCCGCAACATCGATATCGGCCGCTTGTAATTGGCTGCTCGCTTTCGTGGTGACCAAGTTCTTCCAGGATATGCTCGATTGTGTGGGTCCGGCCATAACGTTCGCTATATTCGCAGTAACCTGTGCTATGGCGGCGGCGTTCGTGTTCGCTCGCGTACCGGAAACCAAAGGCAAAGACGTGGACACGATTATCCGGATGTTGGGCAACGAACAACAACACGATCGTCCCGATAATCCCCTGTCGAGTGATGCCTCTGCAACGCTACGACAGCCTAAGAATGATGCCATGGTTGGCGAGGGCATCGAGATTCACGACGTGAAACTGACAGTATAAAGGCGGAAATTGAAAATATGCCGCGTCATCCTTAGCTTAGGTTGTGTAAGAGCGTGTAGTAGAGCAGGGGTAGCTGATATTGAACTTATAGCAATTTAACTGGGATCTGTCAAATCCTCCTCTGCAGACACCGATTGAAAAGATACATGATATGCTTCGTTGGATGTGCTGCGTTTGTAGAAAACATAAATTACTAGGAAATGTACTAAAATCTCACCAAAATAAATTACGAGTTATTCGTGAACAATTTTTTTCCCAGTTTCTAAAATCGTTTGATTTTTTACTCATTTTAATAATTTTCTTCGTATATTGTAAAATGAAGAGAACTTTAAATACCATTGCTATCTACTATACCATATCAAATAATCAAAATATATTTGTAAACAATAATTAAAATTGCACTCGAAAAAGTCACCAGCATTGTTTTACCTCGTCGATATATCAAATATTTCATTCTTGGACTTCAATATTCATTAATTTTTCTCTATAACTCTCACAAATGAAAATGTTAGCAGTTTTTATAGTATGTTATGGAATGGTTATGACAATAATGCAAA
The DNA here is from genome assembly GCA_947310635.1 of Leptodirus hochenwartii. Classification (NCBI taxonomy): domain Eukaryota; kingdom Metazoa; phylum Arthropoda; class Insecta; order Coleoptera; family Leiodidae; genus Leptodirus; species Leptodirus hochenwartii. The sequence continues at coordinate 41,657,772 of OX371176.1, forward strand.
ATTTACTGAATTGCTGAATTTATAGCTCAAAACAATATGAAGCTAAAGCAATTTTTTTAAACTATAAAAATGAACTAACTTTGGCTTGTTAAAGGCATGTGTTTTCAAAATAACATTTCCAATATCAATTCACTTTTTTATATGGTAGCATCTTTTATATGGTTTTATAGGATTTCTTGACGATTCTTATTATCATGTATTAATGACGGCATAATATGGAACCAGATCAAACTGATCAAAAATTTTCCACTTGCAATTGCATTTATGAAAATATTTTGAATATTATTAATTGTTTTGATTATTCGGCATTCCAAGTTTGTTGTTAAATAATAATGAGAGTGCAAATTGCAATTATATATAGGAAGATTAATGAATTAATCTTGGTACCACAACCTAATACAAATAATAGAACTTTTGTCGGTATAAATACTAGCGTTTTCAAACTCCTTTAATCGGGTTGCACTTCACTGCATTAACAAATATCATTCATGATCTTGGAATTATAAACAATCCGGTAAGTGTATTTGAAGTAATTAATTGTATTACCCAAAATTTTTCGATATTTCAAAAGAAAATTAACGGATTTTTTCCTTTTGTGGGCTCTAATATTTTGTTTAATTTAATTTTATATATATAGCTCACATATCAAACTCTATATTGTTCCACAATTTTATAGGAAGAGAAATTATGAAAGCATACATCAAGTATTTGGTAAATATATAAATCGAGACAAACATCAATGTAAATAATAAGCAAATTTTCTTTCTGGGTTTCAAATCTGTGACCTGTTTATTATACATATTAACACAAATGTTTGATGTAATAATCAAAAAGTAAAATTTTTGTCATATAATTATTATTGATTTTTTTTATTGACATCGGTTACATAAATCTTACAATTTGGATCAATTACATTAAACGGATATACATTTATAATATAATTAAAATATCGCCGAGGATAATATCGTTTCTAAGTTGCACTTAATAAAAATAAATTAATATATTTATACAATATTTTTATTATACAATTTTTACAGAGAGACCATCTACAACAAACATTTTATAATAATGTTTACAAGAACCATGATTGTATTAATTCTCAATACAAAAACTCTTATTGTGCATCTAATTGTATAAAAGTACTCATTTGTTATTTTAACAGAAATCAGCTAAACTTTCAAATGTACTTTAAAAATATAACTTTCATTGTTTTGAGAAACGTTTTTATACCTTATGATTTGGTATCGAAAGCCGTTTATTTCAAGTTTTTAAAAGTTTTAAAAATAACCAATGCAAGTTATACTCAGTGATGATTAAATTCACAACTTTCATAATAATAAATCTTGTGTAATAGGGTTATGATTAATGTATATTAAAAAAATCTACCTAAAAATTTTGATTTAAATATGAACAAGTGCATCATGGTAGCATTTCCTCTTATGGTTTAATTATAAAACTGTCAATTTGATGTACATTCATAAAAAACGTTGTGTCTTTTTAAGTTACTTTTGTTCAGTTCATTAATTATTAATTTACAATAAATTCTACACGGAAATAATTTCAACAAAGCATTTCCAAAATTAGATCGGTTCATAATCCTAAAGACAATAAACATATCTTATATCTAATAACATAGTAATGTACATTAAACATTTACTAATTTAATTAAAGAATTTACTCATAAAAGTTACGTTCTTAATCTAAAAACACAGCCTTCTTTGCAAACGGAATTCAGGGAACTATCAGCTCCATTAATATAATAAATATGTTGCTTCTAATAACATATTGATGTACGATTTACTAATAGATTCAAAAATGTAAAAATACCATATCGTACTCTGGAAATTCCATTGAAAATAAAAAATCTTACTTAAATGCATTGTGGGATGTTTTCATTCAGAAACCGCTTTATGTAATATATTCTTAGTATTTATCTACTTTCGTTTCGGATTCGGATTTTATTTACAGACAAGCCGATAGATAGACGAAGAGAACATGTCAATTGACCTAAAAACACGACCTTACAATAAAAATTTTGTAGATGATTTTATGAATTCTGATACTGTAATAAAAGTAAAATAATAAAATGTAAAGTTATACTTATATTGAAGTACAAAATTTAAGTAATAGGCAAGATTTTCAGAATACGCAATATTCTAATTCATACGGTTAATTGCGCATTTAAAAGAATCCATTTAAAATTGATCCGTTCATTTCAAGTTCATACCCCGTGCAAGAAAAACATTGGGCGAGTTTATCGAGTATCTAATCCGAAGGAACGAGAGTGTAACACAATCAACTTTTTGAATGTAAGCACTTTCATAAAACTCTGGCTCTGTACATTATTTTTATAATTAATGTATCACATAAAAGAATAAATTTCTACAGACATATTGCCAACAGCGTATAAAGCACTTCAGCAATGCATTTTTCTTTTCCAAACATTTTTATAACAGCAGTATTGAAGCGCTTTTTGTGGTATACAGTAACCAAATTATCCAGCATTTTCTTCCCTACATTAATCATACCCCAGATCATATCCAATTTAGTCTCTTTATATTCGTGATGAAATGTGTTATCGTGAATATTGCATTTATTTTGCACTTGTATGAAAAATATATATACAGCACTCAACTTCGTTCGGAAATAAAATAAATATACATTAGAAATTCAATTGATAATGCTATTTGCATGTAAGCTGAAATGATTTGAATTGTAAATGTTGAATTGACATTCCTTGTACGCCTGAGATATCGATTTTATCCCACAGTACCAAATACCCGCGGAAATATCCAAAGACGAAATTCAGTTTGAGCTGCGAATATTTCAAAAATGCTACACAGCTGTTTTACGTCTAATATGATAAGACATCTACATCAAGCCGTTTTTCGATAATATGAGATAATATATTAAAAACAAAAACCGAATCTCGTTGATTTTGTATATATAAAATAATTTAGTATGGACGGTGTAATAATGTAAAAAAAAAACTAAGGTTATTAAGGTTTTATTCCGTTGCTTACCCCATAAAGAAATTGAATGAATATACTGGTCCAAGAATGTGGAAAGATTTTTAAGATTAAAAATGAATCTCGAAAGAATTAAGTTCATATTACTAAAATATTAATGAGATTTAAAAAATTATCACTACGGTGTTAAATAATTGTTTAGAATATCACCCAAATACCGTAACTCAAAGCAATAAGTAACAAGATGTACATTTCAAGGGCTATGCCCCCATCTTCAGTACTTCAAAAATGGTTTATAATTTAGCTCATTTCAGATTAAATAGAAAAGATAAAAGTGTTGTCGCCGAGCATGTTTTTGAATCAGGCATATTGTATACTATGGGCTATGGAATATCCCACCCAAATAACTTAAAACATTAAATAGCTAGATGTACGTTTCGAAGACTATGCCCCCATCTTCAGTAGCACAAGATAAAAACTAAATAAAATACCTCGTGTCACGAATCGTGATTGACATACTATTAAATAGATAGTATTAATAAATTTATTATCTAATATCTAGCTATTTAATGCTTTAAGTTACGGTATTTGGGTGATATTCTGTACTATTAATAGAGATAATAAAAAATTGTAGCATGCACTATTCATTCAATGTCGACCGTGCTTCCTTGAGATTAATTCAATTAAACTCAGCTCGATATGTCCTTTCTCCTCCAATAGCGCCAATATGGTGTGTATAATAATACTAATGAAAACATAATTTTTTGGAAAAAGATACTTTAACAATCGGTTATTTTATTTTTATATGGGTTTCTATTGTTGCAAAAAAATAAATATTGAAAAATAAATTATGAATATTTTAATGATATTACCGCATTATAAGCAACACACATTAAATCAAGAATGAGTAGATATTAATTGCTTACAGAGAACATTGTTGCGAATATCATACTAAAATAAATCTGCCAAAACATCCATATCTATACGAGTTTACAACGAGAAATTAAAAAAATTTGTACGATAAACTTTCTGATAATTATTTCAAAATATTAAAATAGCTAATAAAATTTACACTTTCGTGCAGGCCAATGGAATATAAAAGAACTCAAGGCACATCTGACTGATGTTGCTTACGCTGAATGGAAGAAGTTGCAAACGTTGTATTCAATTTCAATTTGCGAGACAATCGCGCTCAGAACATTTGAAATATGTAACAAGTTTTCGAGGTGCGGTGTTTAATTACGAATGAATACCTCAAGAAATTCAATTGCGAGGTAAATTCTTTACCTCGCAAAGTCAAATTTTTAGGCATGTGGCTTGATACAAAACTAATTTGGAAAATTCACATAATGAAACAAAAAAAAACAGTCGAAAAAGCTCTAAATGTATTTAGATATATTACAAATATAAAATGGGGAGCAGATTCAGATATCTTACTATTATTTCATAAGGCTTATATTAGGTCTATACTCGATTTCAGCTGTTTATTTTATGGCGATGCCTCAAAGAGTCTGCTCAAAGTACTAGATGCGATGATCCATAAAAGTATACGGATATGCCTAGGATTATTAAGAAGCACCCCAATTGACAATTTGTTGGCAGAAGCTAACGAAGATACAAAGACAAATACTCAGTAATCGCTTTGTAATTAATGCATTAAATAGAAATAGTCGTGCAATAAACTGATGGCACAATCTATTCCTACTCACCTTAACGACCAAATTTTGGATTATTAAAAAAAAAACCGATAATGATTGAATCCTATGAAGAATCTCTAAAATTAACGAAGGACATGGCTAAAAAAACAAAATCATATCTTTCTATGGTACAATATGGTGTTTTTCAAAACAAATTTTTGATAAAATATTTGAATGGTTACACACCAGCAGGAAACATACACAAAATAAAATAATTCAAGAAAAATTCCCAAACTACTCCACTATATATACTGATGGGTCTAAATATAAAACAGCAACCGGAGTGGGTATTTACAGCAAAGATCTAGACATTTCGAAAAGCATTAGGATCAACAACAAATGATCTATTTTCTATGCTGAATTAATCGCCATATTACAAGCCCTCAAATTCATTCTCGATAGCGATAAGAATTTTTTTTTAAATATGCACAGACAGCAAAAGCTCCGTCGATTTATTGAAAAATATTAACTGTAGAACGAAATTCAATTACATTATAAAAGATCTATGCAGTGCCCTATACGAAACTTCATTTAATAAAAAAGTAACTATAATGTGGATCAAAGGTCATGCAAAAATACATGGCAACGAACATGCAGACAAATTAGCCGAAGCAGCTTGCCAGCCACATGAAACAACTGACTTATATAAAACAACAGCATCAGATATCATTTCGCTATCAAACAATCAAATCCGGAAAGCACGGATCGAAAATCCGGAAACAAATTGTTACACAGGAACATATTACAAATACTTATTCCTCACCATAAGAAAACCATGGTTCTCTAAAAAACAATTTAAGCAGAAACATGACTAGTATGATCACTCGTTTAAGAACAAATCACTGTCTCATATAAAATATCTATATAAAATAAAAATGAAAGAAGATCCACTCTCCAGTTGCGGCCAGTACGGATCTGCCGAACACATTATCTTCGAATGCAACTCATAGAGCAGAAATGTTTTCACAAATTTACAAACGAAGTACCAGCCCCGTTCAATTTAATATCTATCTTGACATCGAACAACATCACAAATTATAAAATCTTATACAAATTCCTAAAAGAAAACAATATAAAACTATGATGAAAACAAAAAATTTAGAATTAGTTGGTTTAAATGGTTCTTTTTTTCTCGCAGCTCCTCCTGTTTCTTCCCTTACATGTATTTAGCTCCTATCTTTCGTTGAGGCCCATTTTTTTACCTTAGCAGGTGGCTAATAGACTTCGTCTAAAGTCCGGAATATTAGAAATGAATGAATGAACGAATGAATACATTAGTCAGTTCAATTAGTACTGCGGAATGGTACACACGTGTGATTCTCGTGCAATATTCTGTCGGCTAGTTGCGTTTAATTTCGATTGGATTTATTTTAATTTTTTTCATTGGAAGTGTTCTTATTTTACTTGCGGATATTGTTTAATAAGAAGTGCATAGAAAGTGATAACGACCCCCTTAGTGGGGGTGTGAAGTTAAGTCGATGCATTAGAGAAAGTATAGAGATTATACATAACATTTAAAAAGACGGGAGTCTTGCTTCCAGTAGTCGGTCTACCACCTCGGTAAGCCTGTTTAATGTTAAATTACAAAATGCAAATAATGCAACTACTATTTCTATTAACGAAATGGAATTGATGATTGTCTCAGATAATTCATATTTAACAGATAACATGGCAGGTCCCATGCGTATTAATTCTGCAGAGGTGACTGTTAGTGGTGATAGTTATAGTTATCAAAATGTTTCCTTATCAACAACACAGAGTATATCTACCCAAAACAATATGCGCGAGGTTCACCTGTACGCTACAAACGATATCGAAATATTGTTATTTATATTGAAAATGAACCATGGTTAGGATTTTTACATTCAATCTCACTTGGGAAACTAATATACAATAATTTATTTATTGATTTTTCGATATCGGAGTACAAACAGGCTTAGCCCAGGGAAGTGTCCGGTACTTAATCATTTAGATATATTTAGTAGTGTTTTGAAAATTAAATATTGGCAGGAATAGAGGCAAAATTATTCTAAAATCTTATATGGCCGCAAAAAAATATTAAATCAGTACTTTTGAAAGAAAATCACCTCAAAGTTTATATATCTTAATATTTGGTTCGAAGACAACGGGTTATTAAAGATGTAAAGTCTTCACTCTCTGTTAAAGGAGTAAGGGAAAATATTTCCTTTTTGTCAAATGAAAAGTATTATGTTTAAGATGTAAAAATAATTATGACAAAAACGAAAATTAATGATGAGTTTATGCTATAATTTATAGTACCCGTCCAATCAGCCTTCGTGGTTTTTAAAGGACAAATGGTAGATTAATTTGTTGCTATGTATAAAGTCTGCTACGAGATCGTTCCATATGTCCAAAAAGTAGTTCAATACCAAAAATGTTACAAATACAAGTACACAAACAAATATTGGGCGCTTATTATCCATTGACAAATCCAATGACAGTCGTTCTAGTTCAAGTATATAATTATAATATTATTGCCAATCCTAATATCCAACATAATAATTCAAATATATTTTTTTACCTATTTAATGGGTTTGGCTTTTAACTGCTTACCAATTTCTCATTGCCAATTGAATTAATATTAACATCTTTAGACAATACATAACATCCATAGTCTGGAAGGATTTTTTTCTTTTCCTTGAAGCAATGGAAAACTGTAGAGTACATTTATTAAATAGTGGAAAATCTACGTATATCAATCGACCTGGTAGCTGTAATTCTTCAGCAATAAATCTCACTATTGTTTCCCCAGATATATTCGTTAATATTGAATAGGATCTTCGTTTGTGTTCAGATCATAAATGATTATGACGAATTTTATAGTTTCCGGATTGGCAACAAAATCGATAAAATAAAAGTATAATATCCGCAAAGCAGATTGGAATCTCTTTAGCCAGATCGTGATTGAAATTAAGAAACAAAAAGATTTTTCTTACTCTACTTTCTTAATAAATATGCAAAATATCTGCGAGAGATCCATACCAATGGTTGCACAAAAAAAATAATACAAAATGTATATTGTATAATGATAACTGTAAAGGTGCCGTATAAAGTAAAAAAAAAAACACTTTTAATTATGCACTATGCATTAGAGATTCTATATACAAAAACGTTACCAAGTACAAAAAAGTAGCAGTTAAACATAGAAGAATTATATTACAATCTAAAAGGGAATGCTGGAAAACCTTCTGCGAAGGTGCAGATACCAACAGCAAATCTGTAAGAAAATTAAACAAGTTAAAAATATTTCATTTTAAACCTGCTCGCCGTTACTCCAGCTAAATGGAGTGAAACTCAATTACGGAACATATCTTCTCTGGATACGTCTTTGTTTCTTCGAAAGCGTTCGCTACCGAAGAATTAGGAAAATGTCTAAAGCGTTTTAATAACACTGCTCCTTAAGGCAGATAAGATTCCATATAATATGATAAGCAATCTATCTACTGTATCATTACAACTTCTAATAGATATATTCAATAACGTACTGTCCTCAAAATGCATTCCTCTTGGGTGGAAAGTATATAAAATTATCCCATTGCTAAAGGTTAATAAGAACGCTCTAGATGCAAAATCATATAAACCCATTTCTTTGGCATCATGTCTTCTTAAATCCTTCGAAATATTAATTAAAAAGAGACTAGAGTGATGGTTAGATAGAAATGAAAAGCTTTCGAAGTATCAATATGGTTTCTGTCGCAATCACTCTACAAATAACAATATCTCAATGCACCGGACAGATATTTCTAAATCTATTTCTAACAATAAACGATTGTCTGCTTATTTATTGATATTAAGGGGGCATACGACAATGTAAACTTTAAACTCTTGTTGATGTGTATGCTATCACTAGGAATTCCGCTTGCCTTTAGTGAAATTATTATTAGGCTGTATCGAAACAGTGAAATGCATATTGGTATAATGGGCCCTAGGATCATTAATATTGGAATCCGTCAGGGGAGTATCTCAGGTCCTACATTATATAAAATATACACTAATGAAGTAGAAAATTAGCGCTTCCTCGTGTAAAGATTATCCAAACGCTGACGATAGTTGTGTGTATGTTCCTCGACATAATGTGATTGACAGGTGGAAGGAATATATAAGAAAGTGGACTCATCGATTTCGAGGATGGGTTTAAATATAAGTATAGACAAATCAGAAATGTGTACATTTACTAGAAAACGTAGCGCTATCCCAAATAGAGTAAAAATGGGTGATCATTACATATACGTCAAGTCGAATGTGTGAAATTTTGAGGCATATTTATCGATAAAAAAAGTGAGTTGGAGAAATCATATTTTACATACTTATTAGCGATGTGTAGTTCACTCGCGAACCGTTCACTCTGAACGGTTCAATCGAATAACGGGCGTACTGTGACGATGTTTTGCAACGACCAATAGGTCACTATGACCTAGTTCGTGAACTATCAACTACATAGTGCACGGCGTACGTATTGATGTACTTGTACTATATATATACTTGCAGTATAGTATACATTACATATACAGTACTAAGATTTATTTAATGATAAAATTGCAACCGCAGCATTGCCGAGCTGCGTCACAATTTATATGTTGGTATCGGATTTCATTTGGAATAATATAATTAATATATTCGCAAGATTAAATATGTTCTTAAATATGTCATGCCATAGCAAATTTTTGCATTAATGCAAAAATAAACATCTAAATCTTATAGTTCTTCTGTATCATACTGAGTGCAATGTAATAACTTAATATCAAATCAAAGCTTTGAAGCTTGAACAGAGAAGATTCGGAATAGAAAATATAAATTATATCGCCAAACAAAACGATTCTATCTAGTTCATTTTATTATAGTTTGTACATTTAATTTTCAAGTGTTAGTAAGGTAGTAAGGTAGTAAGTAATCGTGAGTACCTAGAAAAGATTATATTTCCTTATATATTTATTTTGTATAAATTATAAACATTGTTGTCTTTTCTTCCTCATTCCTAATTCAAAATAAATATTGTAATATTTCAATTTATTTATTTTTTACCATTTAATATTTTTAGATTGAGAAAAAATGAGATTATTTTCAATACGTGCATGTATTTCATATAGGTGGTGAACTAGTTCATTTTTAAAAGATGTAGTAGTTCACGACCTATAGTTCGTGAACGGTAGATTGAAATGAACTACGAACTACGAAGTAGGTCCTCAAAGTGACCTACAGTTTGCCATCGCTAATACTTATGACAAATTTGAAAAATCATTAAATGTTCCCCGGTATCTTTCCAGAAGGAATTTGGGGTGCAGATCCATCTGTTCTCATTAATATCCACGAAACACACGTTAGGAGTATTTTAAATGCGGGAAGTATGTTCTATGGCGTTACTTACAATTCCTTACTGAAAACGATTGACTTCGTCTATTATAGAAGCTTAAAAATTGTATTTGGTTTTTTAAATAGTACTCCCATTAGTATAGAATATCTTTAACTTAAGTTTAAGTTACGGTATTTGGGTGATAATCTATACTAATATTTAACACCGTAGTGATAATTTAAAAAAAAAAGTACTCCCATTGACAATATTCTCATAGAATCTATGCCTCTTGCAACATATGTCTATATGTTAACTAATCGCTTCATCATTGGTTGTATAAATGAAAATAGTCGTGTCATCGCAAATATTCACGATCTGTATATTTTGGATATGACTTCAAAATTTTGGATAGTGAAGAAGACGCCATTTATGGTCGAAAGTTATAATAATGTAAATGATACCTGTAAGCATATGTTTATTCAAGGATCACTCTATACTTCTGTAGATTTTCAAGTTTTTTTACAAAGTACACAATGCCAATTTATTAAAAACGATCTCGATATTAAGAATGAAATAAATGATCTATTCAATGATTTTCTATTATCAAATTATGAGGAATATATTATACTGCATTCGATGGTACTAAGGGTAATAATTATACTGGCGCAGGAATATATGTACCCAAATTGATTTTGAAAATCCCACTTCCAATTAACAAATAGTTTCTGTGCCTGATGCCTAGCTTATTGCTATCATTGACAGGCTAAAACTAATTGAAAGATGTGAATAATGATATTATATCATCTGCTCGGACAGAATTTTAATTGCAAATCAGAGCCGAATTATCTTATCCTCATTGCTCTAATGTCTATGAATTAAATCATAGCTCCAATGTCTATGAATTAAATTAGCAATCCAAAAATATCTCCTTTTTATGGATACAAGGTCATTGAAGCAAAAAGATCTTCAAATAGTCTTGAAGTATCCCCGGACTATAAACTAACAAAATCAAATTGTCTAGAATGGTTCAATATGCGGAAAAAAAGTCTTGGGAGGGATGACAGGTCAAACCATTCGTCACAGGTCCTCACAGGTCAAGCCATTCTTGACATCAAAATTGGTCAATTCTTTTCGTATCAACTTGGATGGCTTTTCTGCGATGTTGTCTACGGCTTTTCTTTTACACGCTGCATTTACTTGTTCACTTTGTAATTTATTGCTATCGTCGGGATGGTCGTGGATTAAGATGCACTGACCTGACCTGACCTGACCTGAACTAACCTCACCTGACCTGTGAGGATGTTGTTCTCATCAGACGAAACGTCTACAATGCCAGAATGTGTGTAAAGAATGTTCGGAATATTGGAGTTTAGCAAAATGTTTATTATGTCCATTTGGTCTCAATAGCGTAATGGGTTTTAAGATTATCTCAGCAAAAATATTTGGCGAAATTACATATAGGCTTAAGAAATTTTTTTGGTGAGTTTACATGGAATTAAAATGACCCCCTACGGCATTTGGCGAGATTACCAACTCCGTAAAAAACAAGTCGATGTTTATTGATATTAATAAGATTTGGTTTCAAGGACTTAATCTGGGGAGAGATATGGTCAGAGTTTTGACCAGATTGAAGTGTCACCATGCTCTTTTTCCATCATATCTCCATAAGATAAATATAATTGCAGATCTTTGTTATGATTATGGTTAATATGGCGTATAAATGTTTATGTGTTCATAAAGTTCCTATGTTCCTAAAGTGTTCTTCCAATCCGGGTTTCCTGTGTTTGTTTAAATGGTAAAATAGCTTGCATAAACCAAAGTCAACCAGATTGTGTCTATAATTCCTAGAAAGAAAGAGTTCCCGCGCAAAATGTATGAATAAAACGAAATATGTATGAATTAAAGTTTGAGCTGGTCCACAGAAAACTTGGTTTAGACCATCACGATAGTATATAAAAAATGCATTAGTGATACATGTGGATAAATTTGCCTTGACGAACTTACAGAGTGTTTATTATAATGTATCTAAATTATTAAATAGTAATGCAAGGTACTCGTAAATACTCACTACTGCTGAAATAATAAATATATTATTTTTGCATTAAACCAATTTAAAATTATAAAAAACAGATCAATAATATATCAATAATACTATATATAGAAGCTATATAAAAATATGATGGCACGATGTAAAGATTTCTTATTATATATTTATAAATGTTATCATAATACACTGAACTGAAATCATGTTCATTTATTTTCAACGTAGGAAACATATTATTACGTAGTTCTAACATTTGAAACAAAATAAATCATTTATGTGAGATATTACTTTTAGATTAATGGAGAATTACGAATCATATTAGTTCATTACCGGGTAGAGAGGTAATATATTTACATACATATATCAACCATTGATGAATGGGGACTACAATTCTCTTAGTGTTTGTTCTTATTTTCCTTGAATTAATCAAGGATATTATAAGTCGTTAATCTTTCCCTCTCCAATGTTTGAACATATAGTCAAATATTCAAGCGTTTTGGAAACTCACAGCGATTGAACCAACAAAAATAAATCAAGCACAATATTAATGATATTAAAATTCTAATATCATACATGTATTCACAATTTCAACATTATCACTTGATATTTAATTCAACTCATTTCTTCCTTTATACTAAATATTCTTTACTTATTATACCAGCCGAATTAATAAAACACGCAGGGGAAAAAATGCAGGAGCGATTATACAGGTTAGTTTGTAAAATATATGAGAAGGGAGAAGTACCACAGGATTTTCAGCGTAGTAGAATAGTAACAATGCCGAAGAAAATAGGAGCTAATTTGTGTGAGAACTATAGGACCATTAGTCTACTATCACATGCATCGAAGATATTGTTAAAGATTATTTATAGGAGATTAGAAAATAAAGTAGAGGAAAGGCTAGGAGAAGATCAGTTTGGTTTTAGGAAAAACAGAGGGACGAGAGAGGCGATTCTAGCACTAAGAACGGTAGTAGAAAAAAGAAATAGGGTAGGAAAGGTAACTTGCATAGCTTTTGTAGACTTAGAAAAGGCATTTGATAATGTAGATTGGGACATAATGTTTAGAATTTTAAAAGAAACGGGTATAGATTATAAGGATAGGAGAATAATTTTTAATTTATATAAACACCAAACTGCCTTAGTTAGAATTGAGGGGGAAGAAGAGGTAGCAAAAATAGGGAAGGGAGTTCGGCAGGGATGTACACTCTCACCGTTATTATTTAATCTATATATAGAAGATGCAATAAACAAAGTAAAAGAAGAGTATAGTGTAGGTGTGAATGTACAGGGAGAGAAAATATATATGTTGAGATTCGCCGACGATATAGCTATATTGGAAGAAAGCGAAAAGAATTTAGAAAGGGTATTGAATGGTATGCAGGCAGTATTGACTAGGGATTTTAACATGAAAATAAATATAGGTAAAACTAAAGTGATGAGGTGTGACAAAAAGGAATGCAGTAGAAAAATGAGGAGCACAATAGGAGATAATAGAATCGAAGAAGTGTCAGATTTTTGTTATTTAGGCAGTAGAATCACAAAAGATAATCGAAGCAAGGTAGATATAAAGTGTAGGATAGCACAGGGTAGGAAGGCATTCGTAGAAAAAGAACAGATTTTAAGATCAAATATTGACTTGGGTATTAGAAAAAGATTACTGAAGGTATATGTTTGGAGTGTAGCACTGTACGGGTGTGAGGCGTGGACTATAGGAAAGGAAGAGAAGCGTAGATTACAAGCATTCGAAATGTGGTGTTATAGGAGGATGATGAGGATTGGTTGGGAAGATAAAGTAACAAATGAAGCTGTACTAGAGTTAGTAGGGGAGAAGAGAAGTATCTGGAGAGTGTTACAGCGTAGGAGAGACAGATTAGTAGGGCATATCCTTAGGCATGGGGGGATTATGCAATTGATCATAGAAGGTAGAGTGGAGGGAAAGAGAGGGGTAGGTAGGCCTAGATTGGAGTATGTGAGTCAGATAGTTGAAGACGTTGAGATGAATAGCTATAGGGAGATGAAGGGATTAGCTCAGGATAGATCGGCATGGCGTGCTGTTTCCAACCAATCTTTAGGATTGCGGACTCTTTAACTAATTATCTTTATTCAATATTAGCCCTCGTGTTACTTAAGAAAATTAAAGCACACTATATTAGTGCAAATTCCAATTTATGGGGTGGTAAACAAGGTAATGTAATTATCTATTTACGTTTAGTCGAGAACTAGAGGTAAATTGGTATATGCAAATTGAATTTTCTTGAATAATTAAAGGTTAATAAAGCAACCAGAGTGTGCAAATTATTTCAGTTATTCCAGTTTTGCTATTAATGTCTGTGTAAAACTAATTGCATTTAATCATATTTGAATGTTTCCAAATTTATTGTAATAAGTATTAATGAAACCTACCATAATTCATATTATACATATTATTCGTATTAATTATACATTTAGCATTTGTCAAATGCACAACATTCACTACGAAGCAATGATTTTATAAATATTATTTAATGATATTAAATTACAAGTGAATAAATTTAGATAATTTAAATGAATTTAACCTATTGTCATGGCATCATTAGTTCCCATAGTAATTATTATTGTGTCAATTTTCGCCAGATGGAGCCGTATAATTTTCTTCGCTATTTTTAGATAAATTTAGATGGTATTATTGGGGGTAATGAATTAATAGGACGGAATATAGATTTTCTTAACGCGCGGTTTCCAATTCTCGACTATTGGGAAAACATCGACTAAATTGAACAGGGATTCATTAGAGATCATTTGGATCCATTACACATCTGACAGAAGCACAGTTTTGGAGATCAAGTTACCCGATATTATTTAACCTACATTATTGCTGAAATCGTATCGTTAAAATATTTTTTTAAATTATAATTAGCATTATTATCAATATAGTATAGAAAAATGTAATGATATCGAAAATTTGATTGAAATTTTATTGGTTGCATTATTACAAAGGATATTCTTTCGCTTATTCGTTTCCAAAACCCAAGATATTATGAAAGTAGCATATTATCATTTTCTATGGTGTACTGCCATAAATATATAATTATTCAATAGCCCCACATAATGAAACATAAAATTTTGCTTGTAAGCATGCTATAGAATAATTAGGCCTTATATCGTATCAAATTGTAGAATTAATCTATTATTTAGGCAATTGTACACAAACTCTGTAGGAGCTAAGCGCTTTAAAACAAAACGGTTTCATATTATCCAAAACGTTGAGCTAATATTTGATTTCATTTGATCATGAATAATATTCAGTTATAATACGGACCTTTACTTGAAAAATAATTAGTCACCCTGATTTGAAAATTCAAAATTTGAATTACCTACATATATATAGCTGTTAGATGCATCTACTAGATGATTAAGTAATGTTTTTAAAAAATTTCAATACTGCACTGATATAAGTTACAAGAATAAATCCATTGAGGTACCCTGTACATTGAACTGATTACTCTTTTAAGGAATACAAACACTACATATTCATAAATTACAATGTTTTAATTTACATTTAAATATAGCACATGCACCTACATATCTGAGATGAGTATTAGGAATGATTATAAAAACCTTATTACAGATTTATTAGCTTTCGGAATTTATACAGTTACGTTACAAGTTTGTGTTAAATCTTTAAAATTCTTCTAGGATACATAGATTTGGTGGCCACTTATTAAAATTGTTTAGGATATATATATGCTATTTATATGTACAATGAGGTGTAATTATGATTTCAGGAAACTTTAGACTTTGCCACAAAGAAAATTTCTCTCGTTTTTATATGCGGATTTTTTAATATTCGATACTTTTAATGACCATAACAACGCGAAGAAAATAATTCAATTTATAGATCAAAGTTGTTACAAAATTTCTGAGCACTGAGTCACTTCAATAATAAAAACGCAATAAATATCTATAAGATTACCCATTTTGAAGTCCCTAATTTTTTTTTAATAAATCAATTTCAATGATGCAACTGCAAAATCGAATTAGCAAAGTATACCGATTAAATACTATTATATCAAATGACGTTCTAAGGCTTAACTTCAGCTATGAATACCCTACAGTTTTTAAAGCTTAGAGAATCCTCATTCAACATAATTATTTAATGTAAAATTTGTTTGATTTTTACTCACAACGTATTTAATACTGTTGAACATGGTACAGATGATTTTATATATTTTAAGTTGTAATTTTTCATTACCTACAAAATGTATGTTCAATTTTGATCAGCTCAAAGAAGCGAAATTTTACAGATAATCATAAAAGTTTTGACCTACCCTTTAATAGTCACATTTTATGATTCTGAAGCCTCTCACAAGTCAACCATTTGTCCTAATAGTTTGAATCTCTATGATTTCACAATTCTGCACATTTTGACAGTGTAATTCACTTTTGTTCACATCGCCCCAATTTGTCGTCATCTTGTGGCGTCATCTTAAATCGGATCGATCTACACCACCGTCACTGTCTTCACCAATAACACTACACGCCTCCTCGTTACTTTTACCACCAACCTCACCACCACTGCCAACATAACTATTCACTGAAGACTGCTGTTGAAGCGGCTGATGGCACTTTTGTTGTCCTCCACTACCAATAAGTTGTGAGCTTTGTTGTCGCGTAAGCTGCAAGGAGCTGCTGTGGCTGTTATAACTGGGTGAACGGAATTGTCGACCTTGTTGCTGTTGGTGCTGATGGATCATTTGCGATCCATCAGAACCACGGCGTGAAGATGCCCCAGTACTACTCGGGGTCCGCTTGCAGAAGCATCGACAAATGATGCGTTTAAACGCGAACCTGTGAAGGAGAACAAATGGTTCGAACATGAGGAATGGAAATAACGAACGAAAATTTTGAATTAATTAACTCGTGATACCTTAACATTTGAAAACAGAGAACGGATATAATTCAAATATTTGTCTCAATAAGTGGAGAAATATTGAATAGTTTCTTATGAGATTATTTTTAAGATTTTTTGAAAGTTCTTCATCTATTGCTTCAATTCATAAAATAAAATAGAAAATAAGTTTGGCATTGAAAAGGGGTCATATACACTTATTATAAAATACTAGCTATATTTAAGATGTGACTAAATCAGATGTAGAAGGAAAACATATGAAACAAAAACCATGAAGAAGTTAATGGATCCTTTGAAATATCATAATTTTACAATTAAATTATTAAAAATATTTATACCAGCATATAAACTTTACATTTCGCCAGTATTTGATAAATAGTCAGTTTACAATTTACCTGAAATCTTTACTGAAGAGAGCATATATGAGTGGGTTGATGGCACTGTTGCAGTAGCCCAACCAAAATAGTATGGAGAAGACGATCTGGTTGATGCATTCCTCGCAGAAAGCGCGCACGAGGTACATGGTGAAGAACGGTAGCCAACAGAAGATGAAACCGCCCACTATAATACCCAGTGTTTTTGCCGCCTTCGTCTCCATGCGGAATCGCTTAACCTATTTGAATATAAGGATATAATCCGTTTGTTTGTTGAATATAGATAGATAAAAACCAAACTATTAATAGCATGGTAAGCGTTCACTTGTTGGAAATTTACATCATATTATAAGAGTACCTAGCTTTTATTAAATGCTTGTGCGTGTATTTCCAAAAAATCATTCTCGTATCGTGAACATTTTTTTATTTACTGGATCTTCAAGAATAAAGAAACTCTTGCTGATGTGATGCTCAAATGCTATTTGCATAATTATTTTTAGATCTTATGGGAATATAATCCTGTACTACCCTATAAATTTTACTTCAATAATTCAATAACTGAAATAAATAAATGCAAATAAAATGGAATTTAATCTAGTGAGGTATTGCAAAAAGAAAAAAAATCTTTATGGATTTGAAAAAATTAATATGGATTATGGACAATATTTAGTGGTACAATATACATTAGACCTTCTAAACATTGTACATCCTTTGTCACCAAATATTAAATATAACATATTTTGAAGAAAATACTGTCTGTACATTTTCAACGAATTGATAAATTGGGACATGGAAATGATATCTTTTATAGGTATATAGATTTATATGAAAATCCATGAGGCTACTTATATGTTTGATATTCTAACAAATGTACGCGTTCCTTCTGGAAGAATAATTACCGTATAATCTGATGCTTAGTTTGGGTGTGTAGTCTATGTGTCGAAATGCCGCTTTAATTTATATCGCACTATTCTGCTAAGGACATGCAGCCTACTAGCTTGGGATAAGAGAAAGTGTAAAAACTAATATAGGTAATTTATGCGCCAGTTCTGTATCATAAAGATTGGTTAGAAATAGTATACCATATTAACCTATTTTGTAAAAACCATTTAATTTTCCTATATCATTCCAACCCAACATCCTGCTATATTCCAACAAATGTATTATGTTCTATTTCCTTCTATAATTAATTCCGTAATATACGTGCTTAAAAATATCTGTCATATATAAAAATTGAAATATTAGGCTCAATCTTTCCATATATATTAACATGTTAAAAGGTTCAGTAACGATACTTAGACTTCAGTAATCTCTTTAAATAACGACGAGGGAAATGGTTGTGTTTTCAATTGTTATGCTCAGCTTTACGATCCCAACACGATGTATTAGGTGTTGGTATTTTGCGCCTAAAATATACCTGCGCTATAATCTCCCTGGTAAATTGCGCTCAGGCCCTTTCAGCGGTCGTTAATCTCCCTAGTAAATTGCGCCTAAATCAGTGGCGGTTCCTTATTCAGGCCACAGGGCCACGCGCCCCTCCTGAATATTGAGCGCATCACCGTAGATATATAATTGTATTACGATATTTTATCTCGGCATTATTTTTCCTAAAAGATAAAGCTTGCGCCGCAATAACAATCAACACAACGTTCGTTGTGGCGTTCGTTGTGGTATCCGTTGCAAGTCACAGTATCGATGCTGTATCTGTCTGTTTCTATCGGTCGCATGGTATAGATATAACGCTACTATACTAACTATACTGACTATAGATATACTAACGTACTGGGTGCCGCTTCGTGATCAGCGCCACGCAGTACAGGTTAAATGAATATACACTCATCTCACTCTATTGCAAGCAATCGGTGAGAGCGACCGTATGCCGTATATCTACTATTTCTTCGGTTCGAACCTTGCTTCATTGTTTAATATATGTCACAGATTCCCAGCGGCTATCCATTGCCAGTACAGTTAAATACATATATACAGTATATATGCAATGAGATGAGTGTATCATAGAGTGCAGGCGACAGATCTATTGGATGTCGCGCTTCTTTAACGGTTTTAACATTAGGTGCGTGAATGGAATTTTTTTTCGGAAAACCATTTACCATTTCCTGCTTAGGAGAATTGCTGTTTGGCGCACGATTAATTTGTATGTTACGGTAAGGCGCGTTGTCGATGATAATTACGGAACCTCCGGTAAATTTGGTAACAATTTATTTGTTATCCATTTTCCGTAATCTTCACCATTCATTTCATGGTGATAGTCTCCACTTTTTATACCCGACTAAAATATTGTCAAACAATTTGGTACAAAGCCACTTTCACCACCGGCATGAATTATTATTAAACGTTGACCTTTTGAGATATTCGTATGCAGTCCTTCATTGGAATTATCACTCCACAATTTTGACTGAGTATGTCAGGCATGAATATATGTCTCGTCGATATAAATTATTGATTTTCTTAATTGTCGATAATATTTAATTAATTGTAAATAATTAATTCGTAAAACTCGAATATCGTGCCTTTCAATTAAACTTCACGATTATTTTTTGCGCTTTTAAACTTAAATCCTAAATCATGTACAATATGATTTAAGGAATTTTTATGTCCTTCCCATCCTAAGTCACTGTATAGTTTATCACGTAATATTTTAAGCGTAACTCTTGTATTTTCGGTTTTGTGAAAATTATATATTATATTTCGAAAGTCACACTTTTCAAAATCTTCTAAATGTCGTATAGTCGCCTTTCGAATATACTTCTTTCCTGGTGTAGAAAATTTCGGTTCACTTTCGTTACCTGGAGCTTCACCTTCCTTTATAATTGTAGCTACCGTTCTTATGGACACTTTGGTTGCAGCAGACACTCTTTCCTTTACTTCCTTCGATGACAAATTGCCATCAGATTTAAAGTATTTATACACATTGAAAATCAATTCCGTTGCTTGGCTATATGGATTACTTTACCATTTAAAAGTGAACTCATTTTGGTAGTAAGTTGTTACGCCACTGATAGTACACAGACGGAAGGGTAGTGCCAAGGATGAATAATTGTAGGCGCGTCTTAAGCAATAGCAATTGCACCCTCACTATTTTTGGACAAGTGCGCATCTCATTGCCAGGCAAATTAAACGCGAAGAACGTTTTATATCACAGTTAATATTGTTCAATATAATGCCATTACACTGTGATATATACACCGTTTTATTGAAAGTAGCGGAAAGTGACAGAATTTCACGCATCATAAATCAAGACCTGTATAATGGCTTGACCAATACAGTACAGAACAGTGCTATTCAAAACAGTATGGCGTCAGTCGTACGGCACATTGAATACTGCTGTGGGTACGCTTGTGTATTGTCAATAGAAAAACTATATGTGACTGAGTACCTTGTATAAGTATATGTATGTGTATAAGTGCAGCCCTTATGGTGACGATACTGGTCCGCCACTTAAAAAAAAAAGATGTATACAACATTGTACTTGTATTTCACTTTCTTAATAAAAATAAAACTTTTGCATTCGGTTGACTCTGTTGAGATTATTCCCAGACTATGAGTTAATGTTTGAGATTTTATTTCAAATCTCCGTTTAAAATTTATTTTTATTTAAACATCATTAAAATCACTTTTTGGACAATATTGCAATGTTGAACATTTGCATAATTATTTAGCTATTTTAATCGCAATTACCACTTAGTGTATGCAGAGTATATAACAATAGGGGTGATGAACGATTGGTACTTAACATTAACATCCCTATAGCATTGCCCTAGCAAGACAACGGAGTTATTATAAATTTCATCATAGAACATGATACAACAGAACAAAGTGAATATCATTGTTCAAGCCTGTCACAATAATTTCATAAACAACATATACAGAAACATAGACGCATAATTATACTATTCGTATATGCTATTCGTATTTCTCTACAAGAACAAAATAATTCAATTCTGTCCCATTTTCCACTAGTTTAATAAGTACATACTTGAATTTACAATATCACAAGAGATTAAATTAAAATTTCATATAGAGTGATTACCTAAATTCCATCAACGGAATAAAGATAATTTTGAAAATTTATATTCGGTCGCTAATTTATCACCATACAGTATTATAAAACGCTTGTGTAACAATTTCGAGGATAACCAAAATTAGAGTTTAACAAATTCCAATATACTAGGTTTTATAGTTAAATACATCGTTTCAAGTTGACAGCGTGAAAAGAAAATATTTGCAGATTCTATTTCGATATCATAGAATTAATAAAACACGCAGGGGAAAAAATGCAGGAGCGATTATACAGGTTAGTTTGTAAAATATATGAGAAGGGAGAAGTACCACAGGATTTTCAGCGTAGTAGAATAGTAACAATGCCGAAGAAAATAGGAGCTAATTTGTGTGAGAACTATAGGACCATTAGCCTACTATCACATGCATCGAAGATATTGTTAAAGATTATTTATAGGAGATTAGAAAATAAAGTAGAGGAAAGGCTAGGAGAAGATCAGTTTGGTTTTAGGAAAAAGAGAGGGACGAGGGAGGCGATTCTAGCACTAAGAACGGTAGTAGAAAAAAGAAAGAGGGTAGGAAAGGTAACTTGCATAGCTTTTGTAGATTTAGAAAAGGCATTTGATAATGTAGATTGGGACATAATGTTTAGAATTTTAAAAGAAACGGGTATAGATTATAAGGATAGGAGAATAATTTTTAATTTATATAAACACCAAACTGCCTTAGTTAGAATTGAGGGGGAAGAAGAGGTAGCAAAAATAGGGAAGGGAGTTCGGCAGGGATGTACACTTTCACCGTTATTATTTAATCTATATATAGAAGATGCAATAAACAAAGTAAAAGAAGAGTATAGTGTAGGTGTGAATGTACAGGGAGAGAAAATATATATGCTGAGATTCGCCGACGATATAGCTATATTGGAAGAAAGCGAAAAGAATTTAGAAAGGGTATTGAATGGTATGCAGGCAGTATTGACTAGGGATTTTAACATGAAAATAAATATAGGTAAAACTAAAGTAATGAGGTGTGACAAAAAGGAATGCAGTAGAAAAATGAGGATCACAATAGGAGATAATAGAATCGAAGAAGTGTCAGATTTTTGTTATTTAGGCAGTAGAATCACAAAAGATAATCGAAGCAAGGTAGATATAAAGTGTAGGATAGCACAGGGTAGGAAGGCATTCGTAGAAAAAGAACAGATTTTAAGATCAAATATTAACTTGGGTATTAGAAAAAGATTACTGAAGGTATATGTTTGGAGTGTAGCACTGTACGGGTGTGAGGCGTGGACTATAGGAAAGGAAGAGAAGCGTAGATTAGAAGCACTTGAAATGTGGTGTTATAGGAGGATGATGAGGATTGGTTGGGAAGATAAAGTAACAAATGAAGCTGTACTAGAGTTAGTAGGGGAGAAGAGAAGTATTTGGAGAGTGTTACAGCGTAGGAGAGACAGATTAGTAGGGCATATTCTTAGGCATGGGGGGATTATGCAATTGATCATAGAAGGTAGAGTGGAGGGAAAGAGAGGGGTAGGTAGGCCTAGATTGGAGTATGTGAGTCAGATAGTTGAAGACGTTGAGATGAATAGCTATAGGGAGATGAAGGGATTAGCTCAGGATAGATCGGCATGGCGTGCTGTTTCCAACCAATCTTTAGGATTGCGGACTCTTTAACTAATCATAGCTATTTTAAAACAGTATTGTGACATCGAATTGGTCCATACATGTTATATGTTGGTACGCCGATTTATTTTTATTTTATTTATAAAAATCAGTTTTAAAATCTTGAACTTATTTTTAAATATTAATTATACAATATATTGTTTTTCTCTTAGATCAATATGTATTTATTGCCATAAAAACACTTTTGTGCATTTTATAGAAAACATGCGCGACATCAGAAGGACAATAGTTTAAGGACACTATATTTTTCAAATCGGTATAAAATCTGCTAGTTTTACCAGTAGAGAGCTAAGGTAACTTTAGATGATTTTAGTTATCTAAGTCCATTAATTAGATTATAGTATCTCGTGTATTTACAATTTATTCCGTGTGGATAAAGTGTTAAATGAGCATAAGTGCCCAAGGTTTAGAAGACTCTAAGAATCTTTGAATATGAATACAATTGTATGCAAAATAAAGTTTGCCGTTTTTAGTTTCGGATAGCATTAATTCAAATGATAGTAAATCTTTAATCATTATTTTATAACGAAAGCTCTACGACTCACGGCTATAGTACGATAAAGCGTAAGCTTTATATTTAACTCAACACAAAGGAAGAGTTGGGTTCGAGTTTGTGCGAAAAAAGACTTGGAGTGAAATCGCAAATAAGATTACGCGGTCAGGTTAATCTGTTCCCTTTTGTATTTCTCTTTTCTTGACTGGGCGATGCCAACATTGCAGACCATCCACTAAAAGATTGCTAAATATAGAAGTCATATTGTGGCAAAGAAATATGAAGCCGTGATAGTAAACAGATTATCACAAGTTATGGTCTAATCTAGAAAGAAATCTTATAGAGAAGATAATATAATAATTTAGTTGTAACTGAGAAAATAGAAAAAATATTGTATATACTATTTTAGTATGTGATCTTTATAATGGTATAAATTGATAAATTATATAGATCTTTCTATGAATAACTGTTACATCTAATATGAAATAATGGTAATATAATGGCATGCTTTTTATTGGTTTGCACTTAACGAAACTTTTCCAAACATCTCATGTAGGTATTGATTCGTATGCCGATTTTTCGTCAATTGATGGGGAATTTGATAGACTGGAAAATTGAATGAATTGTTCTCTATAATATATACCGTCATGGGTTGTCCCGAGTTCTATTTTTATAAGTGTCTGGATAAAAAAAAAATTCAGCATTGAATAAGAGTTCAATTGAACCAAATGATCACACACATGGTATGAAGTTCGAACTAGAGTCGCAAAATTTTGTAAAAATATCCAATCCGTCTCATCTACTTATTGATTATTTTATTATTTTTTAATGAAGTCATTAGAGATATTGTCGAACGAAAAAGGCTACTATATATGTATATAGAAAGATATCGACTTTTGTAATGTATATCCGTTCATATCTTTCAAAAATGTAATTATTATTTAAATTGAAAATTTATATTATTACTTTTACTGAACGCGAAATAAATTCATATCAAATTAAAAACTACTTAAAACTATTAACCGCAAATAAAGGGGCAGGTTTGCTGTAACCAGTACCCATCTGTAACATAATAGTGATATTCTTGCACATAAGAACTAAAAATCAAATGGACCTTATGTTAATATGGTCCATCCTACGAGATGATCAAAATTCTGTAATCATCGCTTGCTTTTGAATGCTTATATTTACTAGTATAGAATATTACCCAAATACCGTAACTTAAAGCATTAAGTAGCTAGATGCTCATTTTGAAGGCTATGGCCCCATCTTCAGTAGCACAAGATAATAATAATAATAATTCTTTATTGATCCAACAGCCTTAGCCAATTAAAGGATACAAGATAAATAAAAGTGTACAAATACATAAGAAAACATAGTATGTTATTAAGTATACCGAACATAAGAAGAATGTAGAAAGTAGTAAAAGTATAAGTACATAGCAAAAAGAAGCAAGCAGAAGCAAGTTTGCACAAATTAAAAATTAGAGATGGGCTTCTAGATTTAATAATAAACGTGATAATGTAATATAAAAAATATCAATATTCAATCTGTTGAAGTTACGGCATATTAATAAAAGCGAAGAATGAAAATAGTTATTTGTGTGAACAGATGGTAAATTAAAGGTGACAATATGTCTGCAATGTGGCGGCGGGTTGAGACTAAGTTGAGACAATAAATAAGACGTATCAGTAACATTGTGTACAATCTTATAGAAATAAACAGTTTGTGCACATTTTCTACGATGTTGCAGGGATTTATAATCAAATTCCTGTAAAAGTAATTCGTAGAAATAACCTATTTCAGGATATACCCCATGTTGTTTGTAATAGAGGTACTTTAAAAAACGTCTCTGCACATGTTCTATCCTCTTACAGTGAATTTTGTAATTGGGGCTCCAAACTGATGAGGCTCCTCCAAACTCCAAGATAAAAACTAAATAAAATACCTCTGTCATGAATCGTGATTAAGGAGCATTTAGCTCATTTCAGATTAAATAGAAAAGATAAAAGTGCTGCAGCCGAGCATATTTTTGAATAACTAACCAGTAACAACGATAAACATTGGTTTGTCAAAACTAAAATAACCAAAAATAAATTTAAAAATAGTTCTTATTAAATAAATTAAATAGACAAGACGAAATTGGGCCTGAATCTAAATTCATTAAATTTGATTAAGATATATGCATGTATATACTTTCATAAGCATTTAATTCGGAATAATTCAAAACATTTTTAAGTAATTTAAGTGAACTAATTTGAATAGGATGACCTGATACAAAAATATGCTCAGCGAAAGCACTTCTATCTTTTCTATTTAATCTGAAATGAGCTAAATGCTCCTTAGTAAATCTAGTTTCAATTGGTCTACGTGTTTGTCTTCTATATATACTTTAGGACAACTAGAACAAGATATTTCATAAATACGAGATTTTTTATTGAAATCAATCAAATCTTTGGAATTTTCTAGAAGATTAGCAAGACTATTAGAAGTATTATATATTACTTAAAAATTATACTTATTTAAAATACTATTTAAACCACGTGTAATTATAGGATCAAATGGTAATTTAACAAATTTTGGAGTTGCATTATTACTTTGTTCTAAGCTACTAATATTTCGAATATCTCTTGTTCTATTCAATTTTCTTAATATGTTATTTATAATTTTTGAAGAATAGCCATTTAGTATTATTTAGTATTATTATTATTATTATTACTAACATCAGACAAAAATATTTATGAATTTTTAGAAACTAAAACTTAAAAGAATTATTATGTAAACAAGCCTCTTAAACGATCGACTAGTAGAATGTGATCGGCATTATTGATATCCCCGACTTTTAATATGCACCAAAAATTAAACAACTACAAAATAGAGGACGATATAATATATAAAACTCCTCTCTGTTGTCATAAAGTCAGTAAAAGCTCCCATCGATGATAAAGCTAACACAAAACACGTCCACTTACCTGAGCTTTAATATTTCTTTTCCCCATTCGTTTACTCATCTGCTTTGGCTGCCTCTGCAAAAGTCCCTCTTCGCACAAACTCGAACTAGCGCTCCGTTCCAGGCCACTAGAGCCTCCGTCACTATCACAACTACTTGAACGTCTTTGGTTCCTTCGCCGACTGCTGCCCAACCTGGGCGATACACGCAAATGGTGATGGTCACCACTAGACGAAGCAGCTCGCCTGCATAAACTCGTGCTTGTATTTTCTTTACCTAACGAGAAGCACAAGCGGATATTACGTCAGCAATATTTTAAAATTGTATTGAATATCAATAAATGCTTGCAATTTCCTAATGGCATATTGCATAGCTAGGGGAAGATTTAATGAAATAATAATAATAATAATAAATCCATTTATTGGCATATGTTAGATTAGAAAAGTACAGCCACCAAAAGGAATGCCATCAAATAATAAGCTTTATAAGATATAAGGCTCATCCTTGCTCTTCCTGGCACCCTTGTATGATAATATACGAGGTGTGTTTAAAAAGTAATGAGACTGTTTCAGTAAAACTCTTTATTTATTTTATATTTACAATTCAACCTTATCACCTTCAAAATAGTTCCCTTCTGAAGTCACACAGCGTCGGAGACGTTGCACCCACTGCTCATAGCAGTGTTGGAAGTCGTTAAGTGGGATCGAACGAAGTTGGTCCGTCACGGTTTTCTGAATGACGTTTATAGTGCCAAAATGATGTTCCTTGAGTTGAATTTTCAACTTGGGAAAAAGGAAGAAGTCACAGGGTGAAAGATCAGGTGAGTAGGGGGGCTGAGGAACCACTGAAATTCCTTTATGTGTCAAAAATTGCCTAATAGAGAGTGCTGTGTGACAAGGTGCGTTGTTATGATGCAACATCCAACTTTCAGAAATGCTTGGTCTGACTCGAAGAACTCTTTTCCTTAGTCTCTCTCGAGAACTTCGCGGTAAAACTGCTGATTGACAGTTTACCCCGGAGGCACAAACTCCTTATGAACAATCCCCTGACTGTCGAAAAAGCAAATGAGCATTGTTTTAATCTTGGATTTGCTCATCCGTGCTTTCTTCGGACGTGGTGAGTCGGGAGTGTGCCACTCCTGACTTTGGCGTTTCGTTTCAGGGTCGTATTCAAGTACCAAGGATTCGTCACCTGTGATCACGTTTTTTAGAAAATCTTTGTTAGTTTCAATGTTCTGCAGAAGATCTGAACACATAGCCATCAGATGTTGTTTTTGCTCAGGTGTCAGGATTTCGGGAACCATCTTCGAACACACCTTTCGCATGCCCAAATCCTGGGTTAACATGTCGTAGACAGTGGCAATGTTCAAATTCAATTCACTGCTGATCATTCTGACAGTCATTCGTCGATCAGACATCACAAAAACTCTCACTTTTTCCAAATTTTCGTCGGTTTTTGAACTGCGCGGTCGCCCTTTGCGATTTTCATCATTAACGTTTTCACGTCTCTCTAAAAAGGCCTTGTGCCACCTAAAAATTTGAGCTTTCGATATGACCTGCTCCCCATACGCTAGCGTCAATTTTCGAAAAGTTTCCGTTGTGGTTTCGGCAAGTTTGACACATAACTTTATCGCATAACGTTGCTCCAATTTTGTTACGTCCATTTCCGTGACACACTTAAAAAACTAGCTTCACAAGAACAGGTAGTAAAAAAAGTGCAGTAGCAGTGAGTAGTTGAGACTTGTACCGGAGGTAGATCAAATCTTTATCTAAATCGTTAAGTGGCGGGAAAACTTGCAATGTTGCCAAATCACGCACTGCGCATGCGTTCTCACTACTTTTTAAATTTACCTCGTACATAATAGAAACTGTTACATTTTTATACAGTTGCAAATCTAAATTTAATGAATTCAAATGGACGGTTAACAAGAAATATTATTACCATTCACATTATAGTGCACTGAATAACTCTGTCCCCTCTGCTGACAGGGTGATAATGTTGTCCTGGTGGGTGATGTGGCCGTGACAGCCAGTAGATGGGGCGACGATTGTGAGTTAGCACTACCAAGGTCTTCACTACTTGGATAGCTGACACTGATCTTGACTCGCTCGTGATGCTGACTATTGCGCCCATGTGGACTGGGCGAAGCACTGGGCGTCGTAGTAGCCGTGCTATTCGATCCGTTGCTGTGAGGAGAGCCATGCTTGTTAGCGGAACCACCACGACCCCGATGAATGCGTAAGGTGAGACGTTGCTCATCGAAACGGTTTCCTAATCCTTTACCACCTAAGCGAATGTAGAATAATATTCTATATAATAATACAATATAAAAGAAATTGAAGAAAAACTGAAAACCCCATCTAATACTACTTATAGTTAATATTTAAACTATTGGACAAATCTAGGTAGACTTCATAAAAAGAAGGTTTTTTAAGGAAGCCCGGCTCCCTGATTTGAATTTTTTAATATTATACCAATATTTCTTTCCAGATATATAAAACGCAAATTCTTTTGCAATAATAATAATATAATTTTTCATTTTAATCAACTATCATATAATATTAACATATACATGCAACAAGAATTTCTGCCCATTATAGAAAAAGATACCATTTCATGGTTTAAAAAATCCCAGAGGTTTTCTTACATGGATATTAGCAAGAAAAATGTGTATAAAATTCTGGATTGCATACAACAATCCATGAATTTATTTAATATCATATTTTCCGGCAGGTATTTACCAATTAATAACATATTCTACTGGTTGGATTTGACTCTTCATGCGGAGAAATAAACATTTTTCAACATCTAAGACTTTGCATAAAACCTGCAAAATAAATCTCAATGTCTGTTGCAAGTCTTACAAGAGGCATATGCTTTCACAAAAATCCCGAATTTAAATGAAATGAATAAAACTACGGAGGAATTGCAAGATTTAAAAAGAAGCGTTAAATTTATGTATTCGAAATACTTTTACCTCATTTTTATAACAAGAAGAAATGTATGAGAGTATATCAGTCCTGTATTTCTGTTTATGTCAATATGCTTCACACAAAAATATAAAGATCAAAGGAGGATTGCGAACGTAACTTGCTTTTACTGTGGTCTTATGAGTCCTGCATATTATTGCATATGTCAGTTGCAATTCTTCTATTACCATCAATTTTCCTATGTTGTCAGTAGCGAACAAAGTACAACCATCTACAGAAATATTGAAAGAAGACGTGAAAGTATTTACATAACGACATTACATAATTCTTTATTAATTGTCAAGAACGCCACAAGAAAGGCGCAGTACAAGTGAAATTTGAATCCATAGCTTATGAATTGCATAGAAGCTACCAATCAGACTTCATAGGGAGAACATTTTTTCAAAATTCCTGAATATTCCTGACCATGGATGTTGTGTATTGTCTATAAAATTATGATAAAAGAGTAATAAGTTTGATTTTATTAAAAAAAAAATGGTGAAACAGCTAAAAGCTAAACCATTAATAGGGTAAAAAAAAACACCCAAATCCTCTTTCGAATAATACAATCAACTTTAGTACGAAGTTTTAGTAACAGTATACTATTTAATATTGCGAACCGCGATTATGCATTAAATGTAAGGCAAAGGGAAATATCATAAGTTAAATATGATGATGATCGTATATTATTAATCAATAAGTAGCAAAGTTAATAAGCCGAACATATTGAGATGCAATTTGGGTGCTTCGCACTTCGATTCACTCTAAGAAGAATTTAAATAGATTATGAATAAGTATGC
The DNA here is from genome assembly GCA_947310635.1 of Leptodirus hochenwartii. Classification (NCBI taxonomy): domain Eukaryota; kingdom Metazoa; phylum Arthropoda; class Insecta; order Coleoptera; family Leiodidae; genus Leptodirus; species Leptodirus hochenwartii. Next base: position 41,687,971 of record OX371176.1, read on the forward strand.
AGGCAGTATTGACTAGGGATTTTAACATGAAAATAAATATAGGTAAAACTAAAGTGATGAGGTGCGACAAAAAGGAATGCAGTAGAAAAATGAGGATCACAATAGGAGATAATAGAATCGAAGAAGTGTCAGATTTTTGTTATTTAGGCAGTAGAATCACAAAAGATAATCGAAGCAAGGTAGATATAAAGTGTAGGATAGCACAGGGTAGGAAGGCATTCGTAGAAAAAGAACAGATTTTAAGATCAAATATTGACTTGGGTATTAGAAAAAGATTACTGAAGGTATATGTTTGGAGTGTAGCACTGTACGGGTGTGAGGCGTGGACTATAGGAAAGGAAGAGAAGCGTAGATTAGAAGCACTTGAAATGTGGTGTTATAGGAGGATGATGAGGATTGGTTGGGAAGATAAAGTAACAAATGAAGCTGTACTAGAGTTAGTAGGGGAGAAGAGAAGTATTTGGAGAGTGTTACAACGTAGGAGAGACAGATTAGTAGGGCATATTCTTAGGCATGGGGGGATTATGCAATTGATCATAGAAGGTAGAGTGGAGGGAAAGAGAGGGGTAGGTAGGCCTAGATTGGAGTATGTGAGTCAGATAGTTGAAGACGTTGAGATGAATAGCTATAGGGAGATGAAGGGATTAGCGCAGGATAGATCGGCATGGCGTGCTGTTTCCAACCAATCTTTAGGATTGCGGACTCTTTAACTAACTATGAATAAGTGATACATGTGTATCTTCTAAATACATATGTAGAATTTAACATAGTACTAACTAAAATGACTTAAATTATTGGTTTATATTATTTTATCAAACGGTGCGCGTTGTTGCAAACCGCTGAGTATAATAATTTCTTTTCAAATGTATTTTATATTTAACCATCGGTCATTACACTCTGCGTCCCAACAAATACCCGTTCTAAATTTTGTTTTTCCTATCATAAAGCACGTATATTATCAGTCATATTAATATCTTTAAGCAGAATTTTTACGCCTGCATTTAACTCTTCTTCTATTTTACTTATTGTACCTTCAATATGCAGATATACGTAAGGAAAACGTTCGTCTTCTATTCTTGCTTCCTATTCTTCCGCATAATTATAACCAAATCGGTTCGATGTTTATACAAATTTTCGAACACGAGTTATGAAAATAAAACAAATAATATTTCGCAACATCGATTTCCAATTATTTTTAATCGAGTTATTTCAATATAAAACAAATAAATGTATACTATTAATTGAAAACAAATAGCTACTTTCAGAAAAACAACATTTATAAAACCTTTAATCCTAGATTGGTGTAGTATCGATTTATTTATTTATACAGACAATATTATATAAATAGTTGAGGAATTGAAAGCATATATGTACGCAATCGAATTCTGAATAAATAAAATTTGTTTACACTGTTATTCAGAAAAAGTACACTTGGTAAAAGCTTAACCAGTCAAAACACATGAGGCCGATCAATGGCACTTGCTTTAGAACATCTTTCTGGCGAATATTAAATAAATGCCATTCTTGGAAAATTAAGGTGCCGGTGTATATTTCTTATTTAGCTTCATAATACTACATTTTATATACAACTTGGTATACTGAAGATCACTTGTACTTACTCGCAATTTGTGCTTCAGTTAATGTATACCACCAATAATATAATCCCTTATTGCCAGCAATGGGACTAGCGATGTGTAGTTCACTCGCGAAACGTTCACTGTGAACGGTTCAATAAAATGACGGGCGTACCGTGACGATATTTTGCAACGACCTATAGGTCACTATGACCTAGTTCATGAACTATGAACTACATCGTGCACGGTGTACGTATTGATGTAGTTGTACTAGGTCCTGAACCCGTCATCTACTAAACCGTTCATGAATCACAACGACTCGTAAACGATGCAGTATAGTATACATTACATATACAGTACTAACATTTATAAAGTGATAAAGTGTGTTGGTGAACGGAACGAAATAGGAAACTCGATGCAATATTTATATGTTGGTATCAGATTTCATTTGGAATAATATAATTAATATATTCGCAACATTAAATATGTTCTTAAATATGTCATACCATAGTAAATTTTTGCAATAATGTAAAAATAAACATCTAAATCTTATAGTTCTTCTATTTCATACTGTGTGCAATGCAATCACTCAATATCAAATCAAAGCTTTGAAGTTTGAACAGAGAAGATTTGGAATAGAAAATATAAATTATAACGCCAAACAAAACGATTCTATCTAGTTCATTTTATTATAGTTTGTGCATTTAATTTTCAAGTGTTAGTAAAGTAGTAAACATTTTCATGAGTAACTACCAATAAGTAGTTTAGAACTTCATATAAATAATCGTGAGTACCTAGAGAAGATTATATTTCCTTATATATATGTTTTGTATGAATTATAAACATTGTTGTCTTTTCTTCCTCATTCTTAATTCAAAATAAGTATTGTAATATTTCAATTTATTTATTTTTTACCATTCAATATTTGTATATTGAGAAAAAAAGAAATTATTTTCAGTATGTGCATGTATTTCATATAGGTCGTGAACTAGTTCATTTTTAAATGACGTAGTAGTTCACGACCTATAGTTCGTGAACGGTACATTGAAATGAACTACGAATTAGGTCCTCAAAGTGACCTACACTTTGCCATCGCTAAATGGGACTTCAGGCTTTCGATTTGATGAAGGGATTTAAACAAAAGAATTTTTGAAAAACTGCACATCGTCAACAGTACCGAAAATATGCAGTTTAAAAACGTATTATAAAAAGTATTATAAAAATATTTTTATATAGGGGGGGCGGGGGGGGGGGGGTGAATTGTAGAAACTAATACATTAACAAGAAAGAAATTTAATTTATAAATTTTTGTTGTACACATAATTTTCTTTGTTTCTGATACACATTTTGGAAGCATATTGCTCCCATCTTTGTATAGCGATCCAGGTGAGTGACAGAGGTATCTTATTTGTTTTATTATTGTGCTACTGAAGATGGGGGTATAGCCTTCGAAATGCGCATCGAGCTAATAAATGCTTTGTGTTACGGTTTTTGAGTGATATTCTATACAATTATTAAACACGATAGTGACGATTTTACAATTGATTTATGATGTTTTCAAAAAAAAAACTGCAATATGATAATATCCATTGCGACTAATGTCAACTGAAGAATATTATTTACATCATGATATTAATATAGATTTTCTATTATAGTCAAATATTAATGAACAGATACAGGTGGAATATCGATTGTGCGATGACTTGACCACTCAATATCTATTCAAATAATGCATGTTATTGTTTTGATTACCACGTCATCTTGTCCATGAAAGTTCACAAAGAATATAAACATGATAATAAACTAGATCGGTTCAGATATCTAGACAAATTAAATAAATAAACACCAGGTAAATAATGAAAAATACATTTACCAATAATATAAGTATTTTATCCCACTTAATTCAACATAATGGTTGTATTTGAATAGAAATCTAAAGAAATTAGAATAATCCGAAAATAATTATAATTATAAGTAATAAACAGCTCAGCTTTACATTCGGTGCACGAAAAGACCAAAATATGTTTATTTTTAATAAATTCTTTATCATTGAAATAATTTCGATACAGATTTTTAGTTTGTGTACGATTCAACTAGTTATATAAGTACATAAGATGGATTAACATTTATGGTAATAGTTAGTTAAAGAGTCCGCAATCCTAAAGATTGGTTGGAAACAGCACGCCATGCCGATCTATCCTGGGCTAATCCCTTCATCTCCCTATAGCTATTCATCTCAACGTCTTCAACTATCTGACTCACATACTCCAATCTAGGCCTACCTACCCCTCTCTTTCCTTCCACTCTACCTTCTATGATCAATTGCATAATCCCCCCATGCCTAAGAATATGCCCTACTAATCTGTCTCTCCTACGCTGTAACACTCTCCAAATAAGAATATAATATAATATAATGGTAATATAAGAATAGAAAATGAAGTACCATTTGAAAATATATAAAAGAAATGGCTGCGGAGAATATAGCGACGGTATAATTAATTCAATAGATGCAAATTTTCTCCAAACTTAATATTCTCGTTTCGCCACAATTAATCTGCAGCTGCATTAAATTATAAAATGAAACTTTGCCAAAACAAAGTTAAAATAATGCATGTTACGTTGGTAAAGTTTAAGTAATGGTTTTAATATAGAATATTTACAACATAGTATAAGATACAAGTATATATTTGAAAAAACACGACCTGTGCTTTAAAAGGAATTTAATAAGGATTTGTTTTTGTCTGGCTTGTAAGGAACAATTCCACAATTATTGATTTTTTTACCTCAGATAGCGGTTTTTTTATTTTTAACGAATTCTTCGGAGTTTAATTTAAAACTTAATTTAAAATATAAGTAGTCGTTATGATAAATATATTCTTAATACGATTAGAAAACCATCATTGAAAAATCGGTAAATTCACTACCCTCGGTTTTCTAGCATAAGTCTCGTTTTTTCTATATTCAAATTTGAACTCGTTCTTGACAAGACTACTCATATCTCCCAGTATGAAATAGAGATAATACTTTATTAGAAATCGTACCAAAAAAAAAAAAATCACACGCAATTAATCCATTTTATGTCATAATCCTTTGCATCATAATATTATGAAAATGTCAAAGATTTTTTCAGTTTACCTAAACTTTCCTTTAAGGATTCACAAAAGACAAAACTATTCATACCGTAGAATAATATCAAAATATTATGGAAAAGTAATAGTTAGAAGATACGTATAAGTACAAGATAGTTTAATGAGTTTACAATACGATTCTAAGTGGTAGATGCGAAAAAGAAAAAAAATGAAGGAAAAAAGTGTGAAAAACGGTATGATCCATCTGTTTTCTAATCTATCCTTAATGTTCATAATACGAATGTACCACGAAACATTTATTATCTATTAAATGCCATGAAAAACATTACAAGTCCGAGAAAAATTTTATATTTACATCCACGTCTATAAAATACACAATGTTTCATTGTAACGGTGAAAAATATTTAAAGGTTTGAGTTATTTTCAAATTATATCTCCCTCGCTCATCACCATTGAAAAGTGATTATCGTGATATGAGCATTGTTCTCTGCAGCGATGATAATCAATCAATGGAAGAACTTTTGCAGAATAAATTCTAGAAAAATTACAAGCGTGGTTTATTAACAAGATCGGCAGGATCAGTTATAATAATTTGCGTTTCTAATAGAGTTGTTAACGAACCTAAATGAGTACGTTTATAGCGAATTTGAGATCTCTTATAGCATAGTGCAATTTACTGTTTCAAAGTTGGTAGCTCTGCTTGCCAGTTATCAAACGTCAAACTACAAAAGAAAGCAACAAATAGCTTAATTTTAATTAATTTGACAATTTATTTCTTAATATTTCAAATGTGTCAATACCTACTACCAACAGTCAAAAAATTCCCTAAATTTTGAAATTTCGATTTTTTATTTAAAAAGGGCATAAAAGACGCAAATTAGAAAAAATAGTATAAAAAACTCATTTCATAAGTCATTTATAACACTCTAAACTTGACCTCGTGCAATAAAACCTATCTTATGAAATTCGTTCTTTAATATACTATTCTATATCCGCAAATTCTAAAACGCCCTAAATAATATATTTTTTCGCTATTTCCAAAATATACATTTATTTTATAATTTATTTTTTTATTCCACTCGAACAATCCAGCTGTATCTAATGATATAATTTGATTACAAATTATAAATTGATTTTTGTGTCGCTAAATTAAAACTACTTAAAAAAATCAATAGAATATTATAAAAAAAAATTTAGAATTCTCATAATGAAATTGTACACGAGAGTCCTCTGTTATAAAATAAAACCATCCGTTCTATATCCATTATAACTGAATCAGTACAAACTGATCCGAATTAAATGCTAATGATTTTTATTGATATTTAATTTTCTAACATATAATAACATGAACATTCAACAACATTTGCTACACAATTCCTACACATATAATTGAATATATACCGAAGATGGAAGCATAGTATTCGAAATGCGCAATTGGCTATTAAATGCTTTGTCGTATTGCGGTGAGATTTTATAAAATTGGATTATTTTTAGTTAAAAATGATTTTTCTTCGGTATTAGGTAATAAAAATGCGACAAAGTGCACATGTCAAATTTTATTTTTCGTGTGCGTAGAATAGAGTCTATATTTCAATATATATTCAAAGAACATTTAAAATATTTGAGCCAGCTGTGAATATTTTCCGAGCCAAGAACACGATTGGAGCTTTAACAATGATGATTCTACAGCACGAAGCCCGAGTTTGACGTGTCTGCATGGCCATCGTCCTGTCTGTTATCATTGTTCCAATATTTAAACCGTAATGACGCGTGACCAATCAATATATTGACAATCACTTTCGCAGATTAATGGATGTCACTATTTTCAGTTGAACTGTGAGGCGATGCTGATGGCTCTTCTTAAATATCTGTTCAGCATCAATGATATGAACTGTGGATTTTTTTTCAACTCTTCACTATATAATTTTTTAATATAAAAGTATCGAGTATAATTTACTAAGAAGTTTTTGATATTATTTTTGTAAACATTTAAAGATTCAAATATTTGTAGGTATTGAGATAAATTCCTCCATTTAACAATGTCCGTTAATAGCAACATTAATTATTGAATAAGAAGATTTTTCTGTTTATATTAATGTATATATATATAACGCTTAATTCGATCTTTTATCACCATTTTGGACTTCCTAAGAATCCAATCTGAATTTTCTCTCCTAAATACAGAAAATGGCAATGTAGCAATATTCTTTATTATTTAATCGTGATATATTTATATTTCATTTGTGTGAATTTTACTCGAAATTTTTTTGTCTTATAGTCGACCCTATATATATCAATGCAGATAAAGAACATTTTGCCGATGATTTATTTAATGTTTTTAAGCAGTCAATTTTTTTAACAATCCCCATAATTAGTGGAAAGTGACTGGCTGTGAAGACATTCTCTTGTTAGAGAAGCTATTTTACTGATATCTGTCGCAATCAAAGGAACATTTATATAATACTCTTACAAGGTCACAATAGGAGCTAATAGAATCGAAGAAGTGTCAGATTTTTGTTATTTAGGCAGTAGAATCACAAAAGATAATCGAAGCAAGGTAGATATAAAGTGTAGGATAGCACAGGGTAGGAAGGCATTCGTAGAAAAGGAACAGATTTTAAGATCAAATATTGACTTGGGTATTAGAAAAAGATTACTGAAGGTATATATTTGGAGTGTAGCACTGTACGGGTGTGAGGCGTGGACTATAGGAAAGGAAGAGAAGCGTAGATTACAAGCATTCGAAATGTGGTGTTATAGGAGGATGATGAGGATTGGTTGGGAAGATAAAGTAACAAATGAAGCTGTACTAAGAATATCACCCAAATACCGTTACTCAAAGCATTAAGTACATTTCGGAGGCTATCTTCAGTAGCACAAGCTAAAAACTAAATAAAATACCTCTGTCACGAATCGTGTTGATATACTATCAAATAAATAAGTCAACATGACAAAAGTATTTCAAAAATGGCATATAATATGACCTATAAATCTTTTAAAACAATATAAATTAATAATTAACGAAACTAACAATTAACAATAATAAACATTGGTTTGTCAAACCTATAATAACCAAAAATAAATATAAATTTAGAAATAGTTCTTATTCAATAAATTAAATAGACAAAATGAAATTGGGCCTGTATCCAAATTCATTAAATTTGATTTATATTTATGCATGTATATAATTTCATAAGCATTTAATTCGGAGTAATTCAAAACACTTTTAAGTCATTTAAGTGAACTAAATTGAATAGGATGACCTGAGTTAGTCAAAAATATGCTCGGCTACAGCACTTTTATCTCTTCTATTTAGTCTGAAATGATCTAAATGCTCCTTAAATCTAGTTTCAATTGGTCTACGTGTTTGTCCTATATATTTAAATTATCCTAAATTATTTAGTTAAAGAGTCCGCAATCCTAAAGATTGGTTGGAAACAGCACGCCATGCCGATCTATCCTAAATTATTTAAATAATAATAATAATAATAATAATATTGTATATTATCTTTAATACCGTCACGGAATATATTATATATTCCTTTATTTATTTTGTTATTATTATTATTAAGTTTACAATACAGGGTTTATTGAAGAAATAATAAATACATTAATGTATTTGCATATAAAAAATAAGAAATGTAAATTAATAAGTGATACATTTATACTACATCATAATTACTTAAATAAAGTAGGAGAAATTCAGACATACGTTTTTTCAATTAGTTTTAAATTTCCACTTAAGTTACGAAAGGTAACTTGTGTGTGGAGTGCTTTTATGATTTACCTCTTGTTTAGAGCAACAGTTATTTTTCTTTAAATTAATATTTAGAGTATAGAAAGAGAATAGATTACAAAATAAATTTAGGATGTTTTCATCAAATTGTCAATATCCATATTTGAAATATTATCCATTCCTTAATTAGAATCCAGTATTTTTGTTGTGAAAAGTCGCATGTGAGATTATTATTAATTTTTAAAGCACTTGGAAGTGAATTGTGTATTTTTGCAATATACTTTACTTTCTGTCTTGACTCTGGTGCTATAATGATGTTGAGGATACATCAAATCGAGAGTACTACTATTCTTGTTGTAATATTTAATCAACGAAAGGAGATATAATTTTTTTAACTGAAGTACCTTTGCAATGTTATAAAGGTCATCGATGTGAATTCGATAGTCAGTTTTTAAGTAAATTTTTATTATAAGATTTTGAAGGACCTCTATTTTTTTTCTACGACAGTTGAAAGCACATCCCCAAGCTCTCCAAATGAGCAGTAAAGTAAACTCTCTAAAATATTTTGTAGATATTTTTTAGATATATTTTTATGGATCAGCGTTTTAAATTAATTTATAAAACGGAGATTTTGGTGCACCACAAAACATGTCATTGAAGTTATTGAATTAGGTTCCGCGAATAAGCTCCAGATTCATTTTGAAGAAAGGTAATGATCTGCGATTAATGGAACATAAATGTTGCCCCATTGTGATCAAAATGGCAGGAAGCAATAAGCAAATTTTTAACCAATGGCCTTAAACTCTAAAGATAGACCGCAAGTATGTGTAAATGACCTTAGAGTCTGGAACGCAAATGTAATTAGCCATTCAAATGCATTTTCTATGGAAATAATTTTCTTTCGTTAAAAATATTTATATTTATTATATTTAGGAATATATACTTTTACTCAATATTCTTATTGCTTCTTAACCGGTACTCAAAATTTATCAAGCCTCCTCATTTTTTAAGGAATTTTTCCCAATGAAACTAGCAAAACTGTGCAGATCTTTAGCAGATCAATATTGTTCATGTCTGTTCCGCACGTCATGGAAATTTTCCTTAGAAATCGGACAACAGTATTTAGCACCAGTTCCTCACATAAACTCTCTCTCTCTCTCTCTCTCCATTAACGCAGAATACATTTTTAGAACTGTAGCTTTAAAATGGAGAGAGGGCACTTGTTCTCTATTGCGAAGTTATATTCAGATCGTGTAGAAACTCATCAGCATCACAGAGTGCATAAGACGAAACTAACGGAAGGACGAACGGACGAATGAACTCACGAAGGAACAGACGTATCCAAAGGACATATATAAATTGGAACTGAAGGGACAGAACGACTCGTCACGATGCATACATTGTGAAAGCAAAAGGCACGTTTTGCTTCTGTATTAGTTACAATTCTACTATAACATATATATATATATATGTGTGTGTGTGTGTGTGTGTGTGTGTGTGTGTGTGTGTGTGTATACAGTGTGTCCCATTTTCGAGCTGCCACTATGGGTAACTCCGTTATTATAATAGATAGAAATACGGTTAAATAGGCAATGTTTTGCGCAATTTTATGCTGATTTCAAATCTGTCTTTAGATATTGAATAACTTTTTTAATTCTTTAGATATCTGAAAAAAAAACTACGATTATGCATTTTTTTTAATCGTCGATATTTCCATTATTTATAATTTTTCATTAATGACACTTTGACTTTCTTAAGACATTTTTCAAAAACACTTTTACAGATGTTATTAGTTTTCTTCTATCTCTTTTTATTTTGAAGATACGACCACTAACTTTATATTTTCTTATAGACGTCAAATATCAAATATATTCTGTCAAATAGCATTTTTTATTTCCTTTTCAATGATGTATCACACCCCCCATTCATTTTTTAATTTTCCGAATAAATGCAAAAAAAAGAAGATTGTTAATTTTAAACAAATGAATGAGGAAAAATTAAAGCAATAGTTGATAATGATCCAATCCTGCTTAAATTAATAAAGAATTGCAACTAGCTTACGAAATGTAAGAAGTAAACGTCAAAGGAAGAATGCCAGTGATAAACAACTCAGTCAAAAGAGGTAGTCATTAGCTAGTTATTGACATTTTTCGTATTAATGGTGCAGTGTTTTATCAAATAGTTGAAATTATGGCGTATAATTCTTCAAATGAAGAAGAACTTGACATGCTGACTATCTACATTCGAGCGAACCGAAACATATAACATGCATCCTAAGATTATTTAAACACTTATCCTGAACGTCGGTAACCGCATCGACGTTATTTTAAAAATATTGTATCAAATTTGTTAACATATGGAAGTTTTGAGAAGAAAAGAAACCACAGTTATAATATTGATAATGAAGACCGTGATGTTAATATCGTAGCATTACGTAATCAAGAACCCAGTATCTCAGTAAGACAAATTCAAGACGAAATTAACATTTCAAAATCCACAGTTCAGCGTGTTTTAAAAAAAAATCATTACCATCCCTACAAACCCACAGCTGTGCAGGGTTTAAATGAAAACGATTCTCCGCGGAGGCTTGCATTTCTAGATGGTACATTGACAAATGCAACGAAGATCCAGCGTTTCAAAATAAATTTATTTGGACCGACGAAAGTCGTTTTACTAATTGCGGAGTTTTTAATACTAAGAATTATCATCACTGGAGCATAGAAAATCCACATTTAGTTCAGCAACGTCGCTTGCAAATAAGATTTGGCTTTAATGTTTGGTGTGGAATGTTGGGTTGGTCATATTTTAATTTAAGCGTATGACATAATAATTAATTAATCCTATTAATCGAGGAGATCATATTATTTGGCCATTTATTTTTGATTATAACTTGAATGGGGCACGTTATTTGGAGCTTTTGCGTACTAGAATTAAACCCGCGATAATGCAAGTTGATCCTAATATTCAATTAAATGAACTATGGTATCGTATCAGCAAGATGGCTGTCCACCACATAACTCAGTAGCTGTAAAAAGATATTTAAATGAACATTTTGGTGAAAACGTAATAGCAACTCATAGCCCAATTCAATGGCCACCTCGATCGCCAGATATTACACCCTTAGATTTTTATCTATGGGGTTATACTAAAAACGAGGTTTATCAATTCGATCCTCCTGAAGATCGCGAGACACTCGAAGAGCGAGTAATTGGGACATTGAAATCTGCCAGCCGTAATACATTGGGAAGAGTTATTCGATCAATCAGAAGTCGATGCCAAAAATGTATTCATCAAAATGGTGGCCATATCGAACAGTTCATTAGTTTTTTGTTTTGTTTTCGATTTAGTTGTTCTTTAGTAAATTAAAAACATTTTATTTAAATAGTTGTTTAAAAATCTCCTTTTTTGCATTTATTCGGAAAATTTAAAAATGAATGGGGGCTGTGATACATCATTGAAAAGGAAATAAAAAATTCTATTTGATAGAAGATATATGATAGTTGACGTCTATAAGAAAATATAAAGTTAGTGGTCGTATGTTCAAAATAAAAAGAGATAAGACATAGAAGAAAACTAATAACACCTGTAATAGCGTTTTTGAAAAGTATCTTAAAAAAGTCAAAGTGTCATTGATGAAAAATTATTAATAATGGAAATATCGACGATTAAAGAAAATGCATAATCTTAGTTATTTTCAGATATCTATAGAACATAAAAAGTTATTCAATATCTAAAGACAGATTTGAAATCAGCATAAAATTGCGCAAAACATTTCCCATTTAACTGTATTTCTACTTATTATAATAACGGAGTTACCCATAGTGGCAGCTCGAAAATGGGACACACTGTATATATATATATATAACTTGCGTACGTGGTCCAAGTACGAATTCGATGCTATTGAATTTTGAAATTGGAATTGATTCATGAAAAATTTACATTCAGTATTTAAACCGGTTTAAATTTAATAAGGGAACACACATTTGTTATTTGATATTTAAATACCCAAGTAAATATAATTGTATAAAACATCACCCAAAAACCGTAACACAAAGTATTTATTAGCTAGATGCGCATTTCGGAGGCTATGTCCCTATCTTCACTAGCACAATGATAGAACAAATAAAGCTACATCTCTCACTCGCCGGGAGTGCTATAGATTTCTGAAGATGGGGGCATAGCCTTTGAAATGCGCATGTAGCTTATAAATGCTTTGTGTTACGGTTTTATACAATTATTTATCGCCGCAGTGATGATTTTACAAGTAAATGTAACATTTACAGAATGTATTATAAAATATTGAATATGTTTTAGTTTAAAATAATATTCACTGGTATAAGTCATTTTTTATATCTTGGCGGACCTAATTCATCCTCTACTGCGCATAAAGGCTAAGCTTCCAATGCCATTGTTGCCATATATGAATAAAAATCTTCAGTACAAAGTGCTCAAATTGTAAACTGCGTAGCAAAATTCAGATTGAGAATATTTAATGTACGAATATATATGGCTTCGATTAAAGTCCATTATTTAGTAAAAAGTTTCCAGTTATTTATTATTTGTTTTGATCAATTATGCTAATATAATACTCTCTGTATTTGTTGGCTGTCTATATGACAACATTGCAGTAATTTTGACCACACCCTCAAATGACAAAAATGCAGTGGCGAGCATCTCTTCACGAGCATAAGGTTTCGGGGTGTTGAAGCGGCCAGTATATTTTCAATTTTTTTATATTGTATATTAATATCATTGGTCTTATGCATAAACTAGTCTTAATTTGTAATGCGCAGTAGAAGTAGCGGGCCCGCCAATTTAAAAAAAAATAGCCTATATTTATTAACATTTGTTATTTGAGAAAAGCGAATATATTTATGAAATAATTTTATAGAATTTGACTGTAATGCTTGTTAGTAAGTATATCCGCATGTTCAAATTTTCTAGCCACACCACCGCTCGAACTTATAAACGAGTCTTAAATTTTCTTCATTAATTCGAATTTCACATCTGATTGTATCCCAAAAACGTAGCGACGAAGTAGAACACAATTAAGTGAAAAGTAGCCGAAAGCTGTTCAACTTGTAAGCGTTCTGCAAGTTACATTGCGGATAAATGAATCTTATACGCCCGAAGTACTCTTCAGTTGTTGGCGGGTTCGCAATTTGAGGAATCTTTGATCTTCAGTTGAGTGCATTCAATAGTTACAACAACCATATAATATATCAACAAATAACCGACATACGAGGTCTTAAGATTCTACTTGCACAACATGTATTCACTCTTACAAGTAAAGTTCATTTAGTTTCCACGACATTAAATTGAAAAAATGTGGAAATTATAGCTCCGTAAATAATAATCGATATAATAATTGTAGTAGTCCATTATGTGAGGGTATATTTTATTTTAGGATTGGAAATAGTAAATTTTCACAATTTTTTGATTTTTTTTTTCCCACTAGTTTCGATATTATAAGAATATCACCTACTGCGAAAAAATGATCAGAGGTTTTTAAGAAATTCATAATTTGCTTTGGATATTAAAAAGTAGTTAATTACGAAGATACAATCATATTTTGGTTATAAGTTTGTAATAAAAAGAGTTTTTTTTTTTATTACAGTGACAATGTCTTAAAACGTGTTCGGTGTTAAACAATTGAAAGTAAAGTGACTTTATAATTGTGAGGAAGTTGTACGAAATTGTGAGGATTTACTAATACCAATCCTAAAACAATAGTAATCAATATTCAGCGAAATAGTGATTCATATTCAAAAAATATATACCGGTGTATATTTTTTGTATATAAACATTTTGCATGTAAATTTTGATTGATGCTAAAACTAGCTCTCTTATTCATTTTAAATTACTTCAGTTAATATTTTTTCAATACCTTTGTTATGCAAGAAAATGAAACAAAACCTCGGAATAAAATTTATAGCAGTAGTCTTAATTAACAATCGCATAAAATGCACAAAACTCTATACTTACACTAACAGAATTTAAATTGATATTACGTTCTATGATTTAATTATAAAAATTATTATCACCTCCAAAACTTTTCAAACTTAACGAATAAAGTCGAACAAAATTAAATAGGTTTTTTTCTCGGTAGATTCAGTTAAATAATAGAAACATAATTTTACAACATTACAAAATCTTTACAACAATTTTAATACTTTGTAACGAGAAATAAGAATGAGAAGCAAAAAAAAAACATTTAACGCAGAAAATATTAACAAAAAATATTTATTATGCAAACATATTTTCTTTACGGTGTTCAAAGAAAATGGTCCTGACGGAGACTTTTTGAGACCTCAAAACTTACTTGCTGTAGTTAAATATATTTTTAAATCACCCCTAATTTGATGCAAAATATCACACTATTAAAAATAGGTTCTGTTTTCTTCTATAGTATAAAAATGATTATAATATAAATTTGATATATATGATATAAACATAATTTTATATATTGTCACCCAAATACCGTAAAACAAAGCATTTAATAGCTGGATGCGCATGTCGAAAGCTATGCCCATCTTCATTAGCAACAGATAAAATAACCAAAATTAAAATTAAATTTTATTTTAATAATTTATTATAATTAAATTAAGTATTTATTAAACAAATTAAATAGACAAGATAAAATTGGTGTTGAATCTGAATTCATTAAATTTGATTTAGATTTATGTATGTATATACTTTCATAAGCATTTAACTCGGAATAATTCAAAACAAATTTTTTCGAAGGCATGTTAGCTTAAGAGTCACAAAGTAGAAAAAGCTCAATTTTGAAATTTAAGAAAAACGGACATGGCTAATACTGTCAGATTTGCTAATCGAAACCTTTCTTAATGTTTGTTAAAAATATTACGTCCTGACGGCCTCTGTATAAAAAAAATTCTTGGTTCACAATATACCATGCTTCGTATGGACATTTAACATTAAAATCTTTGACGGATTTACTATCAAATATATGGGAAAGCAAATACCTACTGTAATCAAAAATTTCAAGTAAAATGCCTAGTTCAATCAATAAAATGAATTGTTTAGAAACAGCACTTTTTGGTGTTTATTTTTATATAAATAAAATTTTCTATTCTTAGCACAACTTGACAACACTTTAAGTACCTGTAATTCAATGCACTTAGATATTATAGATATGCATTTAATGGCTAAGATGCTATACGCAATACTGCACCAATCAAAAAAATAATTGGCGATTTCAATGATAAAAAAACATCCATTTTGTTTCTATAAATTAAAAGTTTCGCGATTATAATAGGTTTATTATAATAGATTAAATTACTTAGGCACATATTATTTTTACAAATTTACATATTGCGAAAAATGAAACGGAATATTTTTATTCTGGCATATTGAAGTATTTTTATGATTATATTCGCATTTCAAATTAGAGGGTGTTTGACGTTTGACAGTATTTGACGACATTCTACACAGAGTATGGGGGAATATGATCCACAGACTGTCTATAGAAATGATAATTAAAAATCATAAATTCGGCAGCAGATATCCGGGAACAATGTCGTGTAATTGTAACGAATTCTGATTAAAATCGGTTCTATGATTTAAATTAAACGAGAAAAAACGTTATATAAGTATCTACACGGAGATGCAAAAATGTTCTTGCACCTTGCAATTATCGGATATCTAAATTTAATGATTTTTCGTTATTAACAATTTTTATTAATTAAGTACTATATATAATCTACTATTGAAATATAGCATTAGCGCCTAGCCATGATTTAAAATTTATGGTAATTGTCTTAAACAATCTTCCAATTATATTTATTTATTTTTCGATATGAGTGAATAATACTTTTATAATTTTTCAATAAATTTGGAATAAACCAATTTGTTGAAATCTGTCTTAATGCTCCAGCGAATTCCTGGATGGTAACATTCACAACATTCATGATCCAGAGGGGATTTTTCTCTCAGAAAATATTCCGACCGCAGAGGGATTCGAACCCCCAACATCCATGGTACCAGTCTAACAACTAGACTACGGTACCACGATGCCCCTATATTTAATTTTTAATAATATAATTAACACCTGGCATTTTCATAATGAATATTCAGAAAAATTATACATTATCTTGCAAACGATAATGACGTGTGACTATATACAGAATATCACCATTTCTATAATTTTTGAATGCATAATATTAAAAAATATTTATATTAAATATTAACCCTAAGAAATCGAAAACGAAATGTACATGAATGAAACGAATTATAATCTTTTGAGGGCGGCTCGTTTTAATTGATAATGCGAATTCGCAATTTGAAGTTATTCATTTTCAAATGATTTTTGCAAATCATATCTTATCGTTAATATTTAGAGGTCGAAACTGTTGCTTAAATTGGCATTCGAGTCTATTAATTATTTAATGTAAATCTAGGTAAAAGTTCAAAACGGTTTTGCAATTTTAATTACACGTTTTATATTACAATACGGCGCGACAGAGCGAAGAGTTTCAATATTGACACACGGTGCTAATTTAATGGTAATATACCCACATCGGACTTTTGTTATAAAGGGCATCTGCTATTCCACATACGCCATTGCAGTATTCTTTGATATATAGTTCGAACGTATGAAAAAAAGTGGAATATTGCAAATTTGAATTTTTTCGTAGAAAATATTTATTAAACATATATCTTAACAGTATAGAATATCATCCAAATACCGTAACTCAAAGCATTAAGTAGCTTGATGCGCATTTCGAAGGCTATACCCCCATCTTCAGTAGAAATAGGCATAGCTTTCGAAATGCGCATCAAGCTACTTAATGCTTTAAGTTACGGTATTTGGTAGATATTCTATACTATTATTTAACACCGTAGTGATATATTTTTTTAATATATCTTAACGTTCTAAATATTGGGAATATATCTATGATAACTTTTAATACTAAACGAAAATATTCTATATAAATAATCATAATCGTAGTAGTTTTAAATGATTTCAATAATTGATATCACATTTTTTTCATATTTTATATTTATTGGACCACTAAGAAGAAGAACGATGAAATAGGAAATTTCTGCTATTTAGGATATAGAATTACAAAAAATAATCGAAATAAGGTAGATATATAGCGCAGGAAACGCTGAGTAGAGTCACATTCCCATATGGACTTAAAATAATTAATATTGTACGCTTATAAGGCATGCGTTATGCGAAAAAAACTGTATATTAGAATTTTTTGGAATGTAGTGCTTTAGAAGGAGATGAGCATTGGGCGAGTAGAGGAGAAACAAATGAAGACGTATGAGAACTTAAGGAAAAGGTATTTCAGCGTAGGAAAGACTGATACGTAATATTCCTAGACATAGAGGTGATATGCAATTAGTTATAGAAGTTAAGGTAAAAGGAAAGAAAGGCGTAATTAGACCCAGATTAGAGTGCTTAAGCCAGATAAGTTCGGGACGTTAGAGTTGTGAGTTTACTTGCATGTACCACACAAACTATGAGACGTCCAACACACACACCCACAACCAAATTAAGTATGCAAAATCGATGAGAATATTGTCAATATCATAAGAGACGTATATATTACGTCATTGATATCGATCCGTCTTCTAACGTAGGATATTAATGCGACAGTTGAAGCAATTTGAACCATTTACCCCCCATTATCTAATAATAAATGTATAACAATTGACAAGAATGGTTAAGGTCAGTGTATCGATTCACACTGGGGATCCGTTCAAGTGTTCCAGTGAAACATCTCGGAGAAAACACAGTAATAATATCTCTCTATTGCTTATATAATTGTATGATACAATATGTTTATTATATACATTTTGCCAATACATGTTTGTAGTCAAAAAAAATCTCGACTTAATGATTATTTATAATAAAAAAAAAACAAATAAGATCCTTTTTGTAAAGTACCGCTTTCTCCACACATTGATACATCTACATACATTATTCTACAAATTTTATACCTTTCGCTTTTTATAATCATCAAATGCACTTTCCAGAGGATAATATAGGAAAAGCATTAAATCTCAACATGATGAGGACGTATATATTGTATCCTAGTACATTAACTGCGCGCCACGGATCAAAGACTAGAGCTGTAGAATATATATACCTATAATGGCTGCTGTCATTCAATGGGTACGTGATGCAATGATCAAGTGACCCATTACGGTTTCCCTGTGTGAAAATCCGTGTAATACATACAGAAATATACGTCCTTGTTGATTGACAATATACATAATAGGCGTTACTAATTCTGTAAATATTTATCTACTTTAATTTAGTGTTCCTTTAATTTACGACACACACATACACACACACATATATATATATATAGCGTGTCATTACACAAACATCTCAGGAGGTTGTCTAGGCAAAACTTAAAAAGTCAGGTGGAGCAGTGGCGACTTTTGACATTTCAATCGAGGGGAGCGTATTTCTTAAAAAATAATATAATAGTAAGAAATCTTACTTAAAATGGATACAAAATGATTAAATTCAATCATTTCTTGAAAGTGGTATTCCGCTCTTCTATCTTTCATTGTTATAAACACTCCTTGCACAAGTTTGTGGTCAATTTAAATCAGGCAATGGCCTACCTAATTCTTTAATTTTTACTTTGTCCACAAGTGAAAGTCTACAAAACTTTATTTTCAATAAAGAACTAACACTATTAAATTATTTCTATTAAATATATTCTTGGAGTAACACGTGGAAAAATCGTACATACGTAACTACACAGAACAATGCAACTGTTTTATCTGGCTATTCTATATCCATTTTCCTGTATATTAGACTAGGCTTCTCTGCTGGGACGCTAAAGAATGATATACTGCATACGGTGGCTCTACGGTAACTCTACCGCTTGCAACAGATAGGATGCGTGCATATGTATTTAACTCATACTTGCTCGCCGCCACACCGTGTTGTGTTGAGTGCTATCGCGGTGCAAGCTTAAAACAACGATATATTCGTAGCTGTAGAAGCAGCGTGACGTCACGTTGATATAGCAACCTGGGCCGCTTGTTTGTTTGCGGCGCATATGATACGCAGACCAAAGAAACAGATGATATACTGCATACGGTCGCTCTCACTCTACCGCTTGCAACAGATAGGATGAGTGCATATGCATTTAACTCATACTTGCTCGCCGCCACACCGTGTTGTGTTGAGTGCTATCGCGACGCAAGCTATATCTTTTAGGAAAAATAATGCCGAGATAAAATATCACAATACAATTGGTGGTGGGAAAACAATTGAAAGTGCACGAGTGGAGTATAACAAAATAATATTGCAATGTGTAGATCTACATACATAAAGAAATAAAATAAAAGAGCATTCAAAATATAATGGATTGTAATTGTAAAACTGTCATACCATAGCAATCACGGTTAGTGGCAGAGGTGTTTTATTTTGTTTTATCCTGCGCTACTGAAGATGGAGGCATAGCGTTCGATATACGCATCTAGCGATCAAATGCTTTGAGTTACGGTATTTGGGTGATATTCTATATAAATGATTGTAATGTTTATACAGATATTTATAGAGTAATGAGGAATCTAAAATGTCAAATTTAGTCTTGGGAAACTAAGACAAGCGTGATTCTTTTATCACTTCTTGACTAGGCCTGTAAAAATATTCATATCTGATTAAGAAAATTATCTTAATTTTCAAATTATTTTTATCTTGCCCATTATAAATGATAATATATAATATCACCCAAATACCGTAACAAGCATTAAGTAGCTAGATGTACATTTCAAGCGCTATGCGCCCATCTTCAGTAGCACAAGTAAAACTAAATAAAATACCTCTGTCACGAATCGTGATTGATATACTATCAAATAAATAATTTCATCTTCTCTATTTCATTTATTTATTAAAAAACTATTTTTAAATTTATTATTATTATTTTATTTATTTATTTATTTATTTATTTTTAGTTATTTTAGAATTCACAAACCAATATTTTTTGCTGTTACTTGTTATTTTCGTTAATTTACAATTTGTAATTTGTAATTTTTAATTTGTATTGTTTTTAAGAGATTTATAGGTCATATTATATGCCAATTTTGAAGTATTTTTGTCATGTTGAGTTATTTATTTGATAGTATATCAATGACGATTCGTGACAGAGGTATTTTATTTATTTTTAGCTTATGCTACTGAAGATGGGGGCATAGCGCTTGAAATGTACATCTAGCTACTTAATGCTTGTTACGGTATTTGGGTGATATTCTATATTATAAAAAGCAAAGATTTTATTAAAACAATTTGTTCCTGTGTTGATTTATTGAATAACCTTATAAAAACTTGTAGTGTATATTATGTGTACGTTGCATTGCATAATAAAGAATTTGCAGGTGATTTATGTTACTGCATATAAATAATAACGAAGATAACAATATGACATTATATTAAAATCTAAAAAGAAAGGAATAAGATCAATATAATATACAAGGTTTAAGAGCGCAATACAATGCGCCTACATATATAAAAACGAACCGTGCGAAAAGTTAGTGCTCAAAATCAAATAAAGAATATTTTTAAAAAACAATTCTTGTTTTAGTTAAGTTGTCTTGAATATTTTAAATCATTAATTTAGCAGGTTTATAATTATATTGACACAAACAATTTGGTTCTTCAAACTTGTATAAAATTGTTATTTTATGTGGTTGTGGTTTATAGCACTCTAAGACCTTAACTTATTAATTATTATTTTATTAATCAGCAACTATAATTACATGTCAAAAACATATGCAACAATATATGCTATACTAAATACGAAATTCACTCATTGATTATCTTGTGTTTAGTTATTTTGAACCATTTAACACCCACTTTTATAGCATTTGAATAAGTATTACAGTAATATTATTACTTATGTGCGATGTTACTTATTAATATAATATTCAAATTTGTTATTATGCGGTGTATAGTGTAATCTATAAGCCTCATAAAAATTTGGCACCCCTAAATTGCGATGCTGCGAATGAGAAAGCAGACGTTTTGCAGATTTTAATTAGCTCACAGTTGGAGAGAAGTGAAATGCATTTATATGTGATTTGTATATAACAGAATATTGAACTCAATTGAAAGCCTATTAAATTCATCCCATTGATTTTAATCCATGCCATTTGCAATATATTCAACCTTTTATCAGTATTCCCGAGAATCCCCTAGTTATAAATACTGGCCGGTTAGAGTTCAAAGATATAAACCCAACTGGAAATGAACGCACACAGAATGTATATCAGCATATTGATGAATATATCAATATTCATTTTATAACAATATTTTTAAATATTTTAATCGCATTAAAACTAACATAAATACTCATTCATGAACTTTAAAACGAACTATTTTTATTAAAAATATTAAATGTTTATTAAACTAATGATGAGTTAATAGCAGTGGCGGCTCGTGCCATTTCAATTTGGGGGGGCGCATTTATTAAAAAATAACATAATAGTGAGAAATCTGACCTAAAATGGATGCAAAATGATTAAATTCAATGAATTCTTGAAAGTGAATTCCACTCTTCTATTTTTCATTGATATAAACTTTTCCAAAACTTTTTCGTTAAAATTGTAAATATCTCGCACCACATTTTTATTAATACACATCATCGCCAACGCGTTCGTTTAAACGATCATTATCCATAGCATTTCGCAAAAAAGTCTTGATTGCTTTAAGTGTTGAAAAATAACGCTCTGATTCAGCAGTGGTCGTCGGGGTTGTTAAAATAATTTTAACTATTTTTATAGTTTCCGGGAAAGTTTCACTGAGATTATTTTGTAGCAATAATGAAAGAAAATTTGTGGCTCCAATTATTTGATAAAAATCCGGACGCGAGTAAATGACTTCTTATTCTGTTTTTAATCTGGTTTTATTCAAAAATGGATATGTATGACACACGGTTTCCAAAAGGTCCACTGGAAATTGTTTAGAAAATGTTGGCATCGACTTCGTGTTAAATAACTCAGCGGCTTGTAGATGGCCACGATATGAGAATCTGTCCTTCATCTGTGTTATAATTTTTTTTTGTAAATGTCTCTTGTAAAACGCCGCGTAAATGTCCGGTTTTGAGCACTCCTTGCACAAGTTTGCGATCAATTTAAATCAGGCAATGGCCTACCTAATTCTTTAATTTTTACTTTGTCATCAAGAGAAAGTCTACAAAACTCTATTTTCAATAAAGAACTAACACTATTCATTTTTATTAAATTAATTCTATTAAATATATTTTTGGAGAAACACGTGGCAAAATCGTACATTCGTACATATTGTACATACACAGAACAAATGCTACTGTCCTATCTGATTATTCTATATCAATTTATATATATATATATATATATATATATATACTCTTTGTATATATATACTACTCTCTGTTCTCTCTGAGCTTCTCTAGAACCTTAAAGAAGTGCGGCATACAATAGATGATATACTACATCGCTTGCCTGCACTCTATGATACACTCATCTCATTGCATATGTACTGTATATATGTATTTAACTTGTACTGGCATTGGATAGCCGCTGGGAATCTGTGACACATATTAGACGATGAAGCAAGGAGCGGACCGAAGAAACAGAAGATATACTACATACGGTCGCTCTCACCTATTGCTTGCAATAAAGTGAGATTAGTGCATATGTATACAACCTTTACTGTGTGGCTGGGTGGCGCTAGACACCCAGCGGCACCAAATTAGCGATATATCTATACCACGCGAACGATAGATACAGATAGATACAGCATCGGTCGCTGCTGTGACTTGCAACGGATACCACAACGAAAGCCACACCGTGTTGTGTTGATTGTTATCGCGGCGCAAGCTTTATCTTTTAGGAAAAATAATGCCGAGATAAAATATCGCAATACAATTATATATCTACGGTGATGCGCTCAATGTTCAGAAGGGGCGCGCGGCCCTGCGGCCTGCATAAGGAACCGCCACTGGTTAATAGTAACTGATCTCAAATTTCAAGAAAACGGTTTATAATATAAGTAATCAATGCTAGTTAGTTCTCCTGAATTGTCTCCTTAATTTCGCTATAACTATTCATACTGTATTTTCTGACTTACGTTCTCTATTTTGGATCTACCGACCCCGTACTTTCCTGCTGCACTGCCTCCTATAATTAGTTATAATACCCCCATGTCTAAAGAATATTAGTTATTAGTCTATTTGCAATACACTGTAATACCATCTCTTATTCTCTACTAACTATAGTACGGCTTCATTTGTCACTTTATCTGTACAATCAATCAACATCATCTTCTTAGAACACCACATGTTATTTTTTCTATTCTACGTTTCTTTTCCTTTCCTATTATTTACGCCTCACAGCCGTACATAGCCGCGAGGACGGTAAATTCCTATAAACAAGGGGTCAGGTAGAAGAAACCGAAAATGTGTATGGTCAAATTCCTATAAGCGCCTGTTGTCCATCGCCTTCCTCTTCCACGAAGCACTTATTTCTTGCACATGTAACTTTGTTTCCTCGGGGTGATCATGCAATAAAATGCAGGCTTCTGCATTCTTAATTTCTGCACTTTCACCAACTGGGTCATCTGGGTCATTGTTAATTGGGTAATTGTCACGATCGTTAAATATATGGGAACCTATATTTATGTCTTCTTCTTCAATGTTTGATTTCAATTGGAAATATTTCTTTTGAATATCAGTAACGAGGGATTAAGGAGCTTATTTTCTTGGAGACCGAACCTTATATGAATTTACATGTACCTTTGTAGGAATTTCACCCTCATTAACTCGACTACCTGAAAATTATAGGAATATGTATACACCCCATAGCTCTACATTACAGTTACAAGTCAATTTGCTACTTTTTTACGAATGCCCTCATACTTTGTGCTATCTTACATTTTATATCTACTTTACTTCGGCTATCCTTCATAATTCTACTTCCTAAATTACAGTTACACTATTTTACCATTTCATATTCTAACCTACATCATTCATCTGCTCTTTTTCTTGGCACACTTCAAGTTATATTTATTTTCATGTTATACCTTGTTACTAATTCCTGCATTACTGTTCTAATATTCTACTCCATTGTTTCTAAGATATCTATATCAACATATATTCGCCTTCTTCATAAATTTTGACGCAGAATGCTGCACTCTTCTACTACTTTGTTTATTGTGTCTTCTATAATTTGAATAGTTAATGCCATTAAAAGTTTTATAAAATCTAATGATGTCCAACACAGCAAAATTCGCTGCAAGTAGTATAATATATTACCTATTTGTCGGGATTTAAAAAAAAAACTATTTGTAAGCTGTCATGCAATATATTTTTATATTTTCAATTACCTTCCATCTTCTATCGTAACAAATTGGCTCACTAGAAACATTTTGTTTTACGTAATCTTCGCAATGTCTACCTACACTATAAACCGTACTTGTGACATGTTTTCCGTTTTCAAAGGAATAAAATGCTAAAGTAGAGAAATATTGTATTTAAACGATTGTCCGACAAGGCTTTCTTATTAGTACTATTCTATTCTATTCTATCGTTCTGTGTTTTCATTATACGAACATGTGAATTAAAAAAACACAGATACATTTCATGTTGGATTATCCTGTAAACAACATCATCAAAATATCATTTTCTTTTATGAAATGCGAGATGGATATACTTTTTCTTATATCTTGAAACAGTAATTAATTTGGTATTGTTGCAACAGTATTACGGTCTGCACCACTCGAGATAATCTCGTATAATCAATTATACTTAGAAAGAGGATACAGCTGTTGTAATTATAACCAAGAAATGATCCTGCGTATCAGAAAAGAACTTCACGCAAAAAGTGCCCGTTTCGTATTTTGGGTGATTTCAGCCTCAATAAATGCTTATATATGGTGTAAATGAAAGTTGTTTTTCAACTTCGATATTAATTGCCTTCTTAATAAATCAATACTAACAACTTACCCACAAATATCATACTTTATTTTTTATATATTTTAGCAAATCGTTTCCAAACAAAATATTTATGAATTAATTATATATCGTTTTATTCAAATGTTTTGAAAATTTATATCCGTATGCGTTTATTAATATAGACATTAATAACATGAATAATAAATAATAATTGTTGAGGTTTAGATTTAAAAGAGGCGATCGATAATATAGATTGGGACATTATTTTCAGCATTTTCTTAAAAGAAGCTGGAGTAGATTAAATGGATGAAAAGGAATTGTATTCTATTTATAGTATAGGAATATAGTCGCTCTAGTTAGAATTGAGGGAGAACAGGAAGCAAGAATAGGAAAGGAGAAAAGAGAGTCCGGCATGCATGTACACTTTCGCCGTTATTAATCAATCTATATTGAATATGCAATAAACAAGGTTAAAAAAGAGTATGGTGTAGACATGAAATGTCAGGTGGAAAAATTATATATGTTGAAGTTCGCCTATTTTAGAAGAAAAGGAGCAGAATTTAGAACAACTGTTAAATAATGTACAGGAAATAATTACTACAAGCACAATCAAAATGATGAGATGTGAAAACAATAGAAGCAAGCGAAAAATGAAGGGTAGAATAAGATATGATAAAATGAGAGTAGTATCAGATTTCTGCTGCATATAAAGTCGGTAGAATGTAGATATAAAATATAGGATAGCACGGGGTAAGAATACATTCGTAGAAATATACAGACTGCTGTATAGAGTTTTGTATTATACGGCTCTGAGGCGTGGACCATATGAAAGGAAGAGAATGTGGTTGTATAATTGAGGATTGAGTGGATAGATGTAGTAATAAACAAAGCCGTGCTAGAGTTATTAAAAGGAAAAGACAAGTATGTGAAAGTTAGGACATATAGATTAGTGGGTCACATTCTTAGGCATAAGGGTATTATGCAATTATTTCTAGAAAGCCGAAAAGAAACTAAGGAAGGATTCGGTATGCCCAGATTAGACTATAGTCAGACAAGGGAGTACGTTAAGATGGACAACATTAGAGAATATCTGGAAATGACGGGTTGCTTCAGGATTCCTGGGATTAATCTGCCTGATTTTTTTCAAATTAATATATTACTTTCATAAAACGAATATAGTTAAATTAGGACGAATTTACACTAAATTTTCCAATCCACGTGCTTCAGAAAACAAATAAATATTATGACAATTCTAATTATTCAATTCGTCATTTTTTCAACACCTTTTCCATAGTATTTCACTACCGGAACAATTCAAAGTAGAATCTAATCAATGCGATTTGAACTTTCTGTGTTAATTCAATTTCAAGCATTATGAAAGAGAAAAAAATGCCGAAAGACCATTTGCTTATTTATATAAACATGAAGATGTATTGAAAATTGAGTAGGGGACGTTTAGGCCCCATTAGTACTAAATATCGATTCAATTTGCTACATAAGGTTTTCAACAATGAAAACAGTAAATCTGAAGAAAGTTGAAATTAGGTGTATAGCCTTTCTTTTCGTGTCCAATCAGTATTAAATCCATTATTAGTTTTTCAGCAAGAACATAATATTAGATTTAAGTAGTAGAAATACTAAGTAGGACTTTAAACCTAGTTTTAGTCAAGCGAAACTATAGCGATAAAACTATTCAAGGGTGTGTTCCCAATTCTCGGTGGCGAAAATAAGACTCTTATATAAACATATATTATATTTAACGTTCTATTCAAAGGAAGCATGAAAGTTTTATGACTATGTTTACATTTTTCGTACTATTTTGTGTTCGTATGACTAAATATAGATAACATTTTCAGGAGAACATTATATACTAGAGTCCTTTGGAGGCAACAAGATATATATTTTTGTATATCTATTGTTGATAACATCTTCTCTGTTGTTTTTTATCTTCTTTCTGTGTTTAAGATTTTTTCCCATTATATATTTTGTTTAATTCAAATAATGAGCACATAATTTGTGAATAAATATTTGTATAGTTTAAAGCTATAATGCGAATGAATTTTTGACTTTTCTGAAGAAATCAATATATATAAATTTAAATAAAGTATTTATAAAAATCAAACTTTAAATATACCAAATTTAAATATAATATAATGACGATAATTATATAAATCGTACAAATAGCGTATACTTCAATAAATAAACAACTAACAAATCTGAGAATTCATGAAAAGTAAAATAGAATTTTTGTATTATGAAATAATGACGCGGTATTGGATTTCAGGTCATTACTATTAGTACTCTGATTTATTCTTAAGCTAAAATATAAAAATATATATTAGCCTGATTATTATTCGGTTTGAGAAAATATTATGCTGCTGTTGTTCTAAAAGTAAAAACGAAGGCTGCTGAGTTTTTTTGGAGGAAACTACTGTGTGCTTTAATCAATATGTAATCCAAGGTGTATTATATTCTAATGTTGTCCGAGCATCATAGCAAGAACTGTCACTCAAAAAGTAATACTTTTTATGTAGAAGAAATATAAGCTAATTCCTTCATCTCTCTATAACTATTCATCCCACACACGTCCTCCACATCTGACCGACATACTCCAATCTAGGCCTTCCTACCCCTTGCCTTCCCTCTACTTTACCTTCTATAACTAATTGCATAATACCCCATGTCTAAGAATGTGACTTACCAATCTATCTCTCCTGCGCTCCAAATATTTCTCTTCTCTCCTACTAAGTCTAGCACGGCTTCATTTGTTACTTTATCTTCCCAACGGATCCTCATCATCCTCCTGTAGCACCACATTTGGAATCCTTCTATTCTTCGTTTCTCTTCTTTTCCTATAGTCCACGTCTCAGACCCGTACAATGCTACACTCCACACATATGCTTTCAGTAATCTTTTTCTAATACCCAAGTCAATATTTGATCTTAAAATCTACTCCTTTTCTACGAATGCCTTCCTACCCTGTGCTATCCTATATTTTATATCTACCTTATTTCGGTTATCCTTTGTGATCCTACTTCCTAAATAAAAAAGTCTGACAGTTCTTCTATTTTATCGTCTCCTATTCTTATCCTTATTTTTCGCTTGCATTTCTTCTTGTCACCCCTCATCACTTTGGTCTTGCCTATATTGATTTTCATGTTATAATACCTAGTCATTACTTCCTGCATACCATTTGATACCTGTTCTAAATTCTGCTCCCTTTCTTCCAAGATAGCTAAATCGTCAGCGAACCTCAACACAATTACCTATAAAAAACCTCAAAACTATACTACAATTTTTTAACCTACATCTTTCGGATTTATTCTTTCTTGTCACACCACATATTTTTAGTTAACTTATACTTATTTTCATATAATAATCCCTACCTATTACTTCCTGAATAACATTTAATGTTCTAAATTCTGCTCCCTTTCATCCAAGATAGCTGTATCGTCGGCCAACCTCAACATATATATTTCCTCTCCCTAAATTTACACACCTACACTATACTCTACTTTTACATTGTTTTCTGCATCTTTTGTATATGTTTTTAATTTAATAAGAGATACCTTAT
Source organism: Leptodirus hochenwartii (assembly GCA_947310635.1). Lineage (NCBI taxonomy): Eukaryota > Metazoa > Arthropoda > Insecta > Coleoptera > Leiodidae > Leptodirus > Leptodirus hochenwartii. The sequence continues at coordinate 41,716,869 of OX371176.1, forward strand.
TTATATTTTGATACTTTTTGAAAAGATGTAAGACTTGGATAGTATAATATATAGATAATCTTACATGAATTACTTTAGATCGAAGTGTAAATATTAAAATAATTTTTCGTGTGAGGTTTTCGAATTTTGAAAGTCGATCGAATTTATTTTTATTTTGCTATTATAATGTAAAAAAACGCAATTCAACAATTCATAAGAGTTATGAATGAATACAATTCCTTATAACATAAAAATATATCATCCAAAATAAATAAATTTCCGGCAAATTATTCTAAGAGGGTGCCACTATCCAAGTCTTACGTATTTCCAAAAAATACCAAAATAAAAGTAAGGTATCTGTCATTAAATTAAAAACAGATTGCGCGCTCCTAAATTTGTTGATCCATTTTGTACAAACAAAAAAATTGCAACGATTATCTATTTTTACATTTTCTAGTGTACATCGTAGTAGAACAACATTTAAAAACTAAAATATGTTTACTCAAGGATGGTAAATTCCTATAAATATGGGGTCAGGTAGAAGAACTCGAAAATGTGTATGGTCAAATTTCTACAAACGTCTGTTATCCATCGCCTTCCTCTTGCACGAAGCACTTATTTCTTGCACATGTAACTTTGTCTCCTCGGGGTGGTCATGCAATAAAATGCAGGATTCTGCATTCTGAATTTCTGTACTTTCACCAACTGGGTCATCTGGGTCATTGTTAATTGGGTAATTGTCACGATCGTTAAATATATGGGAACCTATATCTATGTCTTCTTCTTCAATGTTTGATTTCAATTGGAAATATTATAGGAAACCTTTTAGGAATTTACATGTACCTTTGTAGGAATTTGACCATCGTTAACTCGACTACCTAAAAATTATATGAATATGTATACACCCTTATTCCTTCCAAGATTCTTGAGGATTAAAGAGCGACAAACCCTATATACATTGTTTAATCCCTTAGTTACCTCGTTAATGTATAATTCCTTATCTGACCAGTATTCAATAATCATAATTTAATCATTCTTTTAAACAATGACCATAAGTTTGAGCAATACCATTGTTGATGCTTCGATCTGCAAGTTAACATAATGGTCTATTGAGAAATATATACTCAATTAATTACATCCACACCACTATAGTATACCTACTTGAACAAAGGACTATTGAAATGAAATATAATTAAAAATGTGAATACGTTCTGTTGTAACTTAATCTTTGATGAAAAAATATAGAAAATAAACAAAATATAATTTTGAAATATATTGATAATCATTTTAAAAATTATCACTACGGTGATAATTATTATATGAATTTATATGAAATATTTTGGATATAATTGTATAGATTATCTACCAAATACCGTAACGTAAGGCATGATGCGCATTTCGAAGGCTATGTCCCCATCTTCAGTAGCACAACATAAAAACTAAATAAAATACATCTGTCACTAACCCTGATTGCTATACAATTAAATAAAAAAGTCAAATTACAGAAATATTTCAAACTATGATATATAATATGACCTATAAATCTTTTGAAGAATACAAATTAATGATGAATGAAACAAACAAATAACAACAATTATTGATGGGTAGTCGAAGAATTAAAGAAAAAATTAATTTAAATTTACTAAAGACTAATTTTAATTTAATTTAATTGTTATTTTAGGTTTCCATTGATGACTGTACAATTTGTGGACCTCGGCAAAGCTTCCATCCACAATCATTATCTCGAAGAGAAAAGGTCATTTACCACCAATTGGTATGCAAAGAACTATTTACATATTTCTACGTAATAATGATCCATATTTTGATTAATTGCGATTCATTCATTTATATTTATAAACCTGCCTCAAAAATTGTTAATTACAGCTATAAATATGAGATTCGTTAAAAGTTGAACAAGATGGTTTATATTGTTTTGGCTGCAATAAAAACAATCCGGCTCGAAGGACCACATATGATTCAATATTTTTTTTTAATTTCATATTTAAATTTAATATTAATTTTAATTCAAAATGTTTGATTTTTTGTAATTAAAACATTTTTCAATATTTAAAATCAATCGCTTGTTATCTTATATTAAGCGTAATGTAACAATATATTTATATATTGTTTGGGCAATTGACATGGCCCAATATCCAAAAAGCGTCACAATGAACAATTATATATTATATAATTATGTAATTAACTATAACATTGTATTTGCAATCACGGGTAGTGAGAGAGATATTTTATTTCGTCTAATCTTCGAAATGCGCATCTACGTCTTAAATTCTTTGTGTTACGGTATTTGGGTGATATTCTATACAATTATATATTGTTTCTGATTTTAGATAAATCGAAACCTGCAATACGTGTAATGAAGGTTTCGATTTATTCTTCGACTTCTTCATCAAACATATTAATCATTATTATTGTACTGTTAACAGACTGACCTTTTGTAGTGCGAAAGCCTTGATTAATGGCACGTGTAGTTCGCACTGCCGCCCTGTATATACGCCAGTAGAAAAAGAGCATCACAAACATGGGTATGTAGAACGAGCCCAGGGCACTATACACGACATACCCCGCCTCGTTCGTCAGCTCACACTGCCACTGACAAGGAGGATTCTCTGCCGCCACAGCTGCCGCCGCGGCGGCTATTGTGTCGTTGTCACTACTATTGCTGCTGCCCGCCGCCAGTGCAGCTGCCAAATCCGCAGCATTTTGCTCCTGCTGCACTCGAAAAGAAAACAATTTTATGAGAAAAGTAGGTAAAATAGTGATGCTAATTTTGCAAACCATAAATTAGTTTGAATATAACTCAAGACAATTTAATAGAAAAATAACCATTACTTTCATTTATATAGGTGGTGTTTTATCTAAAACTTTCTTAATATAATTACTTAAGGGCAACCAATAATCATTTTAAGCGTATATGCTGGCCATGTTAATATTATCCCATGCCAAAGTCAAAATATTTACACTAAATAAATTAAATTTTAACGGAAATTAAATTGGTCCTTTCCACATAGAAATGCATAGAAAAAATCCTATTGTCTTCATGTAATTAAAAGATAATTGACTTTGGATATAACACCATTTTGCGGTAACTTCGTGACGTCCTATTTAAATTTGGTCCATGTATTTGATCGCGAAATAGTCTCATGAAATATCATACAAAAAATTAGATCTCTATATAGCTTAATTAAGCTATGGCTTGGTATAATAATTAGCAGTATTTCGTATAGGAAAGTAGTGAAAAAGGAGGAGAATATTCGTACTATTAAGATAGTTCCACCGCAACGAAATATTATTGGATACGCAGTAATACAATAGAAATCCGGAATAATAGAAACGTACCTGTTTTGTAAATAGATATATGTAAATAGGTATATAAATACACGAGGTGTTTCTCTTCCATTATTTTGATTTATGTTAAATAGAAATTTTGTAAGGTTCACCAATCTACAAATGGATGTATAACTTCTCTTAGAAAAGGATAATTATTTTATATTATAATTATTGAAGAATAGGAGGAGCAGTAACTTATAAATACACCGATGACGTTGCGTCATCAGTTATTGAAGAATATTCTAAAAGTCAGAACATCTAGTATGAAAGCAATCGATTATAGGAAGAATGAAGATTTCGCTGCGCACATACGAATCAGAGAGCTGGCAGATGACATTATAAGCTCTACAAGACACGTTTTCAGCGAATATTTAGTTTCTGCTAAATTGCAATATTTTTGCAACAGGACATATGAAGCTAATGAATGCGGATGAAGAATTGTGTGTGATGGTCAGATGTGTTATGACCCATATACATAGAGTAGCTTATAATTCTGCTAGTTTACTTTTAAATATAGATTCTAATATAGCAGATTGCTACAACACCATTGCTACAAAGTTTTGTGGAGGAAAAAGATTAAATTTTACGAAGCGACAATCATATCAAACTAGATGCGAGGCAGCATGCATGAAAACTTTTTTTTTTTTAATTCAATTGCATCCTACTGGAATAAGTAGATGCAGGGTTTACAAGAGGTCAAGATATTATAAGAAATCCACAAGAATTTGAAAATGCGGTACATTTTAAATAATTTCATATACCATTATTTTATATATTGAGTGTACAGTTTTTGTATATATAATAGCCAACTTTAAATTAGTTATATATATATATATATATATAATTAGAACATGTAATATGTTTAATATTATATACATTGACATTCTGATATAATTGATTCCTTTTGAATATCCGGATTTAGGACGGCACGGTTTAGTGATCACCGCCGACTCACCACCAAGCAAACTGAGCTACCTGGTCACCCACCGACTTGCGGTTACTTGACTAGTTGGCTCGGCGACCTGTCGATCATTGCGAGTTGACGCCGGTCACTCTGCCGTGGCCACTTGGCCCATGCCATCAAATTGATCGCAAGTATCTTATTTGTAAGTGGTTTATATAAATACATCTAACATCAGATAATTGTGTTATACTAGCGCTCCGCCTGTCGTATATATCAACGTATACGAAAGCGTATACCTGCACTTTACTTATTTATTTAGCAAAATATGAATTGTACTTTATTCCACCAATAAGGACATGTTTTTGCATTCATTAATTGCATCGCACTTTCACCCATAGATAATCAGTAGCTGACTTTATTTGCTATGTTCAGCCTATAAAGAGCTCTGAAGGGTCATAAAATTATCCAAAATTCTCAGCAATGAAAACTTGCGAGACTTCAGTTCGTCCTTAATATTAGTTTATTCATAAATGTAAAATTACAAGACATAAACCGTAATACACACACACCTCTCATAACCCATACTAATACTACTAAATCTGTCTATTATTCCACATAATATGCGCAGGCGTAATAGTCCGACATGCGCCATGTACCCAGTATTCACCATTCTTATTAGTTGAACTATGCAACTCATAATACGTATAGTATGGCGAGTAGCCTAAAATAAACTCAAATGTTATATATATTCATTTTCTTAATAGATGGCTTCAAATTTTTATTCTTAGTTTAATTAAATAGTCCTCAATCCTAAGGATTGGTTGGAAACTGCACGCCATCTGTCGAGCTATCCTGCCGAGCTAATTCCATCATCTCTCTATAGCTATTCATCCCACACACGTCCTCCACTATCTGACTCTACTGCAATCTAGGCCTACCAACCCCTTGCTTTCCCTCTATTTAACCTTCTATAACTAATTGCATAATACTCCCATGTCTAAGAATATGAGCTACTAGTCTCTTTCCTATGCTATGTTACTTTATCTTCGCAAACAATCCCCATCCTCCTCCTATAGAGAGATTTTCTACCTTAATTAACAAATAAGCGACTTATATGCAAACATATAAATATCCATAATTATAATCGAATTTGTCTCAATATTTCAATAAAAAAAAATTTTTTCTCTCATTGTAGTCAAATGTGTAATAATATAATTAAGCCGCAGTTTGGCATCTAAATTATTTGTTTTACATACAAATATACGATACAATTAACGATAGATAAGCTTGAGTGCTACAATATTCTGAAATGAATTTTATCGTTACGAAATTCTAAAGGTTTGCTCTTCCATTAAGTATATCGTACATTTCTCCTTTTTACTCAATGGCTCTTTTCGTCATTTTGCTTCAACGATTTAACCAAAAGTATTTTCAATACAATAGCCTTTTTTCAATACATTTCCAATACTATATTCTAACTAGAACAGTAAAGAAATGGGAACGGAAGAATTCACATCAATGCTCGAGAGTACGCACATCCATAAAAATGCTAGATATAGTAAAACAAGAGGGAATGCGCATTGGAATGATTAATTTTCTATTTTAAGCATTGCTTTCAATCCGTCATTCACATCAATCAGGTTCTTTCAATACATAATTTGTTTGCTGCAGAGGCTCTCCAGAAAAATGCGAGAAATTGAAGTTCTATATATAAATTTCGAACTTCCTTATGTACCACCAATTCGATCAGTTGTGAGAAAAAATATTTCCACGATATAAATGCGCGCGGGAAAAACAATGAATGTATTTTCTTTATCATCTTCACGGAGTTCTTGTGGATCTTTAAGAAAATTGATGAATTGTAGAAAATCGAATTCACTTCTAAAATACTGAATTAAGTAGATTAGACGAGTAATCTTATTTTTTATCTTTATCTCATTACTCTAAGAATGCATATTTAATACAATATGACAATCATCTTACTTCTACGCCTATGAATAATTTATTGAATATTGCAGGATTTTTATGTTTTAACAACGTTATTTATTTTCTTATTCTTATAATGCAGATATGCTACTTATATTATACCATATCGTAATTATAAATTAATGCATAACAATGTAAGTGTAAATTTTTCACTAGGCATATATATTCTGAACTATTAGTTAGTTAAAGAGTCCGCAATCCTAAAGATTGGTTGGAAACAGCACGCCATGCCGATCTATCCTGAGCTAATCCCTTCATCTCCCTATAGCTATTCATCTCAACGCCTTCAACTATCTGACTCACATACTCCAATCTAGGCCTACCTACCCCTCTCTTTCCCTCCACTCTACCTTCTATGATCAATTGCATAATCCCCCCATGCCTAAGAATATGCCCTACTAATCTGTCTCTCCTACGCTGTAACACTCCAAATACTTCTCTTCTCCCCTACTAACTCTAGTACAGCTTCATTTGTTACTTTATCTTCCCAACCAATCCTCATCATCCTCCTATAACACCACATTTCGAATGCTTGTAATCTACGCTTCTCTTCCTTTCCTATAGTCCACGCCTCACACCCGTACAGTGCTACACTCCAAACATATACCTTCAGTAATCTTTTTCTAATACCCAAGTCAATATTTGATCTTAAAATCTGTTCTTTTTCTACGAATGCCTTCCTACCCTATGCTATCCTACACTTTATATCTACCTTGCTTCGATTATCTTTTGTGATTCTACTGCCTAAATAACAAAAATCTGACACTTCTTCGATTCTATTATCTCCTATTGAGATCCTCATTTTTCTACTGCATTCCTTTTTGTCACACCTCATCACTTTAGTTTTACCTATATTTATTTTCATGTTAAAATCCCTAGTCAATACTGCCTGCATACCATTCAATACCCTTTCTAAATTCTTTTCGCTTTCTTCCAATATAGCTATATCGTCGGCGAATCTCAGCATATATATTTTCTCTCCCTGTACATTCACACCTACACTATACTCTTCTTTTACTTTGTTTATTGCATCTTCTATATATAGATTAAATAATAACGGTGAAAGTGTACATCCCTGCCGAACTCCCTTCCCTATTTTTGAACTATTAAAAAAAAAAAAATTCTAAAGATTAAATGAAAAAATGATCATCGCTGTATTATTTCTTTTTCAATTCTTATATGTTGTACAAAATTTACATTTATGGAATTATGTTCCGCGATAGGCCTTCCAATTTTTATTTATGAGATTGAATGGTAAATTTTGAAGATGTCTCATGACGTATGCTAGTCTGCCTGCCTCTAGCCCACCCAATCTATAAAAACGTTAACTTTGCAGTAAGTTAATGTGAACGCAGGATAGACGTTAAATATTCAAAATATGGTTTAGTTCAAGTCGTACATGATAAGCTTTTATGTATAGCATAGAGGTAATTAATCTAGTTTTTATCTTGTGCTACTGAAGATGGGGGCATAGCCTTCGAAATGCGTATGTAATTTATATATTAATAATTTATATGGCAAAATTTTAAACGTTGAAATAACTTATTAGATTTACTAAAGAAAACGAAAATTAAGCAAAAATGAATTTTGCTTTATAATTTATTTCTAACCGAATGTGAGCGGCATATTTTATGTTTTACGATTATACTTCAACATAAAATACATTAAATGATATGGAAAGCGAACTTTTAAGCTAAAATCATACACGGAATATAATGGCCCCATCAATCTCTATACTAGAGATTGTTGCCCATAAATTTCAAAGTTGATTCAGAATCGTGTTGGTTTATATATCAAAGGTTACTCATACAGTTAATATGAATCTAAATTATTGCTCAAGGGAGCAGGACAACATTCTGTATTGTTTAAAGGTCATAAGAGAAAATTAAAGAATATTACTTGTTTTATGTCACGATAATTTATTTATTAAGCGATATAGTTTCGTTATTACACATTTGCAAGTCTGATAGAGACATTATAAATGTTTATTTATATATACTTAAATGTATTAAACATTAGGGGTGGGTAGTGAAATCACATTAAGCAAAGGATAAGACATTACTTTTATTTCCATATGAGAAATATATGAAAATATGCAGAATTTCAAAGCGGATTCTCAAATTTCAACAAGCCAAATTTTTTTTGTCAATTTATCAAAATAGTTGGCAAAATATTATTGAAGTCATATACAGATTTTTTTATACAGTCGTGATAAATATACGCCTAAAATTCCGAGAAATAATCTGATGAACAATAATATTGATTCACTGGACTTAATTTTAAATCAAGAATAATAATATTGAATACCAAAAGAGGCCTAAATATGAGTAGTATTTGATTACGATTGAAAATGTCTGTGTGAGTTTAGAAATAAAAATAACTAATAATTGATAGAGGCATAAAGCAGCTTTAGATTTAAATTGCTGCACGCCCTTTTTTTATTCGTAAAAAATAAGATTTCGATCCACGGATTAATCTATATTTAAAAAAAATGATATTTTATATTTAGACACTTTATATTATTTTCTGCATTATAACTGCGTGTTTCAAAAATTTCAAATAGTTTTAAATTTTATGTAAATACCAACTATTAAAATAAATTGTTTTATCTCTCTTCCATATCAATCGTTCTTTCGCTATCATTAACCTTGATTTTGGTGCGGGAATTCGATCACAATCCATTGCAAGTCTTTCGCGAATCAGAACATAAAAGCCAAACTAGCAAGAAGTCTCTCCAGCCTTAATTAACATTCCAGGGAAAAGGAAAACCTGTTGGCACGATATTATTTTAAATCGCCTTTCCATTAAGGCGAAATCGATATCTTGCGCCTCTCAACAAAGAGATTGGCAGAATCTAATTAAAAAATGACTCGCTTCCTTGCGCCGTTCCCAATGAAATCACAACACTATATTCGCGCTCTGCCTCACTTCCAGTTGCTTTTATTATAGCACGCTTGCTTCAATAAGATTTTTCGCTCTGTATATTTACTATTTACGTTAATTTTTATGTAACTTAAGCTCAGATATGTACTCGAATATATTTAGTCAAAATATTAATCACTTCAGTTTTCACATCACTTCTGGATTAAAGAAAAAAATTTTCGTTTTGTGCCTCACAGTAAATAAACCTTTTTACACCTATCTTGTAACCAAACCTTATATGACACGTACAAAAAATCATTTTTTTAATTTCTTAAAGAAATTGCAAAAATAAAAACAAAAATGCTTTAAAATAATAATAATAATAATATACTTTATTAGGACCAAGAAAGTATATAAATAAAAATAAATATACAGAAGTAAATTGACAGAAATATGGGGAAATACAAAGAAATAAAGTCTTCGTTTGTCTAAAACGCGATATTCAGCTTGGATTCAAATTGATATCAATAGCTAAATAAAAAGAAAATAAATATAAATCCAGCTCCACTTCTATATAACCCCTTGAAATGCAGTATAAAATCATAGTAATATCAAAGCAACACATTGAAAGTGAACAGAAATTGAAAATTTATACAAAATAAATAAAATTAAAATTAAAAACAAACATAAACGAATAAACTCTCAAGTATACACTTAGTATTTGACAATAAATATAAACATCGATTTTATAATAACAATAAGAAAAAACAAATTATTAATTAAAACAGAATTTACAGACGTGATGACAGTAGGAATATGTAGTTCACTCGCGAACCGTTCACTCTGAACGGTTCAATCAAATGACGCGCGTACTGTGACGATGTTTTCCAACGACCTATAGGTCACTATGACCTAGTTCATGTACTATGAACTACATCGTGCACGGTGTACGTATTGATGTAGTTGCACTAGGTCCTGAACCCGTCGTCTACTAAACCGTTCATGAATCACAACGACTCGTAAACGATGCAGTATAGTATACATTACATATACAGTACTAACATTTATAGAGTGATAAAGTGTGTTGGTGAACGGAACGAAACGGAAACTCGATGCAATATTTATATGTTGGTATCAGATTTCATTTGGAATAATATAATTAATATATTCGCAACATTAAATATGTTCTTAAATATGTCATACCATAGTAAATTTTTGCAATAATGTAAAAATAAACATCTAAATCTTATAGTTCTTCTATTTCATACTGAGTGCAGTGCAATCACTCAATATCAAATCAAAGCTTTGAAGTTTGAACAGAGAAGATTTGGAATAGAAAATATAAATTATAACGCCAAACAAAACGATTCTATCTAGTTCATTTTATTATAGTTTGTACATTTAATTTTCAAGTGTTAGTAAAGTAGTAAACATTTTCATGAGTAACTACCAATAAGTAGTTTAGAACTTCATATAAATAATCGTGAGTACCTAGAGAAGATTATATTTCCTTATATATATGTTTTGTATGAATTATAAACATTGTTGTCTTTTCTTCCTCATTCTTAATTCAAAATAAGTATTGTAATATTTCAATTTATTTATTTTTTACCATTCAATATTTTTATATTGAGAAAAAAAGAAATTATTTTCAGTATGTGCATGTATTTCATATAGGTCGTGAACTAGTTCATTTTTAAATGACGTAGTAGTTCACGACCTATAGTTCGTGAACGGTACATTGAAATGAACTACGAATTAGGTCCTCAAAGTGACCTACACTTTGCCATCGCTAAATGGGACTTCAGGCTTTCGATTTGATGAAGGGATTTAAACAAAAGAATTTTTGAAAAACTGCACATGGTCAACAGTACCGAAAATATGCAGTTTAAAAACGTATTATAAAAAGTATTATAAAAATATTTTTATATAGGGGGGCGGGGGGGGGGGGGGTGAATTGTAGAAACTAATACATTAACAAGAAAGAAATTTAATTTATAAATTTTTGTTGTACACATAATTTTCTTTGTTTCTGATACACATTTTGGAAGCATATTGCTCCCATCTTTGTATAGCGATCCAGGTCAGTTACAGAGGTATCTTATTTGTTTTATTATTGTGCTACTGAAGATGGGGGTATAGCCTTCGAAATGCGCATCGAGCTAATAAATGCTTTGTGTTACGGTTTTTGAGTGATGTTTTATACAATTATTAAACACGATAGTGACGATTTTACAATTGATTTATGATGTTTTCAAAAAAAAAACTGCAATATGATAATATCCATTGCGACTAATGTCAACTGAAGAATATTATTTACATCATGATATTAATATAGATTTTCTATTATAGTCAAATATTAATGAACAGATACAGGTGGAATATCGATTGTGCGATGACTTGACCACTCAATATCTATTCAAATAATGCATGTTATTGTTTTGATTACCACGTCATCTTGTCCATGAAAGTTCACAAAGAATATAAACATGATAATAAACTAGATCGGTTCAGATATCTAGACAAATTAAATAAATAAACACCAGGTAAATAATGAAAAATACATTTACCAATAATATGAGTATTTTATCCCACTTAATTCAACATAATGGTTGTATTTGAATAGAAATCTAAAGAAATTAGAATAATCCGAAAATAATTATAATTATAAGTAATAAACAGCTCAGCTTTACATTCGGTGCACGAAAAGACCAAAATATGTTTATTTTTAATAAATTCTTTATCATTGAAATAATTTCGATACAGATTTTTAGTTTGTGTACGATTCAACTAGTTATATAAGTACATAAGATGGATTAACATTTATGGTAATAGTTAGTTAAAGAGTCCGCAATCCTAAAGATTGGTTGGAAACAGCACGCCATGCCGATCTATCCTGGGCTAATCCCTTCATCTCCCTATAGCTATTCATCTCAACGTCTTCAACTATCTGACTCACATACTCCAATCTAGGCCTACCTACCCCTCTCTTTCCTTCCACTCTACCTTCTATGATCAATTGCATAATCCCCCCATGCCTAAGAATATGCCCTACTAATCTGTCTCTCCTACGCTGTAACACTCTCCAAATAAGAATATAATATACGATTCAATCAAATGACGGGCGTACTGTGATGATGTTTCGCAACGACCTATAGGTCACTATGACCTAGTTCGTGAACTATGAACTACATGGTAAACGGTGTACGTATTGATGTACTTGTACTAGGTCCTGAACCCGTCGTGTACTAAACTGTTCATGAATCACAACGGCTCGTAGACGATGCAGTATAGTATACATTACATATACAGTACTAACATTTATTTAGTGATAAAGTGTGTTGGTGAACGGAACGAAATAGGAAACTCGATGCAATATTTATATGTTGGTATCAGATTTCATTTGGAATAATATAATCAATATATTCGCAACATTAAATATGTTCTTAAATATGTCATACCATAGTAAATTTTGCAATAATGCAAAAATAAACATCTAAATCTTATAGTTCTTCTATTTCATACTGAGTGCAATGCAATCACTTATTATCAAGTCAAAGCTTTGAAGTTTGAACGGAGAAGATGCGGAATAGAAAATATAAATTATAACCCCGAACAAAACGATTCTATCTAGTTGATTTTATTATAGTTAGTACGTTTAATTTTCAAGTGTTAGTAAAGTAGTAAACATTTTCATCAGTAACTACCAATAAGCATTTTAGAACTTCATATAAATAATCGTGAATACCTAGAGAAGATTATATTTCTTTATATATATGTTTTGTATAAATTATAAACATTGTTGTCTTTTCTTCCTCATTCCTAATTCAAAATAAGTATTGTAATATTTCAATTTATTTATTTGTTACCATTTAATATTTTTATATTAAGAAAAAATGAGATTATTTTCAGTATGTGCATGTATTTCATATAGGTCGTGAACTAGTTCATTTTAAAAAGATGTTAGTAGTTCACGACCTATAGTTCGTGAACGGTACATTGAAATGAACCACGAACTAGGTCCTCAAAGTGACCTACAGTTTGCCATCGCTAGATGACAGGCATTGTAAGAATGAGGATTATTTCAATTTGTAGGTGTGAAATCGTAGATTCACCAGGTCATCGGTGTGTTGTAGATTGAAAATATAATTTGTACACTGATTTTTAAAGTTGTTGATATTTCCTTTTAATAAAATTGGTAGAGCATTCGATACCTTCACCGTACGAAAGCAGAAAGGTTTTTCGAAAATAGTTGAGTGGATTGGAGAGAATACGATATATTTAATATTAATAATGTAAGATTGTTACCGTGAAAAAATCTGTTGATATTTATGTGTAAGAAATGTGTCAGATGCATTTAAGGAATATAGGAGTTGCTTGTTACACAAAAGCACATGATTCAAAGAGAGTGAAGTAAGTAGGTCAAGATATAATTTCAGGCCCTTGTAAAAACGTTGACGGTTTGTTTAGAGATTGCGTAACCACCAAGATAATAGAGTAAGACTTGATAATAATCATCACACTACAATAATATTATTCAAAAAAATTTAAGTCATTAGGTATATATATAAGATTGAAACACTTCTATCATGTTGACTTTTTTATCAATTGTATATCAATCACGATTCGTGACTTTTTATCTTGTGCTACTGAAGATGGCGGCATAGCCTTCGAAATGCGCATCTAGCTATTAAATGTTTCTAGTTATAGTATTAGGGTGATATTCTATACAACAGGTGTACATTTGTATTCTTACGTCACAGGTCACAGGTTTTATATTTCCATATAAAAGTGTGACGTGTAGATGTGCACTCTGCTCAGGTTGTGTAAATAAATACGCGACAGGAATACCAACATACAATTCTCAAACTGTAAGCAATACACTACACCACTAATTTTAGAGGAAACACGAAACAGAAGTCCATTCGATCACACACCTATCAAGTCGCAGTACTTTACCGTTCCTCATTAAATTTAATTAGCTTTTTGTGCTGAAATATCTTAAATTAACTAAACTTTTCCTCATATGCTAAAGCACAACTTTACCATAGTTTTAATTGAAAACTTTTGACGTTCGTTGGAAAGTCCTATGAAAATTTCACGAATATAATATAGAATATAATCCCTTAAAATAATATGTACGAATGGTATATGTTTGCTTAAAGGATTTTGTTTGCATATTATGTTAAAGTAAATTTTATTATTTGATATGAAATAGCTATGCAGAGATTTTGTGAATACGATGAGCATATAATTCGCACTAAAAATCAATTTATACAGGGTTGGGCAGTTCTAACGAATTGGAATCCCGTGCCCAAACTAATTCAAATAGAAATGCGAAAAATTGCAATCTTATATAGAATTACGAGTTGCATACTCTAAAGTAGGTTTAAGTAAACTTTAATTATCGAATCACAAATATTACAGTCGACATTATCTTCCGTGGCAATCTTAAAGATTTATATTAATTTTAATTAAATTGTTTGTTTGGATGCTGCATTTTTCAAAAATATGTCAATATCTCAGAAACTACTAGTTTACGACAGGACATTTAATGAAAATAGTTCTATTATAATCGTATTATCTTTCAGAATAATAATATATGGGATGTTCTATTTAAAAAATCGGACTTACCTTTCAAGGAAAATGCCCCAATTGAACATGACTCTTACACATGCCTGTATGTTTCAGGAGAAAAACTGATTTACAAAAAATAATGCCATGTTAGTGGTTACTCATATTTAAAACTGTGCTACTTAAATTCTCTACCTAAGTAAGTTATGATTTTTAGAAATTGGGCTTGCAATGAACCATTTTTTTACAAAATTGCTAATATCTTGGCAACGCCGCATTCTAACAAATTAGAATTTACGTGTTCATAAGTATTTGAACGTTTGCTATGAAATGGGATCAAATATACATAGTGTTCCATTTAAAAAAATAAGACCCGTTTTAATTGCGCTTTCATGCTTCATCCTGTATACTTGAAAATAATTTTACAGTGTGGGACTCATAATTCTATATAATATTGCAATTTTTAGCATTTCTATTTGAATTAGTTTAGGCAGGGGATTCGGATTCGTTAGAACTGCCTAACCCTGTATATCTATCTATATTTAGAAGTGCTAAAGTTCAGTAAAGCTAAGTTTTAATTTTTTAAAGCCGTTCTATTTATATTTGAAAGTCTAATGTTATAAAGTATAATTATTATAAAGAACAAAAATTACATTTTAAAGTTTTATAAGAATACTACTAATATTATTAGAGCTACACAAAAATGAACGTGCTAATGATTCTGATCAATTCTTTTGATCATTCTATCCACAATTGAATCTTTATATTTGAAATAAAAATTTGTGAAAAAAAAATCAATTTTATTCGCATTAGGTATTACTTTTACCATTATTTACTTTTTATTAAGTACAAACACAACACAACAAAAATATATTGACACGTGCAAGAAACGGGAGTCCAAACAAGAGATTTATTTAACATTCTACAGTATAGGTATTAATAGTAACTTTACTACAAATTTAACCTTAATCAAAACGTTGTTATAATTTGAATTCAAAACAGATATATTTATGTCTTCAAAAGTATCCATCCTTTAAATAGTTTTATAGCATTTATTTTGGAAAGTTTCAATCATCAAATAAATTGTCTTATAATCCTACAAATTTATAGGTTTTTTTATGAATTAAAAAATATAAAACTCGGCAATATTCGTATTTATTACTATTAGAACCTATAATTTTAGGTAGACTATTTTTCATTTCTAAAATTATAACCTTAAGTAAATTCATTCTTGTGATTGTCCACAAACAATAAGTTGACGCTGCTGAGCAGATTTACCTCCTCATTGTGTACATAGGGTCACATTTGCTTATTTGCCCAACTGAAAATTAATTCACAGGAGCAGATAATCCATTCTGAGCTAATTCTGGCTGGAGGTAGGCGTAATCGGATTACAGAGCAATGTTCTCTTTGTTACAACAGTTTCTTGGTTGTATTGAATAGTATAGATAAAAGCCTCGTCTAATTCTACAGGGTGTGATCATTTTGTATTCGATTCAGTATTAGATAAACACTAAATGTACACTAAATTTTCTAGTGAGAAAATTATTCCATAAATAAACATTGAACTGAATATTACTAACATTTCTTCTCACACTTATGAAGTTTTATTTTTAATTTTACATTATGTCAATCTGATCTAAGCTATTTACTCAATTTCTCTACTCTTTTCGATACTATTTGATATAGGTATACTCTAATCTGGGTAACTCAACCTCCTTTCTTTATACGCTACCTTCAATAAATACTTGCATACAGTTTGTTCGCTATAAGTTAGCCTCGGGTCGCGCAGATAACGAAGGGATATTCGGCATTCTCCGTGAAGAGAAGGCGGTTCTTCTCTTCAACTCTGTCGACCAGTGGCGTTCCCAATACATTTGTCGTTCTTACCATGTTCGTAATATAAGACATTTTTTTGGGCACTGTTTTTCACTTGTGCCCATATTAAACTGAAACATTGTTTAAAACATTTTTAGATTACAGAGCTATAAAATATATAAGAAAATCCATATTTTTTTATTTATATCTATATTAGTTTATACATGAGATTCCGCCACTGGCACTGGCGGCCTATCCTGTATATAACCTATACCTGCAGCCAAAGTCTAAAACTGTCAAATGGCAGATCTATAATACAAATGTTAAACTTGCATTTACAATATACTATCTATCTTATTTCTTTCTAATTCTGAATAAATGCACCTATCTTTGTTGCACTGTGTACAGTCTCTCAAGGGTCGAGGGTCCATGAATTTCGTACTGAATCTCGACCCTGCAAAATAACGTCTGTACCACATCATTCTTATGCACAACTTATTCCTTTTTGCCGTTTTCTAAACACAAAATTCTGGATTATGCATTGAAAATTAACTACGCTAATTATAATAAATTAACTAATAATAATAAATCCATTTATTGGCATATAGGAATGTACAGACAAAATGAATGCCCTCAAATAATAAGCTTTATAAGATATAAGGCTCATCCTTGCTCTTCCTGGCGCACCTGTATGATAATATTCATACGGGTTGTTCGCTATAAGTTTGCCTCTGGTCGCGCAGATAACGAAGGGATATTTTCGGCATTCTCCGTGAAGAGAAGGCGGTTCTTCTCTTCAACTCTCTCGACCAGTGGCGTTCCCAATACATTTGTCGTTCTTACCATGTTCGTAACATAAGAAATGTTTTTGGGCAAAAATTTTGGGCACTGTTTTTCGCTTGTGCTCATATTAGTTCTATAGGATTCAAAGCCGGATGATAAGGGGGTAAACGTAAAACTCTGTGTCCATGGTCTGTGAAAAGTGTGTCAAATTTATATGTAATATGATTCTTTTTACGAGATTTTATAATGTCGTACAGCTGGGGCTTTAACATTAGATGCGTGAATGGAATTTGTTCTTCGGACAAACCATTTTACCATATCCTGATTAGGAGCATTGCTCTTTGGCGCACGATTAATTTGCATGTTATGGTGATGCGCTTTGTCGATGATAACTACGGAATCCTCCGATAAATTTGGTAACAATTTATCTGTTATCCATTTTCCGTCATTTTCACCATTCATTTCATGGGGATAGTTTTCACTTTTTATACCCGACTGAAATATTGTTAAACAATTTGGTACAAAGCCACTTTCACCACCGGCATGAATTATTATTAAACGTTGACCCTTTAAGATATTCGTATGCAGTCCTTCATTGGAATTATCACTACACGATTTCGACTGAGTATGTCCGTCGTGAATATATGTCTCGTCGATATAAATTATTGATTTTCCTAATTGTCGATAGTATTTAATTAATTGTAAATAATTAATTCGTAAAACTCGAATATCGTGCCTTTCAATTAAAACTTTACGATTATTTTTTGTGCTTCTAAACTTAAATCCTAAATCATGTACAATATGATTTAAGGAACTTTTATGTCGTTCCTATCCTAAGTCACTGTATAGTTTTCACGTAATATTTTAAGCGTAACTCTTGTATTTTCAGTTTTGTGAAAATTATATATTATATTTCGAAAGTCACACTTTTCAAAATCTTCTAAATGTCGTATAGTCGCCTTTCAAATACACTTCTTTCCTGGTGTAGAAAATGTCGGTTCACTTTCATTACCTGGAGCTTCACCTTCCTTTATAATTGTAGCTACCATTTTTATGGACACTTTGGTTGTTGCGGATACTCTTTCCTTTACTTCCTTCGATGACAAATTGCCATCAGATTTAAAGTATTTATACACATTGAAAATCAATTCCCTTGATTGGCTATCGATTACTTTACCATTTAAACGCGAACTCATTTTGATAGTAGGTTGTTACGCCACTGATAGTACACATACTGAAAGGTGCCAAGGAATGAATGATTGTAGGTGCGTCTTAAGCAATAGCAATTGCACCCTCACTATTTTTGGACAAGTGCGCATCTCATGGCCAGGCAAATTAAACGCGAACAGACCCCTGTGTTATTTTTCAAATAGTTACGCCGTACCGCCATCTTCCTTTGTCATTATTTATTTCCAAAAATAAGAAATAAATGTAACTTTCTCCAAAAATCGTCGGTTATTCCTTATGCTAATCCAGCAGTATATGATGTCAATTAATATTTAATTCATTCTGTATATTTTCATTAGTTTCATTTCTAGAACCCCTAAATATATTCTTCAAAATCATGTAACTTCCCAATTACATTACAGTAACAAGTTGTTTTTAGTACAGGTACCTTCATTGGTAGCGTTATTATCAATCTTAAATATTACGAAGTATAATTATGTTGCACCACGGTTGTGCAATACTGAAGAAGTGCCTTTATTTACTGATGCTCGACGAATCAGAGTAGATGAAACTCATTTAAATTTTGTACGCTATAGGCATATAGATATAAATTCAGTAATTTCATTGCGATAACTTATTAGCATTGATTTGTGTTAATCAAATTCCAATAGCGGTCCATGCAGTAATTTCCAAAATCGATATGGTAATATATAAAATAGGCACACCGTTTTGTATGGCCCTTCTGTCTGTATCGCCCCTAAGCACTGACCCATTGAGTCCGCGGATTTAACAAATCATTATAATTATATACCTTTACCTTATATATATATATATATATATATATATATATATAATAATTTGGCAAAAAATCTGAAAAAAGCCATCATTTTGTTTGCGTGTGCACTATACAAGTACATTTGTAAACTGTTTGTAATAGTTTGGAGGGGCTAAATAACAAGAAGTGGAGGAACGACGCCCACCAAACTCTGTGTCTCTTCTTCAAATATCCAACAAGAGAATAGTTGTAATGTATTAATGACGCAAATTGTTTGCAACTTTTGCGTACCTTATATAAAATAACCTGAAGGCCAGTGGCGTGTTTATAAGTTTCAGTAAAAGATGTTTGTTTCACAATTCACAATTACTTGTGAATGTCATATTTAATATGCAAACGATTTTTATTTCGCATAACTGCTCTTTAAAAATATATAAAATTTGACTTTATTATATATTTATGCAGAAAGGTGTTTAAACCATTAAACAATAATATATAATAATATTAATAATATATGCAGTATATATATAATAAGAAAAAAGTTTTTATTTACTTTTCGGGTATACTATATTTAAGTTGTACAATCTCTAAATGAGGAAACTGAAATGAAAAATCCAACTGAAAAATCTCCAGCTTGCTAAATCACATTATTATATTCTGTATTTTTAGGTCATCTTCAAGACAGGTTTTATTTATTCTTCAATTATATAAAATTTTAGCTTAATACAGAGGCATTCAATTCTTATTAATCTCTTTTACTATATACTTTTCAGAATGTACGCTTTTAAAGACCAAGTTTTTGATTTAATAAGACGATCTTCTTTTTAGCAAGAAATGTTTAAATATATACCGATTTATTGTGTGGTGTACCCTTTAAATATATATCTGTGATATGACGATTTTGAGAAAATTGAGTTCGTATTCTAAATATGCATTTAAAGTTATATTTTCCACAATAATATTGCAGTAACTTTTCTCGATGGTGATGAAATAATACGACACGGTTGAATATGCGAACGCTGAATAAAGAAATTAGAGTGAATAGAAATTTAAACTAAAACATTCAGTGAAAATGCGATAATCATTTTAATATTTTCCTTTAAAATATGTTATATTTGAGTAATATTAATTCTTTTAACTTTAGGATATATTTATTTAAAAAAAAATTATGATGATGCACAAATATAAAATATTTATTCAAAGCTTAACTATCAGGTTTTATTTTTGTGCGTTACGAAATGTGATTGCCTTGCTCTTAGTTGGCAGTGGAAGCTATAAATTGTTCTCGTCGAGTCTCTAAATTGAATGCAGAGGTATTCAGAGAGTACTCTTGCATGTAGAGTCGCATATAATTCAATAGTGTCCCAAATTTGAGCTTTCATATGTAAATTTTTGCTTTATATCACTTTTAACAAAAATCAAACAACTACCTGTGAAGGGAACGTTCGTTATTTATAAAACTATATTCTTTCATATTCATATTCGTAGTATTCATATTCGTATTTCATATTCGTTTAGCTTTTGTCATTATTTTCGACTCAATCTGGCCAAAGTTGTAAAGTTGGTGAGTTGTAATTATTTTATAGAACTTTATTTCATAATTTAAATAATTGATGACTATTTTACACAAAAACTAATTATAAATAATTTGCATTTATATCCATGCTATTTTTGCTTTCTTGCTATTTTTGATTTATTTCTTTCCGCATTTTGATTTCCACTAGTATCTACACAAAATTTCTTTAAAAACCGTTCTTACAATAAATAAATTGGAAAATTTTACGTTATTACAATTTTTTTTTCCACAACTTTTTTCGGTTCTTGGAGAAATCTGTTAATTCAATCACCAGTGCTTTCGCGAGTATGGCATTATAAATGATATAATAAGAAATTAATGCTATTTCAATAATAAATCGCATTAAAACTGCGTGTATTGAAATAAATTCACGGATGGCTAATATTAAGTGGAATAATAAAAAATTATAAAAACAAAATAAAACGAAAACAGTTTTGTTTTTAGTTTAAGGAGTCCGCAATCCTAAAGATTGGTTGGAAACAGCACGCCATGCCGATCTATCCTGAGCTAATCCCTTCATCTCCCTATAGCTATTCATCTCAACGTCTTCAACTATCTGACTCACATACTCCAATCTAGGCCTACCTACCCCTCTCTTTCCCTCCACTCTACCTTCTATGATCAATTGCATAATCCCCCCATGCCTAAGAATATGCCATACTAATCTGTCTCTCCTACGCTGTAACACTCTCCAAATACTTCTCTTCTCCCCTACTAACTCTAGTACAGCTTCATTTGTTACTTTATCTTCCCAACCAATCCTCATCATCCTCCTATAACACCACATTTCGAATGCTTGTAATCTACGCTTCTCTTCCTTTCCTATAGTCCACGCCTCACACCCGTACAGTGCTACACTCCAAACATATACCTTCAGTAATCTTTTTCTAATACCCAAGTCAATATTTGATCTTAACATCTGTTCTTTTTCTACGAATGCCTTCCTACCCTGTGCTATCCTACACTTTATATCTACCTTGCTTCGATTATCTTTTGTGATTCTACTGCCTAAATAACAAAAATCTGACACTTCTTCGATTCTATTATCTCCTATTGTGATCCTCATTTTTCTACTGCATTCCTTTTTGTCACACCTCATCACTTTAGTTTTACCTATATTTATTTTCATGTTAAAATCCCTAGTCAATACTGCCTGTATACCATTCAATATTTGTTAAATTGATGAAATTAAATTATTTTTTTAAACCTTAATTTATTAAATGTAAGCTAAAGGAAAGACCAAATTATTAAAAAGAATGTGTAAAAAGTTGAAATTATATAAATAGAGGCGCGTCGAATTTAGATTGTTCATATTTCTTACAGTACAACATACATTAATTCATGATACTATAAAACATAAATATTTCATAATCTCATAAGTATAGGAAGTATATACACATATGTATCTTTTTAAAAATATTATTTTTGAAGTCACCGTCTTAATGACAAGAAACGTTTAGGAAAGGTAAATGTAGGATTAAAGTAGCTTTGAAGTAATAGTCAATGATTATAAAATCATCACTACAGCGCTAAATAATTGTATAAAATATAACACAAATACCACGACATAAAACATTTGATAACTAGTAGTACAAGTCTCAACAGTTTTATGACAATCCCGTTGAGTAAAAGAGGTATTTTATTTAGGTGGTTCTTGTACTACTGAAGATATAAGCATGGCCTTCGAAATGCTCGTCTGGATATTAAATGCCAGTACCAGTTTGTTGCACTAGGTCCATTTTTATGTTGTTTCTGACCTAGGCAGATATGCTTGCTGGATTATATTAAGAATTTTGTATGTAAGAATAAAACACGTTCGTTTATCCGAGTTTTCTTGCCTTTTGCCAACACGATAGTGCAAACATAACGAAAGTCTCCTCCAGTTTTTGCATATTGTTAAATGCGGAGTTAAATAGTTAAATAGTCCTAAATCCTAAGGATTGGTTGGAAACAGCAGGCCATCTATCAATCTACCCCGAGCTAATTCATTCATATCCCTATAGCTATTCATCCCACACGTCCTCCACTATCTGACCCACATACTCCAATCTAGGCCTACCTACCCATTTCTTTCCCTCTACTTTACCTTCAATAACTAATTGCATATTATCCCATGTCTAAGAATGTGACCTACTAGTCTATCGCTCCTGCGCTGTAATACACTCCAAATACTTCTCTTCTCCCCTACTAACTCTGGTACAGCTTCATTTGTTACTTTATCTTCCCAACAAATCCTCATTATCCTCCTGTAGCACCACATTTCAAATGCTTCTATTCTACGTTACTCTTCTTTACCTATAGTCCACGACTCACACCCGTACAATGCTACACTCCACACGTATGCCTTCGGTAATCTTTTTCTAATACCCAAGTCAATATTTGATCTTAAAATCTGCTCCTTTTCTACGAATGCCTTCCTACCCCGTGCTATCCTGTATTTTATATCTACCTTACTTCGGTTATCCTTTGTAATCCTACTTCATAAATAAGAATAGTCTGATACTTCTTCTATTCTATCATCTCCTATTCTTATCCTCATTTTTCGCTTGCATTCCTTTTTGTCACACCTCATGAATTTGATCTTACTTAGATTTATTTTCATGTTATAATCCCTAGTCATTACTTCATACATACCAAGTGGAGAACTAGTATTATTTAAGAATATGTAGAACTATTGTTTTCCTTTAAGTATCGTCTGAATTCGGGTATGCGAACGAATTGGTAAAATCTTTTGTTTTAAAGTTAAATGATTAATATTAAAAATTCTTATATAATTTTTTGCTTCTAATTCAGTGGCGGTTCCTTATGAAGGCCGCGGGGCTGCGCGCCCCTCCTGAACATTGAGCGCATCATCGTAGATATATAATTGTATTGCGTTATTTTATCTCGGCATTATTTTTCCTAAAAGATAAAGCTTGCGCCGCGAACATTCATAACACTCATGACGTATACGATATGGCAGCTAGCAAGTACCAGTCAAATGCATATGCCCTATCTTTTGGAAGCGCTAAAATTAGAGCGACTGTATGCAGTATATCTTCGCAATATAGCTATTTCGTTAATATGTTGTACAAATTCTAGCGCCACCCAGCCACACAGTACGGGTTAAATGCATATGCACTCATCTCACTCTATTGCAAGCAATAGGTGAGAGCGACCGTATGCAGTATGTGTTCTCTATTTCTTCGGTCCGCTTGTACTATATAACGACTAGTGTACAACATTCCAATGGCTATGGATGAGTCATAGCAACGTGACGTCACGCTGCTTGTACAGCGAGAATATATATCGTTGTTTATGCTACAGTGGGCTACGATTCTTTAGCGTCCCAACAGAGAAGCCTTGTCTAGTATATACTAAAATTGATATAGAATAGCCAGATAAGACAGTTGCATTGTTCTGTGTAGTTACGTATGTACGATTTTGCCACGTGTTTCTCCAAGAATATATTTAATAGAAATAATTTAATAAAAATTAATAGTGTTAGTTCTTTATGGAAAATAAAGTTTTGTAGACCTTCTCTTGAGGACAAAATAAAAATTAAAGATTTAGGTAGGCCATTGCCTGATTTAAATTTATCGCAAACTTGTGCAAGGAGTGCACAAAACAGGACATTTATGCGGCGTTTTACAAGAGATATATACAAAAATATATATAACACAGATGAAGGACAGATTCTCATATCGTGGCCATCTACAAGCCGCTGAGTTATTTAACACGAAATCGATGCCAACATTTTCTAAACAATTTCCAGTGGACCTTTTGGAAACCGTGTGTCATACATATCCATTTTTGAATAAAACCAGATTAAAAACAGAATTAGAAGTCATTTACTCGCGTCCGGATGTGGTTGTCAAGTTTCCAACTAATTGTACTTCTTTCCATGTATATTAAATTACTACCCTGTAGCAACTGGGCCAGAATAGGTATGATAGATTTGCATCACCTTCCTGATAAAATAAGAAAGCATGAATCACCTCGAGTCCATATTAGTTCATGCGCACAGTTGGCTTTACTTGGCAAAGTAAACATCATGACTCGCTTAGTTCTGCATATCGCAAACAAAACATGTAATAGAATATAACGAACAAGTGAGGAGGAATCGCTATATTTAAAAACGCATTATTTGTTGCGTGAAATTTTGCAGTGATTTTGAATTAGCTCTCAGAGGTCACCGCGAGAATGAAGAATCGGGAAATCGTGGAATATTTAGAGAATTGGTCGATTTTTCTGCAGAATTAGATTTTACATTGCGAGAACATCTGCAAGACGCTACGGTTTTCAAGGGAACCTCTAAAACAATACAAAATGATATTTTAGATAGTATGCTTGCGGTATGCAAAGAGGAAATTTGTAGTCAAATTAAAAAATCCGATTTTTTTGGTTTTCAGTGCGACAAAACTACGGATGTTATGAATTGGTGCCAAACGGTATTGATATTTAGATATGTTTTTGATGGAACTATTTGTGAGCATTTTTGGAGCTTAATTAGGACTATAATTCATATTAGGACTCATAATAAAACCAGATTAAAAACAGAATTAGAAGTCATTTACTCACGCCCGGATTCTTATCAAATAATTGGAGTCACAAATTTTCTTTCATTATTGCTACAAAATAATCTCAGTGAAACTTTCCCGGAAACTATAAAAATCTTTAAAATTATTTTAACAACCCCGATGACCACTTTTGAATCAAAACGTTGTTTTTCAACACTTAAAAGAATCAATTTTTTTTGCGAAATTCTATGGGTAATGATCGTTTAAACGCGTTGGCGATGATGTGTATTAATAAAAATGTGGTGCAAGATATTTACAATTTTAACGAAAAAGTTTTGGAAAAGTTTATATCAATGAAAGATAGAAGAGTGGAATTCACTTTCAAGAAATGATTGAATTTAATCATTTTGCATCCATTTTAGGTAAGATTTCTCACTATTATGTTATTTTTTTGCAATGTCACGAGCCACCACTGTTCTAATTAATAGTGCTTGAATGCACAATTTTACTTGACAAATTACGTATATAACACCTTACTATGCCATATTCCCTAAAACTCTTATATGATATAATGCTGTCATGTAGGTAGTAAGCGCGGATTAAGCTAGCTTAGAACTTGCACTTGTGACCGAAATTATCCGTTGTCTATGTCCCTACTTGTAAACTAAGTTATCAAATATGATTTTAGTTCTAATATAGCGATTAGTTTCCGTCTGTTCAAACTCTACCGCAAATGTAATATTTTAAAGTTCCAAAATTCCGGTTAGATAAGCATCATTTATTGAAATGGCCAGCGTGGTAAATTATGTCTAGCGTAATATATATTTGTAAAAAAGACCATGTCGATCAGTGGCGATTTCTTTCGAGGCTGCACTCAACACAACACGATGTGGCGGCGAGCAAGTATGAGTCAAATGCATATGCACTCATCCTATCTTTTGCAAGCGGTAGAGTGAGAGCGACCGTATGCAGTATATCATCTGTTTCTTTGGTTCGCGTATCGTATGAGCCGCAAACAAAATAGCGGCCCGTGTTGCTATGGCAACCTGACGTCACGCTGCTTCTACAGCTAAGAATATATCGTTGTTGTAAGCTATTCCGGGCCGCAATTCTTTAGCGTCCCAACAGAGAAGCCTAGTGTAGTCTATACGAAAATGGATATAGAATAGCCAGATAAGACAGTTGCATTGTTCTGTGTAGTTACGTATGTATGATTTTGCCACGTCTTTCTCTAAGAATATATTTGATAGAAATAATTTAATAAAAATGAATAGTGTTAGTTCTTTATGGAAAATAGAGTTTCGTAGACCTTCTCTTGAGGACAAAATAAAAATTAAAGAATTAGGTAGGCCATTGCCTGATTTAAATTGATCACAAACTTGTGCAAGGAGTGTTTATATCAATGAAAGATAGAAGAGCGGAATACCACTTTCAAGAAATGATTGAATTTAATCATTTTGCATCCATTTCAAATAAGATTTCTTACTATTATGTTATTTTTTAAGAAATGCGCCCCCCTCGATTGAAATGTCAAGAGCTGCCACCGGTGTCGATGGTGTGCCAACACAGCGCACATGCTTCTTAGGGGCTAGACACGGGCAACGACACCTTCCGTTATAGAGCGGT
Organism: Leptodirus hochenwartii; assembly: GCA_947310635.1. Lineage (NCBI taxonomy): Eukaryota > Metazoa > Arthropoda > Insecta > Coleoptera > Leiodidae > Leptodirus > Leptodirus hochenwartii. The sequence goes on from OX371176.1 coordinate 41,743,766, forward strand.
CCTTATTAAGGAGGTTCCGGTTTATACGAAAAATTGTGGGATTAGAAATCAGCTTTGCATTTTTCTCAAGACTATAACATTCGCTCCGATAATAGAATCGTACATTGCAACAGTTGATAGTTGTTCATCCTTCCTATTCGAATTATGTTAAATGTTGTGTATTATTTTAAAGATTATATTTTAATATTATCCCTTTCGTTATCATACATTTCTTATGCTTATATATCTTATTGAAATTAGTTCATTTAAACTGTTATGAATTATTCCGAGTTGAATGCTTATTTTATTGTATTGCAGAATTCAGATTCAGGTCTGATCTCCGCCTGTACATTTAATTTATTTAATGAAAACTAAATTATCCTTTTAGTTGTTTTAGTTTGGATGATGACATAACTTCACGATGATCAAAATCATATACGGAAATATAAATATACAATTCACAATTAACGACCGAATTTTATTTAGTTTTTATCTTGTGCTACTGAAGATGGGGGCATAGCCTTCGAAACGCGCATCTAGCTATTAAATGCTTTGTATAATGGCATTTGTTTGATTTTCTATTGAATTACTTAAATTTACAATTAAGTTTTGTATCTCTTAATAAAAAAGGCAAATCACAGGAAATGTCACACCATCTTCAATGTGGTCTTTTCACATGTTAATTTTTTCATATGTTACGATCCCAACAAAAACGATCCCAAAACTAATCGAGCAGCAGTTTGCCGACCACCGGATATATACATATAAGCACTAATACCAACACAATAAACACATTAACGATTTCCACTTTTACTCAAGCGACCACGATGCACTCTGTTGTGAAAATAAGCTTTATTTAGTGCCTGCTAATCCACGTTGTTCTAATTTACAACGTCACCTTGCGCATTAACAACCCGCAGCGAATTTCCACTATACACGGGATCGTCTATTAGAAGTTTAGGAAAATCCGTGATAAAAACATCCATGCACCAATAGAATAAGCAGATTACTTAAATCATATGGTACATACTGAGGGATATAGATAATTCGCGTTGTTACAGGGTGAATCAATAAGAATGGGATACCGAAGAACTGGAAATTACTTAATTGAAAATTTGAAGATTAAGAAACATACAGTGATAAAATATTAATGGCGAATTAGATATAGAATGTGGAAGTGGGAATTACTTTATCATATCGTATTTTTCCAACATATTACGTGTTAGGGTTGACTTGTGTGAAACCAGTAAAGAAAACGCATCTAAAACGCAACGTAATACGGATTGTACGGAACGGATAGCTAAAAGAAAATTATTATTTTTACCCTTACCAAGAAATATCACGTCACCAAAATTTGCTCCGAATAGAAGGGTACCCGAAGCTATTGGAAACTAATAACAAATTTAGTCCCACTACTTTCAGAGTGGCGATATGAATAAATGCAAACTTGTTATATATTGTACAACATCCCTAAATTGATCATCGCTAAATAAGAGATATCATATCATTATATCTCTCTTTTAAAATATAACGGAAATATGAATGCATATAATATATAAGAAAAAAAAAATGTGATAAAAAATACACCTGTTGAAATTTGAATTTTTGTAAAACTAAGGATAGGCAGAATAATATTTAATGTATCTAAAATTATAATATAGAATATCACTCAAATATCTAAAATTGTTCGGTGCTTATGTCTAATTTAATTGAACTACATATTTCAGTTCAAGAGATCACAAAAAAAATCATATTACAATCTTTTTAATAATATTTTGATCGCTGTTGGTTATTTCTAGATTTACATGATTATATTTTCGCAACTTACAAAAGTACCAACTAATTATTGATAAATTAAAAATAGATATATAATTGTATATGTTTGATATACATATACTGAATTTTATTGCTGCTTTATATTCTTTTTTTGTCTATTGATTAAAGCTTGCAAAATTTATTCATATACGAGTATGTATATGCAAAATAATCCTGCGAATCCTACATGACCGAAAAGAAGTGAATTTTAAGTATATGTGCCTTGCAGAAAATGAATAGATAATGACATATTTATAAAATCAATTACTCCAGCCATTTTTTAAATTTTGGTTTTGTTTCAAGTCTGCCAACGTACCATAGATTAATGCAGATACAAAAGATAATTCTTTTAATTATACATACGCCAGGTTGGTTGAATGGGTAAATGCCCACCATGAGTGAAATACATCAAATTAAATTTATAATGATATGGCCGAAGATATTGTTAAAGATTATTTATAGGAGATTAGAAAATAAAGTAGAGGAAAGGCTAGGAGAAGATCAGTTTGGTTTTAGGAAAAACAGAGGGACGAGAGAGGCGATTCTAGCACTAAGAACGGTAGTAGAAAAAAGAAAGAGGGTAGGAAAGGTAACTTGCATAGCTTTTGTAGATTTAGAAAAGGCATTTGATAATGTAGATTGGGACATAATGTTTAGAATTTTAAAAGAAACGGGTATAGATTATAAGGATAGGAGAATAATTTTTAATTTATATAAACACCAAACTGCCTTAGTTAGAATTGAGGGGGAAGAAGAGGTAGCAAAAATAGGGAAGGGAGTTCGGCAGGGATGTACACTCTCACCGTTATTATTTAATCTATATATAGAAGATGCAATAAACAAAGTAAAAGAAGAGTATAGTGTAGGTGTGAATGTACAGGGAGAGAAAATATATATGCTGAGATTCGCCGACGATATAGCTATATTGGAAGAAAGCGAAAAGAATTTAGAAAGGGTATTGAATGGTATGCAGGCAGTATTGACTAGGGATTTTAACATGAAAATAAATATAGGTAAAACTAAAGTGATGAGGTGTGACAAAAAGGAATGCAGTAGAAAAATGAGGATCACAATAGGAGATAATAGAATCGAAGAAGTGTCAGATTTTTGTTATTTAGGCAGTAGAATCACAAAAGATAATCGAAGCAAGGTAGATATAAAGTGTAGGATAGCACAGGGTAGGAAGGCATTCGTAGAAAAAGAACAGATTTTAAGATCAAATATTGACTTGGGTATTAGAAAAAGATTACTGAAGGTATATGTTTGGAGTGTAGCACTGTACGGGTGTGAGGCGTGGACTATAGGAAAGGAAGAGAAGCGTAGATTAGAAGCACTTGAAATGTGGTGTTATAGGAGGATGATGAGGATTGGTTGGGAAGATAAAGTAACAAATGGAGCTGTACTAGAGTTAGTAGGGGAGAAGAGAAGTATCTGGAGAGTGTTACAGCGTAGGAGAGACAGATTAGTAGGGCATATTTTTAGGCATGGGGGGATTATGCAATTGATCATAGAAGGTAGAGTGGAGGGAAAGAGAGGGGTAGGTAGGCCTAGATTGGAGTATGTGAGTCAGATAGTTGAAGACGTTGAGATGAATAGCTATAGGGAGATGAAGGGATTAGCTCAGGATAGATCGGCATGGCGTGCTGTTTCCAACCAATCTTTAGGATTGCGGACTCTTTAACTTAATGGCCGAAGCATACAATTATTCGTTCAGTAAATAAATCATTGTGATATGAAAACAACACAATATTCTTTTATTTCTCATAAATCTAAGCTTAGGGTGGAATCGTTCCCCATGACTTGAGCATATGAATGCATAAAATAAAAATATAATCCTAATTTAGTTGAATTTTCTGTAAGCTGTAAGCTTTTTATTATACGGAATTGCTAGACTAGACTTAATACAAAAATGCAACATATGTATGCACAAACAATGTGTTCTTTTACACAAATACAATTGAAAGCAACGCTTAATGTATACTATACAATGCAGGACGAGTGTTTAATGCGATCCGCTGTTTGCCTTTTCCTTTTAATATATATTTTACTTCATGTTGAAGCAACAAGTATTTCATTATATCTGTTAAAATGAGCCTTTTTATTAACTTGTTATGCTAAACATGTGGTATTTCATCGCTGTAACAAATATACTGTTAAAAATGCAACTATGAAATATAAAATTCGATCCGAGTTTAAAATTTATATAATTGCATAGGAAGTTCGAGAATTTTTAAATAGTTATAGACCACATCATGCTACAATACTATATTTTTATTACGTGCATTTGATAAAGTTTAGAAAACACATACAATATAACATTTAGAATCAATACTTTTCAATTTCCCCCAAAAAGTATATACGAGCGAAATTTTTATTTAATAAATATAACAATTTATTTCATTTTAAAAATTATCACAAACGGTTATCACGATTCGTGACGGAGGTATTTAGCTTTTATCTTGTGCTACTGAAGATGGGGGCATAGCCTTAGAAATGCGCATCTAGCTACTTAAAGCTTTAAGTTACGGTATTTGGGTGATATTCTATACCATAATTTATTTCATATTTTGTATAAATTTTTATTGAATATTTTATACATATAAAGTAATAGTCGTAATAATGTAAAATAAAGTAATACTAGTAGATAGTACATGATAGTAAAAAAAAAGTTTGGTGGAAAAGAGGGACCAAGTTTATTCATAACAAATTAGTATATGCAAATTGTAGGTTATATGAAAATTAACAACAGGATTTAAAATATTTTTTTAACATGCGTTTTATAACGTACGTAGAGAATAATTACGAAATCGATTCATTTTCCGATTTATATAATTCCGGGGAAAATGTAAAAATCTTGATATTACATCATACTTGTTACGCTAAATAATTTAAAAATGAATTAGACTATATGTTTTCCAAATATAGCTTCGTTCAAATACGACGATTAAAACGTTTCTCATCTCATTCTGAAAATGCGTTTGAAATTATTTTTTAATGAACAGCTGCTTAGTTATAATAAAAATTCTTTTCCTTCAAATTCTTAAATTGTTGTTTCGAGTTAAGCAATCTAAAATTTCTAGTTCATAGCTCAGACACGATTCGAGATCGTTTTACACGACCTTGTGAAATTGCTTTTATTAATTTATAGAAAACCATTGATACATATAAGAAAATCTTCTGCAGTTTCAATTTTCTTAAATAATTTTATGGTTATACCATTTTATATATAGCGTTAAACCAAGCCAAGAATAAAAAAATCAAATAAACCTAAAACAAGGAGCAGTACTATCGTAGAAACCAAAGACGTATTATAAGATATAAGACACACGTTTATATATTGTAAAGAAAGGATATGTATAGGCAAAGAAGGAGGACTAACAACATTTGGTTTTTTATGCTGTTTAGGGTATCTGCGAAATATGTCGCCTTGAAAATCCCTTTGAATTTTCTGCAACAAAAATACACACAATGGACCAAAGGAAATGGCATAAGTATAAGACGAATTGTTCCGTCTATGCTATGCGCAACGCTTTATTAAATATGCAACGAAAAATATGGGACTTGCCAGAAGATTGTCATTGCACTTACTTTATACATCCCTGCCTGTAACATATATAAATATGTATAAGTAAAAGATGCAAAAAGATTTTGAATGTTCGAATAATAGTTTAACATTTTTTTACTCGAAACGGAGATTTTTAACTTTACAGTTTAAGATAAATATATGATACATACAGCTCATTTTTTTTAAATTGGCGGAGAATTTTGGTAGTCGTCTGCGCATAGGTTTGTGCTTATCGGGGTTATACAGTACCAGTGGTGCCACACAACAAAAAATACTCCAGGTCTACGTATTTAAATTTGTCACTATTTTATAGCTATTGTACAAATTAATTATGACGTAAATATGATACTATAATGAATATTTATCAACATTTCTTATATTCTAGTATAACTTTTCTGCATTTTGTATTAATTTCAAAGAATTCATTCTAATTGCATAAAATGGTTATAACTGTGCGTGGTGATTTGTCAAAATTGCATTTCTTAGGACGCACTCCTTCTGCACAAGACACACCTACTTATTCTTTGGAGAAGACAGAAGCGTAGCGTGTTTTGTTAGAATTATATTTATTGAAATAAAAGTTATATTTTTGTTCAAAATCGAAATAATATTCTATGCCCAGCTTAAAGTCAACCCAAAGCTAATAGGTAACTGTTTATTAGTAATTATAAATTGCGTGCACTTATTTATTATCAATTTTTATTAAGTAATGAATAGGCGCCATATTTGACTTCATATAATTTTTAAATAATATTAGTGATACTTTGCATGAATTTGCAAAAAAAATGTACTGCACTGGAATATTCAATGTGCTACACGACTGATACCATACTATTTCGAATAGCACTGCTATGTACTGTATTGGTCAAGCCATTATGCCGGTTTTGATTTATGATGCGTATACTTCTGTCATTCTCCGCCAATTAAAAAAAAACGATGTGTACCATGTGTTTCGTAGTCAGGATCGATAATAATAAATAAAAGACAGTAATTGCTGTTGTGATCTGCGTCAGCGTTTATTTTTACAGGCAAGGCAACCCTCTATTTACACGTTCCAATGTGTCTTCATCTACTACCATATCTGCGCTACTTAAGTTTATCTAACAATCCCTATTTAAGTCACAATTGACTTATACATATGTAACATTATATCCAGGACTAGTTAAAGTAAATATTGCCATGATTTCAAAAATGATGTGCAAAAGTAGTAGAGATGTGCCAACTGATAGAAATGTAACAGTGACAGCGACGAGAAATAAAATCCAACAGAACCGCTAAAAATGAACTAACTTAAAATGGCCAAGTTTTTATATATTTGTTTATTATAAACACTACGTAGGTTTTATTTATGTAGAAGTAGTATGCATCTGTTTTTTGATCAAATTCGATGATATTAACTTACTTACCCTCACAGTGCGTGAATCTTTCCATCCCACCAATGGAGGAAAACAGATAACAAAACTGAGCACCCAAAGACCTGCGATAAGCATCTTGGCTCGAGATGACGACATGATGCTGGGATAGGTGATGGGTCTAGTCACAGCTACATATCGATCCAGGCTAATTGCACATAGATTCAGAATCGATGCAGTACACATCCAGACGTCAAGTGCCAGCCACATCTTGCACCAGATTTGCCCAAATATCCACACCTGTAAAGGAAAAGGTAACAAGTAATTATCATATGAAATATGATCGGTATCGATTATGACCAATTCATTCGTGTGTGTGATGAAACATTTCAAAATATCGTGATTTGTTCTACGACCTTGGAGGAATTCTGAAAGATTTGCTTACTCGTGCTCCCCATTAGCCACTATTTTAGTGCATGTTCAAAAAATGTATTCCTTCTATTAATTTATTGTCCAAATTTAAATGGATCAACATACAGAGTAGATCTCTGTAGGTGCCATGGAATTTCTTGCAAAAACTAATAAATATAAAAATCTGTAAATTTCAATTTATATAGATAGATAGATAGATAGATAGTTTATTGTTTGTTTGACCAAAATTGGTATACAATAAATAGCAATTAAAATAAAAGCATACGGAAATCAACAAGTAAACAAATCGGAGTCAAGATACAATATAAAAATAATATTGCAAGCTTATTCAAAAATATTATTGACTAGTGATGAAGATTGGGTATGTACCCAAAATGATAATAGGCAGACGTTATATAATTAGTTGCGGAAGAGGATGGTAATTGAAATTTATTAAAGCCCATATGAAACGGAATATTATGGCTTATTCTTCGACACAGTTGTATTATTTAATTAGTTTTGGAAGTTAAGGTAATGAAAATTAACGACATTGATTGGAGTTCATAATCCAGATACTATAGATTGTTAAATGACTAGCTATGGGAAAATGAAGGCGCTGGTTCGGGATAGATTGGCATAGCGTATTGTTTCCAATGCCCAATATTGAAAGCTATCACATAAAAAGTTGTAGTGTTTCGGACATTGGAAACGTTTTTTGAAAAATTAAATCATTGAATTTGCAGTATTCAAGTATTTCTATTTAGTATAGAATATCACCCAAATACCGTAAATTGAAGCATTAAGTAGCCAGATGTACATTTCGAACGCTATGCCCCCATATTCAGTAGCACAAGACAAAAACTAAATAAAATACCTCTGTCACGAATCGTGAGTGATATACTATTAAATAAATAAGTCAACATGACACAAGCATTTCAAAAATGACATAGATAGATAGATAGATAGATAGATTCTTTTATTGTTTGTTTGACCAAAATTGGTATACAATAAATAGCAATTAAAATAAAAGCATACGGAAATCAACAAGTAAACAAATCGGAGTCAAGATACAATATAAAAATAATATACATAATTATAATAAAAATGTGGCTTATAAATATATTACAAACAGATGACAAGTATAAAAGATGTGACGTAGATATATCACATATAGAGATGGCTAGTATATGTTTAACATTTAAAATTAATATATGACAAACAGATAACAAGTATGTAAATTGTGACGTAAATAGATCAGTATAGAGATGACAAGCATAAGGTTCGTGTGAAAAATTAATAATCACAAAAATATATTTATATAGTCATTGTAAGTATTAGTTTCTTATGTTAAATTAATTAAACCATATAACAGAGAATATGACGTAACATTATGAAAAATATTAATCATTCAAAACTCTGTCAACTTGAATTGTGAAATTCAATGCATTCATCGATTGAGTAGAAAGCACCAAGGACAAGAGTTTCGTGAATTAGTTTCGAAAATCTTTTAAATGTGACAGCTTCTTTGATATTGATTGGTAGCATGTTGAATAATGCAAAGGAATTATAAAATGTACTGTTTCTATATTTTTCGCAATTTGGTCTTTCTGGTTTTAAAAGATATTTATGACGTGTAGGATATCCATGAACAACTTGATTAACTTCTATTTAAAATTTATTTTTATAGGCACTACATAAGAGAGCGTAAATGTACATGCAGGGAACATTGAGCAGTTTTAAATCTTTGAAAATGGATCTGCATGAGTCACGTCTCCCAACACGAGCAATAATTCGAATGGCCCGTTGTTGGCAGACAAACGTAGACTGTTAAAAATGTTACTCTCCACGATGCCATGATAAGTTATCAGTAGAATAGATTTAGATACCATGTCCCTTAGTACACGAAGTACATAGCAGGCTGAGCTTATTTTATTATTTAGAATTCTAATATGCATAGAATAAGAAAGGCCACTATCGAGCATTAATCCTAGAAATGTAGCCTGATCTGTCTGTGTAATAAATTTATCATTCGTTAAAACTACGTTATGCAAATTAGTATTGAGATAATTATTCCAAATCAGGATTTGAGATTTTACGGGATTGACAACTAATTGATTATTGAAGAACCATTTTTCAGGACATTTGACTATTCGCACGACATGTGCAGTAATATATTCTGTATTATCACCACTAACTACTACCGTTATGTCATCAGCATACATCACAATATGTGAATCAACGTAGTTCGGTAAATCGTTTACAAATAAATTAACCAGAAGGGGGCCAAGGATTGAACCTTGGGGTACACCTATGTTTACTATTTTACGCCCTGACTTATATTCAGTGTTGTTTGAATTGATGGAATCATATTGATATCTGTCTTGCAAATATGATCGGAACCAGTTATTTGCAGTTCCTGTGATTCCATATGCCTCTATTTTCTCCAACAATAGCTCATGGTTAACCTTGTCAAAGGCACTGGTTAGATCGCATAGAATCACAACGCTGACTTTCCTATTGTTTGTATTATGGTAAATATGACTTAGTAGATCGTAAGCCGCAGTATCTGTGGATCTAAATGAACAGAAGCCATGCTGATTATCGATGAGTATATTATATTTATTTAAAAAATTATCAAGCCGCGCCTTCATTGCGAGCTCCAGGACCTTTAACAAAATCGAACTCAAACTTATTGGTCTATAATATATACATTCCAAAAATTGTAGACGACGCAATTTTTTGCAATAGGAAAGTGTTGTGTTATAGTACGGATCGACATAGCTATATAGTTGTTATAAATTTCCTTTTAGTGTCCGATAGAATACAAATTTTAGATATTCGAATTTGTTCGTAAAATAAGGTACTTAACTGTATTTATTTACGCAATTGACGGTATTATTAGCTCAATTATCTAGCGTTACATTGAACGTCTTTTGCTTGACGCATAATATAAATTTTTATTCTGACCATTTGTTACGTGTTAAAACAATGATTGGGTACACAAATCGATTGGCATTGGCCAGCTATGCAAATCACTTTTCGTAGTATATTCGTCATAACTTAATATGGTCAGTTTCTTGAAAATAAAATAAATGCGTATATTACGTTCTATGATGCTTAATTATAAGAATAATATTTATTTTTGTAGTCATTATAAAAGACAATTTTGAAAGACATTTTGCGTTAATATGATAAGGTATGCAAAATGGAAAGAAATTCATAAATTAAATTGTAACATTTATGTTTAAAATTTACGTCGAAAATTAATTATAGCAAACCTTATTACTTTCAATAAGTTCCCTTCAGTGACAGGGAATTTGTTATAAATGTGCTTTGTCTAATTAATAAAATGGATAGGGCAAAAGATGATGGATTGATTATACAGGCTAGTTTATAAAAAATAAAAGCCAGAGGATATAGGAGCTAATTTATATGAGAACTGTAGGATATTATAATATAAAATATCACCCAAATACCGTAACAAGCATTAAGTAGCCAGATGTACATTTCAAGGGCTATGCCCCCATCTTCAGTAGCACAAGATAAAACTAAATAAAATACCTCTGTCACGAATCGTGATTGATATACTATTAAATAGATGACAGAGTACTTCAAAATATATATAAAATGCTTGTTACGGTATTTGGGTGATATTCGATATTATAATTTAACACCGTAGTGATAATTTTTTAAATGTAGGATATTAATCGATATTGCTTGCATCGAAATTATTGCTAAGCCTATTATTATTTATAGGAGGATAGAAAATAAGGTATTAAATAAATAAATAACAGAGTTAAGCGGGGAAGTATACCATTTTAATATATTTTAATGTTAAAGGTATAGTTTTGCCATTATTATTCAATCGGAATATAGAAAATTGAATAAACAATGTTCAAAAAGATTATAGTTTTGGCGTGAAAATTCAGGAAGAGGGAATATACCTATAAAGGTAGCCGATATAATATATATCTAGGATAGCACAATATAAAAATAACATTTATACAAATGGAGCAAATTTTAAGGTAAACTTTTGGCTTCGAGATTAGAAAAATATATACTATGTGAAAATTGTGTAGAATAGAAGAATTTAAAATGTGTTGTTATAGGAGAATGATGAGGATTGGGTGGGAAGATAAAGTAACAAATAAAGCCGTACTAGATTTAGTAGGGCAGAAGAGAAATAATACGGGGTATTATAACAGTTAGTTATAGAAGGAAGAGTGAAAGGACGGGGTACGTAAACTCAGTATATAGTATGTCAGATAGATTTAAGAGGTTTTTTTAGACCACAAAAAAAGCAAATTCAATGGAAGCTAAATACTTACCGGGGAAATTTTATTTGATTTTATAACTAAAAAATATATATGGAAGTCGATTCGTATTTTACGTTTAATCTGATTTATTTTAAGTACCATTAAAAGCTATAAGGAAAACGCCAATGAAAAATCTGTCAAGTACAACAGTTCATAATCTATTTAAACCTTTGCCTTGAAAAAACAAAAGGTAATAATTTAAAGCACGCCATACGTTGCGCAAGTCGTTAGTCTCATATAATATCGCCTAAACCTATCGAAACGCGAACAAGTTTAACGAAAAGAAAATTATTTCCATAGAAAATGCATTTGAATGGCTAATTACATTTGCGTTCCAGACTCTAAGGTCATTTACACATACTTGCGGTCTATCTTTAGAGTTTAAGGCCATTGGTTAAAAATTCACTTATTGTTTCCTGCCATTTTAATCACAATGGGGCAACATTTATGTTCCATTAATCGCAGATCATTACCTTTCTTCAAAATTAGTCTGGAGCTTATTTACAGCATATACGTATTATTCGTGGAATCCAATTCAATAAATTCAGTGACATGTTTTGCGATGCACTAAAATTTCCGTTTTATAAATCAATTTAAAACGCTCATCCATAAATATATATCCAAAAAATATCTACAAAATATTTTGGAGAGTTTACTTCCCTGCACATTTGGAGAATTAGTAAAGTAAAATAAAGTTTATTTCATTTTCTTAAAATAAATACATTCAGTAGAAGTAATAATAAAATATAATATTATAAAAAAAAATATAAATTCATTACATATTTCATTTATTTTGTGTTCTTGTAAATGTAAGAAGTGTTTAAATATAATATAAAAGTTAATTTAATTTATATATTTTAAAATATAGGAATAAAGAAGAAAATGGAGAAAATGGAAATCGTAGGATTGTTAATCCTCTATGATTCTCTCTTAAAATTAATAGATGCAATTATTTGATACCGATATAAACAAATTTGAGTTTTGGACAGTTCAAATCAAAATCAAGATATTATATTATATTTGTTATATTCATTACAGATATTTTGGTTTTAAAGCAAATATTTGGAATATAAAACGTCTTGCTGATTGGCGATATATTTTTTCAATTGCTTTTTAAACAATTTTGAGTCTAAATTTTTAATTGACATGGGCATTTCATTATATAATTTACTTGCATAATAACTTAATGAACTCTGACTAATTTTTTTTGTAAAAGCTGGAATTTGTATACATTATAATTAATATATTCCGTGACGATATTAAAGATAATATAGACTATTATTATTATTATTATTATTACTATACATTTCTTTTTTATTAGTTGTACTATTAAATAAAATAGTAAATATTTAATTAAGAGTATTACTAGTATAGAATATCACCGAAATACCGTAACTCAAAGCATTATGTAGCTAGATGTACATTTCGAAGGCTATGCCCCCATCTTCAGTAGCACAAGATGAAAACTAAATAAAATACCTCCGTCACGAATCGTGATTGATATACTATTAAATAAATAAGTCAACATGAGAGAAGTATTTCAAAAATGGCATATAATATGACATATAAGTCTTTTAAAACAATATAAATTAATAATTAACGAAACTGACAAGTAACAACAATAAACATTAGTTTGTCAAACCTAATATAATTAAAAATAAATTAAATTAAAATAAATTTAAATAGTTTTTACTAAATAAATTAAATAAACAACATAAAATTCGGCCCGAATCTAAATTCATTAAATTTTATTTAGATTTATGCATGTATATACTTTCATAAGCATTTAACTCGGAATAATTCAAAACACTTTTAAATAATTTAAGTGAACTAATTTGAATAGGATGACCTGATTGATCAAAAATATGCTCGGCTACAGCACTTTTATCTTTTCTATTTAATCTGAAATGAGCTAAATGCTCCTTAGTAAATCTAGTTTCAATTGGTCTACGTGTTTGTCTTCTATATATACTTTAGGACAACTAGAACAAGATATTTCATAAATACCAGATTTTTTATTGAAATCAATCGAATCTTTTGGATGTCCTAGAAAATTAGCAAGACTATTATATGTTACATTAAAATTATATTCATTTAAAATACTATCTAAACCACGTGCAATTATAGGATCAAATGGTAATTTAACAAATTTTGGAGTTGAATTATGACATTGTTCTAAACTACTAATATTTCTGTTATCTCTTGTTCTTTTCAATTTTCTTAATATGTTATTTATAATTTTCGAAAAATAGCCATTTTGTACTGCTATATTTCGGATATTATTTAATTCAATGTTACATTATTTATTATTTAACATCGTAGTAATTATTTAAAAAATAGATTCACTATTAAAAAAATACTGGTTTTTTCAGGTTACCCATCGGAACTGTACTACCGCGTTTCAGCCATGTGGGAGACCCTTTATGGTATGCTCATGGCCTACCCCATCGTATATTACGTCTTCGTACCAGTGTACTTTTCAATGTAGGTAAGATGCGCATTTCGAAAGATAGGCCCCCATGTTCAGTAGCACAAGATAAACATTAAATAAAGTACTTGCGGCACTAACCGTAATTGCTATACAATTGAAGAAATAGTCAATATGACAGAGATTTTTCAACTTATGACATATATAATATGACCTATAACTTCCGAGCAATAGAAAATGAGGTATTCAAGTAATAACAATAAATGAGGGATAGCCAAACCAAAATAAACGAAAATAAAATTCGTTTTTATTAAATAAATTAAATAGACTAGACAAATGGACTGCAATATCACAGGCTCGAGTCAATTGTTAAAATAATTATTGTTAATTCAAATTCATCACTAAAACTACCACAACTACGTAACTGTTGAGAATCTAATTTATTTCAGGAATGATTGTTTCGGAGGATTTAACCTTTTCCTTTTAAAACTTCCAAAGTTTTAATTATTTGCGTACCGTAGCTAACCATTTCTTAAGACCGTTACATTACAGGTGTAAAATATTTTATTTTATCAGATATACGTAATAGGCCCCTACGAACTCAATAATGCAGAACAAAGAATTTTTTACGTCAAACGTAATTTGACCTATATAAAAATCGCAAAGAATCATCTACATATCTAATCAAAATAAATTTCCTTTAATTTCATTTCAAAATAACCCATAAATAAATTAGCAATAAATGGACTTAAACAATTTCCCATAGCTGTACCTTTTTTTGCTCAAAGAATTTACCATTTAAGGAAAAACAATTCTAAGACACACATAATTTAGTAAGTTTTAAGTATTCATTAATAATAACATAATTAATAAATAATTAATAATTAATAAACATAATAAATAATTTTAAAAATTATCACTACGGTGTTAAATTATAATATAGAATATCACCCAAATACCGTAACAAGCATTAAGTAGCTAGATGTACATTTCGAAGGCTATGCCCCCATCTTCAGTAGCACAAGATAAAACTAAATAAAATACCTCTTGTTACGAATCGTGATTGATATACTATCAAATAAATAAGTCAACATGACAGAAGTACTTGAAATGTACATCTAGCTACTTAATGCTTGTTACGGTGTTTGGGTGATATTCTATATTATAATAAATAATAATTAATAATCTGTGTTTCTGACAATCATATTGGGAATTCCATATTACCGAAGCGAATTTTAAACTGCACGTGAAATCTGAAAATAAATCCTAGCATTCTGTTGGATTTTTTTACATACATGTTCCATATGTTTCTCGAAGGTTAATTTATTACCTATAATCACACCTAGGTCACGTCGTACGGTAACTGTTTTTATAGTCAGATTATTTATAGTAAATTCTGTTGGTATTATGTTAACTTTTCTGGAAAATATTTGTCTACATTCAGCAATAATTTATTATTTGTGCAATAAGTTTCAAAACGTCTTTTTGCATTTCAAGTATATCCGTGCGACCATTTATACAATGAAACAAAGATATTTTAAATTCAGTTACAAACTCATTTTCAGTATCTGAAAATCTTCCATAATCACCGTATTATTTCAAACTATTTAGGGAAGCCAATATTTGACAGATTCACCAACTGCTATTATCCATTAAACCAACTGCTAGAGGCGTCATATTAATTTATAATAACACTAGGCATATTATCCTTATTAGGATCCGGGATCAATTGCTGCTGGTACGTGATTTGATTAGTGTTAGTTCATGCCACTAACAATATATTGAATGGAAAGCAGCACTTCTGGTATAAGCACCTGATATTATTATTAGACATGAACCAATTACAGAGTTTTAATACGTAAAGTGTGATTAGAAAGTTTCTGAAATTGGGGTACCCGGTATTTGACATTAATTTCTCATATCACCAATCTAATTATTCTCCAGTCTATCTGAAAATACTTGGGAGTACCGAAAGGAAAATTGTCACGCGATTTCATGTTACGTTTTTAAAAATATCAATATCAGCGTAAGTCAGCAAGTTCATCTGACATTAATTTATCGTTTATATTGCAAAGTATGCATGTTACATTGTTAATGAAAAAAGTTTAATCAATTGTGCTTGCATACCGGTTGTTTTAATATTATAGCTCACATATTTGCAAATATTATATCGTGTAAAATAAATTAGTATAGAATTTAAAACAATGATCATTCACCACTATAGGATTCTTATCGTAAAGTATTAGAAGAAGAAGAACATATTTATTGTAATAAAAACTGTTTACAATGTATCTGGTATACGTTTGTTACATACATTTAAAAACGTTATCAAATTGGTTACAATACGTATTAAAATTTTATTCCAAAAAATTCTGCAAGTGTAAAATTCAGTTATAAAATTTGCTGTCATTCTGTTCTTTGGCTCGAATCGGTAGGTGGTTATATATCTTTATAGCTAATCTTTGACATCTTTTTAATCGATGATAGATCGTGTTTCTTTCTAGTGTTGTGCACCTGAATATCTTCATAAACTTCAAATTTATGCAGACTATCTCTAATGTATTTAATGCATATAAATATAAAAATACTTGGAACCGTTATTATTCGATATGTTCTAAAAAGTGTTCTACAGCTTGTTCTTTTAGAAACTCCACACAAGATTCTTATTGCCTTTTTCTGTTGAAGGAATACTTTCTGAGCTTCTGGACTTGTGCCCCACGCAATAATTCCATACGAAGCAATACTGTGGAAGTTGGCGAAATATGCAAGCCTGGTAGGTAAATTAATCTTCTGATTACAAAAATTGCTGAAGATAATTTTTACGGAGTTTTTCGATATGATATTGGGCTTCAAAATGCAGTCCAAGAATCTTAGATGAACTTGGTTTGGACACATGTTAAATGGTAAGTATCCGAGTTTTATCTTGATTTAATTTCAATTTATTACAGGAACACCAAGATTTCTAGGATACTATGTGTCTTTCATCGAGCTTCTTGTGGAGTTAAATTACATCATTCTGAAATGTATTGAGATGCCAGTTTCGCTAAAAACATGCGAATACCAGAATTTACGATAGTTCCGTTGCCGCTCAACAAAAAAATTATACGGTATAATTCTTTCATTTCTTTGACATAATGTTTGTATATGTCTGGAACATATAACTGCACAGCTGTGGGGCGTGGACAATAGACAAGAAAGAGAAGCGTTTGAAATGTGGTGCGATAGGAGGAGGATGAGGATTGGATGGGTAGATAAAGTGACAAATAAAGCCGTGGTATGGAAGAAGAGACGTATTTGGAAAGTATGAATTACAGCGTAGGAGAGATAAACTATTAGATCATAGTCTTAGGCATGGAGTTATTATGCAATTGGTTATGGAAGGTAATGTAGAGGAAAATGAAGAGATAGTCAGCCCAAGATTAGAGTATGTAAAGCAGATAGTGCAGAATATTAAGATGAAAATGTTAGATCAAGAAAAATCGGCGTGGCGTGATTTTTCTTACTAATCCCTGGTATTGATGACCAACTAACTAACGTGGAAGTTTACGTATTCTACGTAAAGATTTCATTCATCAATTTTTAAATCCTGAGTACAAAAACGCAGGACGGCAGCAATTCGGTTTATAATCTTGCCGATGTAAATACATGAAGCTGAAAATGAGCCTAAGTCTCGTTCGCTGGAATAGCTCCGTCGTGCGTGGGCCTAGTCTAATATATGTCCTTATTTTGTAGGAAGTTAAGCTTTCAATACACAAAGTCCATAAAGAGCGTGTTGAGTCAACAGGTACTTTTAGAAAGTTTACAAACGCGAAGTATATTGCGCAGCTCTAATTACAACTGGATTCTCCCATACCAGTATTATAAATTTAAAGCCGTAGTGATATTTTCTCTTTTATATGTGCATAAGATGAAACTTATATACTAAGATGTAATTTTAAAACTTAGTAGTTGTAACTTAATTTCAAAATGACTCACCGCTGTTATTATTTAACACGTCAAAGGTCATGTGTAAATAATGCATGAGTATAGCCTTTGAAAACTTATATTAAAATCAACAAATCATAAGATATAAATCAGTAAATTAAAAAATTAAGAATAAAAGTAATAAAACATAGATAAGTAGTGCAATTGCAATATTATACAAAGTGTCCAATTTGTTTATAAAAAAAGATTTGTACGCTGTATTATAGTCTCTTCACTTAAAACGAAGCGAAAACTTTCACTGGAAGAGAATCTTATAAAATGTTTTAATTTGATGGCTTTCAGAAGATAGTAATATAAAGATTTATTCTGATTTTAAATAGAATGCCCCATCGTATAGATGTTGAATCCGATATTGGGCATTTTTTAAATAATTTAGTTTGATAGTAACAGGAATTTTTTTTAGCAAAATATATACTTAAAATAATATTACTTGAATAACATTTTCCAAATACTTTCGATATTTTATCATTCATTTTCAACAAATATTATATTTTTATATTAGAGCCTTAATCGATATATAGATTATATTCATTAAAAAATTACAAGGAAAGTAAAGTTGGTAATATTTATATACCTACAAATGTAGATTAGGATAAGAAAATTATTCGCCTAATAAGTATTTTTGTTAGAAATAATCTAATTCGTTCGGTTGTAGGATTACATTTAATCTATCAGATTTAACTGAATCAAAATGTGTAATATTTCTCGTTTAATGTTTTTACTTCGTTTTTACTTTTTGAAGTCGAATAACAATAATCCAGCAACGAACTATCCTGCCATATATTACATTTACTTCCAGTTACTTGATATTATAAAAATACATGATACATTTAAACACCCAGTATATTTGTATCATGCTGTAAGGCATTAAATCAAATTAGAAATTTACATCCAGACTCATGGCCTGAAAATTAAAACACTTTACATTCGGATGAAGCAGTTTGTGGATCTAATCAAATAACACTAACGGCGAAAGTCTTCTTGCAACGTGAACTCACTGAATGTCTTATTGATTAATCCAAGGATGAACGCGCCCAGTATTAAAAATACTTGTCTATCTCGGAAAAAAGGAAACATCAGTTATGTGTCTCTTCACGCTGGGCGAAGCGGGGATCTTCCGTTTCGTCCGGACGCTATTTGCAATGCTACGCGATTATATACATTTAACAATAAAAAAAAACAGTCCGTCTCCTTTAGAACATGACGTTTATCGCAGTATTATATCCTTATATCGTATACAGGATCGTAAAGTTTACCAGGCACATAATATCCGATACTAAGAATTAAAATAGTTTGGTAGTCAGTAGATTAGTTGCGTATCCTTTAGGTGCGAAAAAAAATACAAATACTATCTACAAACTTGCCAAAGTGATGAGCGTGATGTTAAGAAATAGAACAAATTATTATCGCAAAAAATTATTAAGACAAGTTAGAAATAAACATTTATGAATTTCATATAGATAATCTCAAACTTTGTCGTATAAATATTAATTTCCTTACCACCAAATTTCGAATACTTCTATTCTTCGTTTATCTTCCTGTACCTATAGTCCACGCCTCGCATCCGTACAATGCTACACTCCACACATATGCCTTCCGTAATCTTTTTCTACGTGAATATTTGATTTTAAAATCTGCTCCTTTCCAACGAATGCCTTCCTACCTTGTGCTATCCTATATTTTATATCTCCTTACTTTGATTATCCTTTGTACTAATATTTCTTTTATTCTATCAACTCCTACTCTAATCTTCATCTACCTTCCTTCTTCTCACTTCATCACTTTGGTTTTGCTTGTATTTATTTTCAGGTTCTAATCCCTAGTCATTATTTCCTGCATACCATTAAATACTTGTTCTAAATTCTGCTCCCTTTCTTCCAAGATGGCTATATCATCGGCCAACCTCAACATATATATTTCCACTCTTTGAGTTTTCACACTTACATGATACTATTCTTTTACCTTGTTTATTGCATATATACATACAATAAAGGCTAAAGTATACATCCCTGCCTGACTCCCTTTCTTATTCTTGCTACCTCTTCTTCCTCTTCAAATCTAACTAAACAGTTTGATATTTATATCAATTCTAAACATCATGTCTAAATCTACAAATCTACGAATGCCTTGAAAATTTATTGTAGGTGATAAATGACTATGAGAAAGTTTCAAATTTAATTTTTTCGGTTTAGAAAATGAACATTGAACATTATATTGTGAGTTTTCAGAAAAACCATAAGTTTGTTATTGTAATGCTATAAATCTTTATTTCAATAAAACACTTTCTGGATATTGTATCTACAAAATCGAAGGTTTTACGGTTAAAATTGAGTTAAATTGGCTATTGGGTTGGGTTAAATTGTAACTCACAAACCATAGTGATAATAGGGCATATATTCCTTTATATGGTTTATTTTTACTTCGTGAAAATGCGTGGTAAATTGTCTAATTTTCAACAACTGCATAGTTTCTCAAGTTTTATCGAAGAGCGAGTCTGAAGTATAATTGACGATTAAACGAACAACCTGTAAATGAAGTTCGATCTTAATCATATAAAGACTCTCTCAAAAATGAACCTATTCCCTATCTAATTTCGCAAACTTTCTATCGTGTATAGAATATTAATCAAGTACACTGGTTCAGTTAATTTTCAAGCTTTTAAAATATTGAAGTAAAAGAGTATACCAGATAAACTGGAAGACACATATCGAACCAGACAGTTCTTGCTATATTTTGAAAATTTGGAATATTTGACGTAAAAATTTAGAAGGTATTATTACATAGTTTCACAAGATTCATCTTCGAGCGAGTCTTTATATATTAATAATTAAAATTCACTTACAGGTAAGTTCGTTTCATTGTCAATTCTATTAAGGTCTATAATTCTATAATAAATTAGCTTCTAATCTGATGCATGCTAGAATTTTCTAAATAAATTTCGCTGCATTCACTAATCAACTTTCAGTCAAATATCCCACATTTTATGCACAATATCAAGAGCTTTATTTCAATATATGAACTATTAGACAAGTTAATTATTAAATCAAAATTAAAAGTATTCAACATATATAAAACACAACAATTTCGAACTAAGAACTATCTTAAAACGTATTAATATTTGTAAAACCTGGAAGAATATTTACTAGAATAATTTACGGGCAATTTACTAGAAATTAAATATATTTGCAAAGCTCTTGAGTTGATTAACTCAATGTAATTAGATTTACAAATATTTTATGTTCAAATGTGCGGATAACTGCAAGAATAATTGCGTGATTTAAATTTTTCCGGCAAATTTCAAACGATTCTTTCCAAATTATCATATAATTTTTTATTGATTTTTATTTTTACATTCGATAATACTCTCTTTACCATTTACCAGGAACAGAAATTCTATAGTCACCATAGTCCATATAGCTGCCCGTTTCCCAATTCTACAATAAACAACAATTTGTTTTTTGTGTTTTTTGTATTTGTGTATTTAAAAATACAATCTTCTATATAGCTATCGCTACGTTTAAAGAAATTTTAAAGACAAAACACATTTTCGAGACATTTCATAGATCCTTTTTCCAGTAATCTAATTCACCTTAGCATAGATTCGAATCAACGTTAGTATAGTCCGTGAATTTACGATACAACGAATAGAGGAGTGTCCCGGGTGACCTTTTCCCGGTCCCTATATATATGGGCATGATAAACTGAACCGTATTATGCTGAGGAAAAGCATGATATGTATATATATATACAGATTTCTTGTATATATTGCACTATGGAAGACTATATCTACAGTGATTAGCTGATAACAAGGTATGCGTTATCACGCAACATGTCGTCATGACCATCATGAATTTACCTCTATTAGTATACTTACATGCCTACAAGTCTAGGGCACTAAAACATGTTATAGAGGTCGGATAATAAACGATACTCACCATTAGAATTGCTTCTTTTATAATTATTAAGCGAAATGGTATATTATACTAAATAAATAGTTGTTACAAAATACTTATTTTAAAAATTACATTACAAAGGCCAGTATCTTCAGTAGCACAAGATAAAAATTATTATTGTTATTATTACTATCCTAAAACTATTCTTTTTCTTGAAGATATGCTAGAAAATAATTCTGTGGATGATGTTATTATTAACGAATACTTAAAACTTATTAAATTATGTATGTCTTAGAATTGCATTTCCTTAAATTGTAAATTCTTTGAGCAAAAAGAATGTACAGCTATGGGAAATTATTTAAGTCCATTTATTGCTAATTTATTTGTGAGTTATTTTGAAACTAAATTAAAGGAAACTGAAATTTATTTTCCTAGAGTTTGGATTAGATATGTAGATGACATCTTTGCGATTTTTGGTACTTAAAAATCTAATATTGATGATTTTAATAAAATATTAAATTCTAAATTTCCTTCAATTAAATATACTTATGATTTACTTATTTCCTTTCTTAGATGTTTTAGTCATTAGAAATAATAATAAATTAGAATTTGATATTCGCTCTGATGTCCATAATGTAAATATTAGACGAAAAGACCTTATAGTGCCACCTTTTCACAGAACGTCTGCTTTTCAGAATTCTCTTATAAGATTTCTTAAGCATGGAATAAAATGCCTGATTACTTAAAATTAACTCGAAATGTAACCAATTTTAACAGTAAATTTTAAAAATATCTGCGATGAAGACAATTGATCGAGTATAATGTGGATATTTAATTTAAAACGATATTTTGACATTTACATTCTTTTCATTTGTGTTTGTATGGTGTATGGTTTATTTGATGTTTTTAATCGCTTAAAAAAGATTCATAGGTCATATTATGTGCCATTTTTTAAATACTTCTGTCATGTTGACTTATTTATTTAATAGTATATCAATCACGATTCGTGACAGAGGTATTTTATTTCGTTTTTACTTTGTGCTAGTGAAGAGTGGGGCATAGCCTCCGAAATGCGTATCTAGCTACTTAATGCTTTGAGTTACGGTATTTGGGTGATATTCTATACTAGAAAATACTTAACTTATTATAAAATTCACTTCATAAATTCTAATTTGTGGAACAAAACTGTTCGTACTAATTAAACCAAAACCTTTTATGATTGTGCCATGGGATAATTTCATTTATATTTTTAATAATAGAATTTATTACTAGTTATTCGATAGATGAATTTGAACCACTTGAAAACATTAAAACTATCTAATCCATATTATTAATAATTTCTATATTTAATAAGGTTGGCTGCAAAATATGTAGTGCTTCATTTTTGCTCGATTATTTAAATTTATTCATATCGTACCTCAAACTTAAAAATATATAAATGCAAGGAAACGTGTTATACAGAATAATCGTGAAAATATGTTAATATTTTGAAAATGTCTAAAGTATAAATCATTTAATATACACAATTAAAATATTATGTTCGATTTCATTACTTGGATTTGATTTTCTATATAAGCATAGTTTATATGATATATGTATTCTGTGGATACATCCAATTGTTATAATATATTGTTATTTCTGAAGATGAAGTTACTCCATACTTAGTGGTTTATCTGCAAATAAACTTTTTAACATAGCAAGTTCGGAGCAATTTACAAATGTGCAAATTATCGACGTATAAAACGAATATCAATTAGTGATGATAACAATAATGAATAAATTTATAAATAAGGTGCTGATATTTTCTGGGGTTATTGTCTGAGGATTGTGTTGTTCTTATTACCGAAGTATTCAAACGTCAGTTCTGGTTCATACGTCGTGTAGTTCGGTTGTATTAATCAATTGTTTAATAATTCTTATCATTGGAATTTACGTTTCATTTAACATTTATTTATTAATTTGGATTCATTTTAAGTTCAAAAAGTTATTAAATAATAATATTTAATCAAAGTGAAGTTAAGATAGTTTAACAAATGGACGGGCAGGGGCACCCCCCCGGATCCCGGGGGTGGATACCCCATAATGTCGATCGGAGAAGTTATAAGAAGAACACAATCGAAAATGAAAACGATCTGGGAATGCAAATTGAAGCGTTCCCATTTTTAGAAAATTCATCAAATTCCTTCAGGCCTTGATAAATGAAGACCTAACCGAGGGTCCAAAACATAGTAGGGAGGTAGATATGTCACTGAACCGTAAGGAATTTTAAAAACAAAAAATGGAAAACCACGTTTCTAAAGAAGACAACAAATTGGTGAGATCTGCCCAAACAACAGACAATAATCATATAGATCCAATAGTTAATGTCTATAAAGTCGTTAATTCGAATTCTGATAAGATTGGAATAGAGGTACAGTCTAATATCGTAGTAAATAATAACGAATCAAATAATATGGCTATAGAATCTCAGCATAGTAACAACTCCGGTACGAGTGTAAATAATAACAATTCGTATAGAAAAAATGATAACAATAATGTAATCGATAGAGTTGTACATAAATTCATCTGGTCTGATACAGGACCGTTCTTAATTTTTATTGAAGGCGAACAAGATATAGGTAGACTACATCCGATGAGTTTGGGCAAGCAAATTTTTTATAATCACAAGGAGATGGAGAGAGATGTTGTAAGTATCAGTCAGGCAGGGAAGAATAGAGTTAAAATCGTTTTAAAAACATACTCTTCAGCAAACGTTTTCATAGATTCTGTTTACTTTAAAAGAAAGAAATTGAATGTATATATATACCACTTTTTGTGGTGAGGCGACTTGCTGTAATTAAAGATGTGGATTTAGATTTGTCAGAAGAAGAATTAATAGAGAACATACAGCCACTAAATGGCCATATTATAAATATTTTATCGGTAAAAAAATTATATAGAAAATCAAAATCGAATGATACTATACAACAAATACCTACTAAGTCAATCCTAGAATCATTTAAAGATCAACAACTTCCCACTCATGTGGGGATTTTCAGAACTTGTTGCCCTGTTGAACCTTACGTGCAAAGAGTGCTTCAATGTTTTAGATGTTGGAGATTTGGACATACTATGTCCTTATATAAAAGTAATGCTAAATGTTGTCGCTGTAGCGAAAACGTAAAAGGTCATAATGATGAAAATTGTACTTTCGACAAATTAAAATGTATTCATTGTTCTGGTAGACACGAGTCAAAGGACAAAATCTGTCCAGAATTCCAAAATCAACTAGTTATTAAAAAGAAAATATATCATATAAGGATGCAGTACATAAACGAAATAGAATTTCATATGAAAGAAAAACTACAGTACATTAAAAAAACATATGACAAAAATTATTGTTCATTATTGACTTCAGCTAGAAATTTCTATTATATTTTATGTCATGTTATGTTCGAAAAGGAATTTTCTATTATAAATTTTCTAAATTAAATAATATTTACAATATATAAATTATAATAATCAGTAGACCAATATTTATAATGTAAAATAAATAGAAGCTTGATCCTCGTAAGCAGCCAATATATTAAATAGTTGTATACTCGTATTATTAATTTTATATATTAAACAAATTCAAATTCTACATTTTTATAGACATGGGGATTTAATAAAAATTTCTACCTAAAGACGCTCGACCTTTTGAAGCACTAATACATTTTATTATATTCAATATATTCCTCATTCACGATGATTTACGTATTGATTTATTAATTTTTCCAGTCAAGGATTAAGAATTATAACTATTTACGCAGCATGTACGTTCAATTGGTTTCACAAGTGCAAAGTCTTAAATTTTATTTTTACTACGATTACTTTAGATTACTTTAATTAACCCAAGAGAATTATAAAGTTTCAACAAGCGATTTAAGTTCTACTTCAAATTTTTTTTCATTTCAAGTTGTCCTAAAATTCACTGGGTCTATAATGTTGGGTCTTACGTCATTAGTAATTTCCAACATCTTGAGGAGTACAAGTTACAAGTGCAATTCATTAGTCTTGTCTACCTATGTCATAAAATACAATAATTGAATGTATTATTTCAAGTTCATTCTATCTATATGTTGTGGGCAATTATTTGTAGAAAACTTTGTTAACCTGATCTCAGAAGCACCGCACCCGCATAAAATTAGTCGGCAATATAGTCAACAGTGGGAGTAAGTTTCCTTCGGTATATATAGCATTTGAATAAAATCTTGAGGCCGTGTATCACTCAATATAAACTGCAATAAATATCATAGAAAAACTGAACAATTTTTTGAAGTGAAACTTTTGAAGTGAAACTTCTATAGGCGCGGTAGGGCAAATTGGCCTGAACGTCACGAAAAGTGAAACATCTGCGTCACGAAAAGTGAAACACGCTACGCGCATGCGAAATGAATCTGATACAGCTGAGCGAGCCATCGACAAATAGAAATGCACCCACTAGTGCATCATACACAAAATTTACATTCTTTCAACCTGCTCGTCGCGAATTTGATAAAAAAAATTTCAATAATCCGCTAGGTACAGTGTGTTCCATATGTGATCGAATATGGTTTAAGAACGATGTGGAACCTGTTGATCGTAAGCACGAGCAATTTACATACTGCATTTCCAGCCATTATCATTGAAGATGTGATAGCGTGCAATTCATGCCGAAATGCTCTCACTCGGAATACCATTCCAATGTTATCGAAGTCAAATGGTTTTGTCTAGCCAGAATGACCTGGTCATCTACCAAAATTAGATTTAGTGTCACAGAGGTTAATTTCACCCAGAATTCCATTTATGCAAATTCGACGCTTACGACATGTACATGGTCAACATGGGATTTATGCGCAAATTATTAATGTTCCAATATCTGTGAATACGATGGTGAATCATTTGCAAAGAGACATTGATGATGATCGTTGTATTAATGTCCACATAAAAAGAAGAAAAATACACAGATCGAGTTATTTAATTAGTTTGGTGAGAAAAAGTACTATAAAAATATGGCTACAATATTTAATCCAAACTCCTCTTTATAGACTGTACGACATTACAGTTAATAATGCTTTCTTTGATGCTCAGAGTGTCAATCAAAATCAATCAAAATCAAAATCAAAATCAAATCGTGAACAAATGGAAAAAAAGCAATGCATAAAATCAACTTTTCCTAGGAGCTAAGAAGTTTCACTTTTACCGCACGAGAGTCTCACGCATTTTTTTATTTTATTCCGAAGGAAAGTTATTTCAAATGCCATTTATACTGATTGGAAGTTATAATCAGTGACGTTGCACACTGAGAATTATATTGTGTTATATAAATTATATGACATTTATGTCAATTATATTTTATTCTTTGAGATAAATTTGATGCAAAATATTAATTTCATTCTTCCTGCTGAAATTTTACTGCTTAACGATTATTCGTAAACTTCTTAACGGTATTCCGTAAACCATCATACTTATCTTCAAATTAGTATACCAAAATAGACCTAAAGTAAATAAATGTGTTTAAGAGGAGACTTAACTTTTATAATTTTGCAGCGGCGAGATTCAGTCTGACATTTATTGATCCCTTCGAACCTTCGAAAGGCCGGACACTGTTAAACATGTTTGTTGTAATTATTAACAGTTAGAAATGAGACAGATAGTCAACGAAAGCTTAAGATTGATAGTATAGATCCGCCATTTGAAGGTACTATAGTACTAGACTATGACCACAGATATAGTCATGAGTGCCCGTGGCGGAATCTCCTATATAAACTAATAAAGAATTCAAATTGATTTTGGTTTTAAATATAATTTTTTTTCTAGCTCATATCATACTATATAAGAGTAGTTTTATAATAGCTCATCAATCTTTCGATTTCGGGTACCTTAGTAATTAATTATATTCTAAAATAATGATGAACTCTAAGTCATTACTGGAAATTTTATAAATAGAAAATTTAAATCTATAAAGCTATTAAAGCTTTGCAATGAAATGAAATACCGTGGGCTGAAAAACCTACAGATGTACCAATTTTCAAAGTTCGACTATATGTAGTTTATGTAGATTATGTACCAGCTTGGATGTATAAAGTAACATTACATTTAATCTCGCTCTACATTGAAACTTTATTGCATTTACTGAAGCTTTTATTAATGAAATGTTAATATGCAGCGCTAAACATAGATATGAATGCTTTGTGCATTATTAAATCATACAAATTTCATGAAATATATAATATGAGAATTATTAGTCCTTCGGGAATAAGATGAGCTAAATTCTTCTATTATTTATTTATTTATTTATTTAAGTATACATAGTAGAGTCAACTACAGGCTTACGCCCAATTAAGGTCGACTACTAAATACAATCACAACAATGTTATGGATAATACAACGTAAAAAGAAAGAGAAAAAAAATTAAAATTTCGTAACACATACAATATTCAATTTAAAAATTAACATTAACACCCATTAATATAAGTAATGAAAATATTTGATGTTTCAAAAAATCAAGAATTCAAGAATACAAAGATACAAAAATACGACATA
Source organism: Leptodirus hochenwartii (assembly GCA_947310635.1). Lineage (NCBI taxonomy): Eukaryota > Metazoa > Arthropoda > Insecta > Coleoptera > Leiodidae > Leptodirus > Leptodirus hochenwartii. Next base: position 41,772,055 of record OX371176.1, read on the forward strand.
GGTATATTATAATTTGTAATTTGTGACAATAAAAGCTAAGTAAATGATAAATAAATAATAAAAACAATAATAATAACAAAAATAACAACAATAAGCTTGGGATCAGATTAAGTTCTAAATTAAATTAAATTAAATTAAATGAAATAAATTAAATCAAACCAAATTAAATTAAATTAAATCAAGTCAATGCAGTTTTTACATTTCATATATACAACGAGTATAAATTAAAAAATATGTCAGCACCAACTAGATTGTTATAAATGACCATCATACGAATTATCGGATTATTTATTGATATATTAGATATTCTCCTTGGAATATAAAATAAATTCTTAGGATTATTAATTTATATTGATTTATATTCATTTATATTATAGCATCTCCTTCTGTATATTTGCAAGAATTTTTAAGGCATTAAATAAATAATGATAAAAATCCTTGAGGCAACATTCTGAGTATATGCTATAAGGATATAGATTGATTTTCATATATTATTCAATATAATATATCGAATATATAAATTAAATCATAAATGAAAATATGATAGTATAGAATATCAACCAAATACCGTAACTTAAAGCATTAAGTAGCTAGATGCGCATTTCGGAGGCTATACCCCCATCTTCAGTAATACAAGATAAAAACGAAATAAAATACCTCTGTCACGAATTGTGATTGATATACTATTAAATAAATAAGTCAACATGACATGAAAATTTGAATTATTCGTTTATTAATAAAAATTGGCTACTAATTTCCTTACTCTACTTAGGTTTCCATAGATACTATATGTAAACATATTCTCTAAAAAGAACTTAATGCGGAAGTAAATAAATTTTCTGAATAAAAAAAAATTAATTAATAACTAAAACATCTAAGAAAGGTAACTGATTATTATTTTCGATTTCATAAGTAAATTTAATTGAAGGAAATTAAGAATTTAATATTTGAATAAAATCATCAATATTCGATTTTTCAGTATCAAAAATCGCAAGGATGTCATCTACGTATCTAATCCCAATTCTAGGAAAATAAATTTCAGTTTCCCTTAATTTAGTTTTAAAATAACTCATAAATAAATTAGCAATAAATTAGGACTTAAACAATATTGAATATATGATACTGGAAATCATCAATCTAACACGTACATCCAAACAACACCAGCATAAACGATATTGGTCAGTCTCTGACCAGAAGATTTAATTAACTGAAATATCATGGTTTGAATCAATGAGAATATTGAACACGATTACATGCGGTGTTCCAATAATCGCATCCGTTTCTGTAGAATGGCATTGTCGCTGTTTCTATGTCGCCATCTGTGTTAGTGTCACTTCCGGATGGCAGGCGAACATGAAGGAAGTTAATGGTCAACAATGATACAAAACTATCCTATTCGTGTTGTAATGCCGCAACAGTTCTCTAGTCTCTACAGTATAGAGTACAGGGTGAAATTGAAAATAGGAAATGTTTTATTATATTTCAAGGGTGCGTGCTTAATAAATAACATTAGAATACGTGCTTAATTGAAGATAGTAGTAATATAAATCTTTGTATAGTGGCTAATAGCTTACTTAATGTAATTCACCCTAAGACTAATAAATATAACTTTATTATGATATTTGTATATTAGTGAAGCAGGCACTCGAATATATAGTCATTTATTTTTAGAAATCTTTTTAAGCAGGGCCATTTTTAACATGATTTTATTTTCAATGTTATATCGCCGCAGTGTTACTAAGAATTGTCTTAGTGCAGATATTATATTTAGTATGTTGTAAATATTTCCAATTATTATTTTCAATGTTGAAATACGCCATTTGAGGCAAAAACTGATCAGTTTATGAAATTTCAACTAAATATATTTTTATATTTCCTAACAAAAAATATGATTAGTTAAAGAGTCCGCAATCCTAAAGATTGGTTGGAAACAGCACGCCATGCCGATCTATCCTGAGCTAATCCCTTCATCTCCCTATAGCTATTCATCTCAACATCTTCAACTATCTGACTCACATACTCCAATCTAGGCCTACCTACCCCTCTCTTTCCCTCCACTCTACCTTCTATGATCAATTGCATAATCCCCCCATGCCTAAGAATATGCCCTACTAATCTGTCTCTCCTACGCTGTAACACTATCCAGATACTTCTCTTCTCCCCTACTAACTCTAGTACAGCTTCATTTGTTACTTTATCTTCCCAACCAATCCTCATCATCCTCCTATAACACCACATTTCAAGTGCTTCTAATCTACGCTTCTCTTCCTTTCCTATAGTCCACGCCTCACACCCGTACAGTGCTACACTCCAAACATATACCTTCAGTAATCTTTTTCTAATACCCAAGTCAATATTTGATCTTAAAATCTGTTCTTTTTCTACGAATGCCTTCCTACCCTGTGCTATCCTACACTTTATATCTAACTTGCTTCGATTATCTTTTGTGATTCTACTGCCTAAATAACAAAAATCTGACACTTCTTCGATTCTATTATTTCCTATTGTGATCCTCATTTTTCTACTGCATTCCTTTTTGTCACACCTCATCACTTTAGTTTTACCTATATTTATTTTCATGTTAAAATCCCTAGTCAACACTGCCTGCATACCATTCAATACCCTTTCTAAATTCTTTTCGCTTTCTTCCAATATAGCTATATCGTCGGCGAATCTCAACATATATATTTTCTCTCCCTGTACATTCACACCTACACTATACTCTTCTTTTACTTTGTTTATTGCATCTTCTATATATAGATTAAATAATAACGGTGAAAGTGTACATCCCTGCCGAACTCCCTTCCCTATTTTTGCTACCTCTTCTTCCCCCTCAATTCTAACTAAGGCAGTTTGGTGTTTATATAAATTAAAAATTATTCTCCTATCCTTATAATCTATACCCGTTTCTTTTAAAATTCTAAACATTATGTCCCAATCTACATTATCAAATGCCTTTTCTAAATCTACAAAAGCTATGCAAGTTACCTTTCCTACCCTCATTCTTTTTTCTACTACCGTTCTTCGTGCTAGAATCGCCTCCCTCGTCCCTCTGTTTTTCCTAAAACCAAACTGATCTTCTCCTAGCCTTTCCTCTACTTTATTTTCTAATCTCCTATAAATAATCTTTAACAATATCTTCGATGCATGTGATAGTAGACTAATGGTCCTATAGTTCTCACACAAATTAGCTCCTATTTTCTTCGGCATTGTTACTATTCTAATATTGTTGCTAATATTATTATAATTATTATTTTAAGGAAGTATGTGTAAATCTTTTAAATATCGAGAGTTAATTCTTCATTCAACAAGTCTAGTATGAATTTTTTTTTTTAATATACTGAATATACGAGCTATTACAACACTTCTTAAATTTATTATTTTATCATCATATGTAAAAGTGGAAATCGTATAAAATTTAATCATTTTCACAATATAAATTCTTAACTTCGGGGATAAGCTTAGATATACAATATATGGGCAGGATATTTGCATTTTTATGCTTATAATATAAAATAGATTATATATAATCTATTCTTGAGTAGCAATTTAAACAATATTCCCGAATTATAATCAATATTCCTTTTTCAAAATTAATTACAAGAATAAAATCACCATAATGGCATCAAAAATAACTAGGTGTATGTGAGTGTGTGTGTGTGTGATAGTGTGTGTGTGTGTGTGTGTGTGTGTGTGTGTGTGTGTGTATGTATATATATATAACTAAAATATACTCCTAAATGGTTTATGAAATTTGTAAAAATTAAGGTATTCAACAACATCTGATTTTTGTCGTTTTGCATTAAAATTTATAAAGAAAGTTTATAATAAAGATTGTCAAAAAATTGTAACTTAATGATCTAAGTGCCTATTAATAAATTTTAAATGGCTAACATTAACAATACTTAAAGGTCCAACTACTTACATTAGAAACCGTAATACTCAGAAATATTGGCTATGAAATTTGTTAATTTTAAAAACTAAAGCACATATACTAATACAATATTTTGTATTATCCGCAAAACACGAATACTTTACTTATTCCAATATTTTTAAAAATTAAAAAGCTATACTATACAATTAACATAACAACCTCATTGCGCGATTAACGATTTTAGACAAAGTATATCAAAGTTACTTGTACAAACGGAGAATAGTGATAAGTTCTGCAACATTAGAAATATTAAAAAAAAAAATCCAAATTCCATTTCATTTATTTTCATCATTTATTATTTCATCGTCGTAAGTTATAGTAGAGCCATAATTGAGCCTAGATTAGGGTAACATTAAATGAATTAAGCAAAATAGTAATCATCAGGACACTCCATACAAAATAGATTGCAATTTATATTGGGATATTGTACATTAGTTTGGTCTAGTGAAGTATCTAGATTCATGCTTCCCTTTAGTAACCTTTCGAGAACCCATGTGCAATATTGTTCTATGCAGAACCTTGTTTTAAGAGATGATATTTGAAGATATTTGGAATCAAGAACTGAAATACTTCTGTCATGTTGACTTATTTAATTAATAGTATATCAATCACGATTCGTGACACAGGTATTTTATTTCGTTTTTATCTTGTGCTACTGAAGATGGGGGTATAGCTTTAGAAATGCACATCTAGCTACTTAATGCTTTAAGTTAAGGTATTTGGGTGATATTCTATACAATTATGAATTTAGAATTTTTCGTTTACTAATGAAAATTGGCTACTAATTTCCTCAAGTACTCTACTTACTACACAGACACTATATGTAAACATATTACATGAATACAATTTGAATAAAATATCTTTGATTTTTAATTATACAGGCTGTTTTCTCTAAAAAGAACTTTTTCTAATTTGCGTTTCTAATAGAGCTATTAACGAACCCAAATGAGTTCGTTTATAGCGAATTTGAGTTCGCTTATAGCATAGGGCAATTTAGTGTTTCAAAGTTGGTAGCTCTGCTTGCCAGTTATTAAACGTCAAACTACAATAGAAAGCAACAAATAGTTTGATTTAATTTTGTCCCTGAAATGTACAATTGTACGTCAAACTACAAAAGAAAGCAACAAATAAGTTAATTTAAATTTATTTGACAATTTATTTCAAATGTGTCGATAGTTACTACCAACAGTCAAGAAATTCCCTAAATTTTGAAATTTCGATTTTTCATTTAAAAAGGACATAAAAGACGCAAATTATAAATAATAGTATAAAAAACACATATCATAAGTCATTTATAACACTCGTTCTTTAAACAACTCGGTGCTACGCACTTCGTTTTCTAAACTTGAACTCGTGCAATAAAACCTGCCTTTTGAAACTCGTTCTTCAATATACTATTATGCGGAAGTAAATAAATTTTCTGAATAAAAAAAAAAAAATTACATTGTTTTTTAAGATATTTTGATACAATTAATCACGATGTGTACTTTGTTGATTATTCCCCGTTTCGTCGACAACAATATAATTATTATTATTTTCTGTGTTTCTTATAATATTCTAATGTGACATACATCCGACTGAAATAGAAGAACATCAGGATTAATAATTCGTTTTTGTGCGTAGATTACTAAATTGCTGCGGGTTAAGAAAAATATATATAATTAGGTGTCATCTGTATGTAGTAGCGATGTGTAGTTCACTCGCGAACCGTTCACTCTGAACCGTTCAATCAAATGTACTGTGACGATGTTTTGCAACGACCTATAGGTCACTATGAACTAGTTCGTGAACTATGACCTACATGGTGTACTTGTACTAGGTCCTGAACCCGTCGTCTACTAAACCGCTCATGAAGCACAACGACTCGTAAACGATGCAGTATAGTATACATTACATATACAGTACCAATAGCAGTACTAACATTTATTTGATAAAGTGTGTTGGGGAACGGAACGAAATTATATTTCCTTATATATATGTTTTGTATAAATTATAAACATTGTTGTTTCTTCTTACTCATTCTTAATACAAAATATGTATTGTAATATTTCATTTTATTTATTTTTTACTATTTAATATTTTTATATTGAGAAAAAAGAGATTATTTTCAGTATGTGCCTGTATTTCATATAGGTCGTGAACTAATTAATTTTAAAAAGATGTTAGTAGTTCACAACCTATAGTTCGTGAACGGTACATTGAAATGAACTATGAACTACGAACTAGGTCCTCAAAGTGACCTACAGTTTGCCATCGCTAGTATGTAGGGAGAAGTAGCATTGATACATGCACATATAATAAAATCATTATAATATATATTTTTAATATTAATGATTGTCGAACAAATACCACTCGTCGTAACCAACTGGCTTAGTTAAAGAGTCCGCAATCCTAAAGATTGGTTGGAAACAGCACGCCATGCCGATCTATCCTGAGCTAATCCCTTCATCTCCCTATAGCTATTCATCTCAACGTCTTCAACTATCTGACTCACATACTCCAATCTAGGCCTATCTACCCCTCTCTTTCCCTCCACTCTACCTTCTATGATCAATTGCATAATCCCCCCATGCCTAAGAATATGCCCTACTAATCTGTCTCTCCTACGCTGTAACACTCTCCAGATACTTCTCTTCTCCCCTACTAACTCTAGTACAGCTTCATTTGTTACTTTATCTTCCCAACCAATCCTCATCATCCTCCTATAACACCACATTTCGAATGCTTGTAATCTATGCTTCTCTTCCTTTCCTATAGTCCACGCCTCACACCCGTACAGTGCTACACTCCAAACATATACCTTCAGTAATCTTTTTCTAATACCCAAGTCAATATTTGATCTTAAAATCTGTTCTTTTTCTACGAATGCCTTCCTACCCTGTGCTATCCTACACTTTATATCTACCTTGCTTCGATTATCTTTTGTGATTCTACTGCCTAAATAACAAAAATCGGACACTTCTTCGATTCTATTATCTCCTATTGAGATCCTCATTTTTCTACTGCATTCCTTTTTGTCACACCTCATCACTTTAGTTTTACCTATATTTGTTTTCATGTTAAAATCCCTAGTCAATACTGCCTGCATACCATTTAATACCCTTTCTAAATTCTTTTCGCTTTCTTCCAATATAGCTATATCGTCGGCGAATCTCAACATATATATTTTCTCTCCCTGTACATTCACACCTACACTATACTCTTCTTTTACTTTCTTTATTGCATCTTCTATATATAGATTAAATAATAACGGTGAGAGTGTACATCCCTGCCGAACTCCCTTCCCTATTTTTGCTACCTCTTCTTCCCCCTCAATTCTAACTAAGGCAGTTTGGTGTTTATATAAATTAAAAATTATTCTCCTATCCTTATAATCTATACCCGTTTCTTTTAAAATTCTAAACATTATGTCCCAATCTACATTATCAAATGCCTTTTCTAAGTCCACAAAAGCTATGCAAGTTACCTTTCCTACCCTATTTCTTTTTTCTACTACCGTTCTTAGTGCTAGAATCGCCTCTCTCGTCCCTCTGTTTTTCCTAAAACCAAACTGATCTTCTCCTAGCCTTTCCTCTACTTTATTTTCTAATCTCCTATAAATAATCTTTAACAATATCTTCGATGCATGTGATAGTAGGCTAATGGTCCTATAGTTCTCACACAAATTAGCTCCTATTTTCTTCGGCATTGTTACTATTCTACTACGCTGAAAATCCTGTGGTACTTCTCCCTTCTCATATATTTTACAAACTAACCTGTATAATCGCTCCTGCATTTTTTCCCCTGCGTGTTTTATTAATTCGGCTGGTATCATATCAATCCCCGCTGCTTTGTTATTCCGTAAATCATTTAATGCTCTATGAAACTCTGACCTAAGTATGCTAGGACCTAAGTCATCCTCATCTATCTGTTCCACACTTTCTAGCTCCTCCATGTCCTGCCTACCTTTATATAAATCTTCAAGATACTCCTTCCATCTTCTAGCTTTTTCCTTATTTTCTGTGAGTTCCTATGTATTTTTATTCTTCTGGACAATTGACAATATACATGGCCTAAAAGGAATTTTTTTTTCCCGAAAAATCTCACCCGGAAGAGGGCATTTATTTACTGACAGAATTTGTAGTGCGAATATAAAAAAGTTTAAAAACCACTGGCACTTTGATATGGTATTACTATCTCCTTAATACCTACCAATGCATAAACCTCAAGTTGCATTGCAACCTGCCATTGCCACAACCATCGCCACGAATACAAGTGGTTCCTGTGATCAGGACCGAATCTCAATTGACAAGGCGAATGAGCTCACGGCAATGGTGAGAGTAATGTACTTGCTCTCTAGTGACACGTGTGCGTATGTGGTCCGTTCATCCGTTCGTGGCGTATTTATAAAAGTGGAAATCACTTAACTTCCTAATGAACTTAGTTGAGTATACATCAGGATGGCGTAGTATGTGACATTTATTAAAATGGACAGATTAAAGAAATGGAATGATTGTTTGAACGGGTGCCGAAGAAGATTTAAAAAAGATCTGTAAAAAAGCAACGACATAATTACTTAATATAAATCTAAGATTGTTGTATAAAACTAGTATATTCGTATTTGCTCCCAGTTTTTATCCACAAAAAATGCGTCCGTCGAAACTTGTTTTCACATATTGGATTTGTTTTCACTTATGGAAAATTGACTATGTAAATGTTGTTTATTTATTTATTTATTTATTTACGGACAAACCATTAATGTAGTTAAGCATTAACATTAATATAACATTAATATTAATTACTAGTAAATTATATTACTGCCTACAAAGATTATCATTACCATGACACATAATGAGTGATAAATATAATTTTTGTTGGAAATATTAGGAGAGTAAAGTCTTAGCGTTTTTCGGAAGTACATGAAAGTTAATAAGAGATAGTAAATCAGGACAGTCAATATTGCTTGAAATTAGCTTATTTAGGAAGATGACATCCCCAGACTTTCTTCGGATAATCTAAATCAAGCAGATTTCTGATTAGTGTGACAGAGTAGTTCTATAATTTGATGTTAAATTTATAAGCTGCATATTTTAGAAACTTATTTTGAACAGATTCGAGTTTGCTTACGTGATCTTTATAAAATGGAGACTAAACAATACTGCCATATTCAAGAATAGGATGACATAATGTTATGTAAAGGTGTTTTATAGTGTTAATGGAACTGAATTCAGCAGTATTTCTTTTTATAAAACCCAAAACTTTGAGAGATTTATTTATAGTGATATTTATATGACTATTAAATAATAAACTTGAATCTAGTAACATACCAAGATCTCGTATGGAGTCTACTGTTCTCAAAACAGTAGAACGTAAGGTATAGTTAAAATTGATATTATTCTTAAGTCTAGAAAATGATAACACTTTGCACTTTGAAGTGTTTAGGTCCATTCCGTTTAGATCACACCACTGTTGAATAATATTAAGATCTTACTGGAGAAGTTCGGCGTCGGAAAGAGATACGATGCGCGAAAACAATTTCATGTCATCAGCAAAGAGGAACGCATTGCTAGTTTTTAATATTTAGAAGAATGTCATTGATGAATAAATTAAACAAGATGGGTGCTAGATGGCTGCCTTGGGGAACACCCGATGCGCAATGCACAGGCTCTGAACGCTAGCCATCAACAATCACTATTTGCTGCCTATTCGTTAAATACAACTTGAACCAATTATGTAAGTTAGTTTTAACACCAAGAGATTCTAATTTTGCTAGAAGGATTTTATGATTTACACGATCAAAGTCAGTATAGATTACATCTGTTCGCGTTGTATCAGCAAATGAGTTGTTTATGTAGTTCTGTATTAGAATCAGTAAATTTGTCATTCTTTAAAACCATGTTGATATTTATTTATAACATTTTAGAAAATAGGCTGGATTTTGTCAGTAAATTGATGTTCAAACAGTTTAGGTATTGCACTGATAATAGATATTGTTCTATAATTTAAGATTGATTGTCTATTACCGATTGATTCTCTATTTAGCAATTATAGATGACGGATTTCACCACAGATACAAGCCTTCCACCCCATAATATAGTTTAATGTTAATACTATCTCGTAGAGGAGATTATAGTAATTATAAAATATTGCAATACATTTCTTTGTTTAAAGAAAAAATATTCACCATTGATTTTCAATCATTTCTTGTCTATTTCACTACCCCTAACAGTTTTTATGCAGGACCAACATTTGGTTGGTCCACAATAGAATATGACCAAACTTTGATATTTTCCATTGGTCGATATTTATAAATAAATAAAAAAACTCCGCATGTCTTTATCACATGCATATACATAGTTAGTTAGATAATCTTCAATCCTAAAGATCCATTAAACATCCTATAGGATGGATAATGATGATTTTGCTATAGCACTACATTCCGAATGCATCTAATCTACGCTTCTCTTCCTTTCCTATAGTCTCACACCCGTACATTGCTACACGCCACACATATGCCTCTCGCAATCTTTTTCTAATACCCAAGTCAATATTTTATCTAAAAGTCTGCTCCTTTTCTACGAATGCCTTCCTACCCTGTGCTATCCTACATATTATATCTACTTTACTTTGGTTATCCTTTGTAATCCTACTTCCTAAGTAACAAAAATTTAATACTTCTTCTAATCTATCATATCCTATTTTAATCATCATTTTTCGCCTGCATTCCTCTTTGTCACACCTCATCCTTTTTGTCTTGCCTATATTTATTTTCATATTATAATCCCTAAAAGGGAAAAAATGCAGGAGCGATTATACAGGTTAGTTTGTAAAATATATGAGAAGGGAGAAGTACCACAGGATTTTCAGCGTAGTAGAATAGTAACAATGCCGAAGAAAATAGGAGCTAATTTGTGTGAGAACTATAGGACCATTAGCCTACTATCACATGCATCGAAGATATTGCTAAAGATTATTTATAGGAGATTAGAAAATAAAGTAGAGGAAAGGCTAGGAGAAGATCAGTTTGGTTTTAGGAAAAACAGAGGGACGAGGGAGGCGATTTTAGCACTAAGAACAGTAGTAGAAAAAAGAATGAGGGTAGGAAAGGTAACTTGCATAGCTTGTGTAGATTTAGAAAAGGCATTTGATAATGTAGATTGGGACATAATGTTTAGAATTTTAAAAGAAACGGGTATAGATTATAAGGATAGGAGAATAATTTTTAATTTATATAAACACCAAACTGCCTTAGTTAGAATTGAGGGGGAAGAAGAGGTAGCAAAAATAAGGAAGGGAGTTCGGCAGGGATGTACACTTTCACCGTTATTATTTAATCTATATATAGAAGATGCAATAAACAAAGTAAAAGAAGAGTATAGTGTAGGTGTGAATGTACAGGGAGAGAAAATATATATGTTGAGATTCGCCGACGATATAGCTATATTGGAAGAAAGCGAAAAGAATTTAGAAAGGGTATTGAATGGTATGCAGGCAGTATTGACTAGGGATTTTAACATGAAAATAAATATAGGTAAAATTAAAGTGATGAGGTGTGACAAAAAGGAATGCAGTAGAAAAATGAGGATCACAATAGGAGATAATAGAATCGAAGAAGTGTCAGATTTTTGTTATTTAGGCAGTAGAATCACAAAAGATAATCGAAGCAAGGTAGATATAAAGTGTAGGATAGCACAGGGTAGGAAGGCATTCGTAGAAAAGGAACAGATTTTAAGATCAAATATTGACTTGGGTATTAGAAAAAGATTACTGAAGGTATATGTTTGGAGTGTAGCACTGTAAGGGTGTGAGGCGTGGACTATAGGAAAGGAAGAGAAGCGTAGATTACAAGCATTCGAAATGTGGTGTTATAGGAGGATAATGAGGATTGGTTTGGAAGATAAAGTAACAAATGAAGCTGTACTAGAGTTAGTAGGGGAGAAGAGAAGTATTTGGAGAGTGTTACAGCGTAGGAGAGACAGATTAGTAGGGCATATCCTTAGGCATGGGGGGATTATGCAATTGATCATAGAAGGTAGAGTGGAGGGAAAGAGAGGGGTAGGTAGGCCTAGATTGGAGTATGTGAGTCAGATAGTTGAAGACGTTGAGATGAATAGCTATAGGGAGATGAAGGGATTAGCTCAGGATAGATCAGCATGGCGTGCTGTTTCCAACCAATCTTTAGGATTGCGGACTCTTTAACTAACTAATCCCTAGTCATTACTTTCTACATACTTTAATACTTATCGTTAATACTTTCTGTTTCAACATAAATTATAACATAAAATATTCTGCAACAATTTTTATATATCTATATCCACTGCTAATCATAAAGTTATGTATTTTTTGTATAATATTGGTTCAGACCAATATTACTCCAACCTAGCTAAACAACTTCCTTTTAATCTTCATGAAAACATTGTTTATTCCGAGCGGTCGGTGGCCAGTGGTCAGAAATTCGAATTGATTACATTTCCTAATTCCCTTTTAGGCTACGGTAGGCTTAGAATAGATCCACTAACCATAATATGTAATCAACCCAATTCATCCCTTGGCGACGTAATTGTTTAGAATGTAATTTATGTTCGAATATCAGCATCGTCGTGCTCGTGTGCATTACTCTACTCTTCGTTGCTGAAATTAAAGTGGCATCCTAAATCTGTGTCGCATCAAGTTAAAATGATCTAAGCACTCATCATATTGATATGAAGGCATATAACTCAGGAAATGATTTCTGCACAATTTACAAATAAATATTAATTTCAAGAATAATGACTTTAAAATCGTTTCAAAACAGATACTTTTCTGTACTATCTATAAGCAATTTAGTCTATTTTCGCTTAGATGTCAACAGTTCCAAAAATTTCAGTAAGACTCCTTGACACGAAATTTTCTGTATTTTGCATATTTATTTATGAGCATAATTTCATTTTTTCTTTTCTTTTAAATACACGTTTATCCCTTGGATTCTAGAGCGCTCATGTATACTATATGCACAACCAGAGAATAAAGAAGTTCATGAAGTTGATAAGACAAGTTATTGCAATAATTAAACTTTTTCTTTTTGATTTAAATATATGGCCTTACGATTTTAGCGTATTAGCCAACATCAAACATCTTATATATCTAGAAACTTATTCATGGCACATTCAGGGAACACCTGAATGGCAACATTAAGAAGGACCATTGTCCGGAAGGGATTTTACTTCCAGAAAATATCCAGAAAATTAAACTAATGCATATAGCACTTGACACATGTTATTTGAAATGATATATGTTTCAAATTTTAGAGATACTGTACATTTCACCCCCATTTTTATTTAGTTTCTGCTACTTTATTGCTTGCTCATTTCTAAATTTCGATTTAATATATTATGATGATGATATATATATATAGCTCTCCAATCCTTAATAGTCTTACGTTACAGTAATCATTATGGCCAGCTCATATACCAATATTAATTTAAAAATTATTAAATTTAGAAGCACATGTAGACAAGCACAGGGTTACTACAGCTGTAATGATTCGTTCAAAACGAGGATGGTAAATTCCTATAACTATGGGGTCAGGTAGAAGAAACCGAAAATTTGTATGGTCAAATTCCTACAAACGCCCGTTGTCCATCGCCTTCCTCTTGCACGAAGCACTTATTTCTTGCACATGTAACTTTGTTTCCTCATGGGGTGATCATGCAATAAAATGCAGGCTTCTGCATTCTGAATTTCTGTACTTTCACCAACTGGGTCATCTGGGTCATCGTACAAGAATATGAAAATAACATCAAATATATTCCAACTAAATCAAAAATTAACAAGTAAAAGACAATTCAAAAATTCTTACAAAATATAAACTGTATATATAGAGCACGGATCGGTAATACGTTTTTTTTTATAGACTAGTGGTAGAACGGGCTTTTAAAGTTTAAAAATCGGTTGTCGAATTTTACATATTTAGTCAAAAAAAAAACAGTTTTTAAAACCGGTTTTTTTAAACCGTAGTACATACTGACTATTGCCTTCTAAACTTGCATAATATGATTATCTGTATTCGTATCCATTGCTTATCCATCTTCCATTATGCATTAATTAAATATTGTACATTTAGAGAATCTTATTTTGAACGAAATAAATTATGTGCGGTTATAGGTGTAAAATTATTTTACACCTTATTGGTGTAAAATTCCAAATGTAATCAATTTTATCTATTTATTTTGAGTTAACGTTATTATAACGTTCAGTATACAATAGAAATTTCAATTCTAATAAATAGTTAGTTAAAGAGTCCTCAATCCTAAAGATTGGTTGGAAACAGCACGCCATGCCGATCTATCCTGAGCTAATCCCTTCATCTCCCTATAGCTATTCATCTCAACGTCTTCAACTATCTGACTCACATACTCCAATCTAGGCCTACCTACCCCTCTCTTTCCCTCCACTCTACCTTCTATGATCAATTGCATAATCCCCCCATGCCTAAGAATATGCCCTACTAATCTGTCTCTCCTACGCTGTAACAGTCTCCAAATACTTCTCTTCTCCCCTACTAACTCTAGTACAGCTTCATTTGTTACTTTATCTTCCCAACCAATCCTCATCATCCTCCTATAACACCACATTTCAAGTGCTTCTAATCTACGCTTCTCTTCCTTTCCTATAGTCCACGCCTCACACCCGTACAGTGCTACACTCCAAACATATACCTTCAGTAATCTTTTTCTAATACCCAAGTCAATATTTGATCTTAAAATCTGTTCTTTTTCTACGAATGCCTTCCTACCCTGTGCTATCCTACACTTTATATCTACCTTGCTTCGATTATCTTTTGTGATTCTACTGCCTAAATAACAAAAATCTGACACTTCTTCGATTCTATTATCTACTATTGTGATCCTCATTTTTCTACTGCATTCCTTTTTGTCACACCTCATCACTTTAGTTTTACCTATATTTATTTTCATGTTAAAATCCCTAGTCAATACTGCCTGCATACCATTCAATACCCTTTCTAAATTCTTTTCGCTTTCTTCCAATATAGCTATATCGTCGGCGAATCTCAGCATATATATTTTCTCTCCCTGTACATTCACACCTACACTATACTCTTCTTTTACTTTGTTTATTGCATCTTCTATATATAGATTAAATAATAACGGTGAAAGTGTACATCCCTGCCGAACTCCCTTCCCTATTTTTGCTACCTCTTCTTCCCCCTCAATTCTAACTAAGGCAGTTTGGTGTTTATATAAATTAAAAATTATTCTCCTATCCTTATAATCTATACCCGTTTCTTTTAAAATTCTAAACATTATGTCCCAATCTACATTGTCAAATGCCTTTTCTAAGTCTACAAAAGCTATGCAAGTTACCTTTCCTACCCTCTTTCTTTTTTCTACTACCGTTCTTAGTGCTAAAATCGCCTCCCTCGTCCCTCTGTTTTTCCTAAAACCAAACTGATCTTCTCCTAGCCTTTCCTCTACTTTATTTTCTAATCTCCTATAAATAATCTTTAGCAATATCTTCGATGCATGTGAAAGTAGGCTAATGGTCCTATAGTTCTCACACAAATTAGCTCCTATTTTCTTCGGCATTGTTACTATTCTACTACGCTGAAAATCCTGTGGTACTTCTCCCTTCTCATATATTTTACAAACTAACCTGTATAATCGCTCCTGCATTTTTTCCCCTGCGTGTTTTATTAATTCGGCTGGTATCATATCAATCCCCGCTGCTTTGTTATTCCGTAAATCATTTAATGCTCTATGAAACTCTGACCTAAGTATGCTAGGACCTAAGTCATCCTCATCTATCTGTTCCACATTTTCTAGCTCCTCCATGTCCTGCCTACCTTTATATAAATCTTCAAGATACTCCTTCCATCTTCTAGCTTTTTCCTTATTTTCTGTGAGTTCCTTACCCTGCTTATCACATATAATGTTACCCTTTGGTTTTACTTTAGAAAAATGTGACTTAATTTTCCTGTAGCCCAAATCTACTTTACCTCTTCTCATATCCTCCTCAATATCCTCACAATTTCCTTTTATCCACTCTTCTTTCGCTAGCTTGCATTTCCTATTAATTAAGTTCCTTAGTTCCTTATATTTTTTCTGTCCTGCTTCTGTGTTTCCAATTTTAATTTTCCTTCTTGCTTCTATCATTTTAACTATTTCTTCCGTGATCCATTCCCTCCTACCTGCCCTTTTCTTTGTGCCTAATACTTCATTTGCTGCTGTAGTTAACCCATTTCTGATTTCCCTCCATTCGCAATCTATGTCGTTCCTAGATGTTCCATTAGCCATGATTTCTACTTTCTGCTTGTACTTTTCACATACATCAGCTAATTTCAACCTATCTAATAATTAAATAATGTAAATTAAATAGTTTATAGTCTAATTTAGCCTGTAGCTTTTACATCGTATTTGATTTTTTACATCATCACTACGGCGTTAAATAATAGTATAGAATATTGAATAATATTCAGGCCCAATATCATCTTGTCTATTTAATTTGTTTAATAAGAACTATTTTTAAATTTATTATTTTATTTATTTATTTTTGGTAATTTTAGGTTTGATAAACCAATATTTATTGTTGTTACTTGTTAGTTTCGTTAATTATTAATTTATATTGTTTTAAAAGATTTATAGGTCACATTATATACCATTTTTGAAAGACTTCTGTCATGTTGACTTACTAATTTAATAGTATATCACTCACGATTCATGACAGAGGTATTTTATTTAGTTTTTATCTTGTGCTACTGAAGATGGGGGCATAACCCTTGATATGCGCATCTAGCTACTTAATGCTTTGGTATTTGGGTGATATTCTATACTATTCTATTTGATAATCGAATATATATTGTAATTAGCAAATTAACAGTATTAAATAAACAATTTAGTTGAAGTATTCGATTATCTGAATTCAAGATGACTGACTGACTACCACGTTAAGTTGATTTAGGATTGTTGATAAAGGTTCTAATTAAGCGATGATTTATTTATATGAAACATGGACGCATGTTCAAAACTGGGAAAGGAGAAATGAATAAGCATGTATTAATTAAATATAAGCTGATTAAGTAATAAATGGGTTGATTAAAAGAAGCAGAATATTATGGAAAAAGTAGAAGTGTTTACGAAAAATCGAAGGAATAGTCAACATTTCATGATACCAAAATTAACAAGATATTCTTTAATTGCGTATTGTTTGCTGTGTTATCAATAAATGGAAATATTCATTCCACGAACTCTTGAAAACCGCATTTAAATTTACAGACCATAATTGTTTCATATTTGTATACAAGGTAGCACGTGACTATTTGAAAATTACAAATTTATGATACAATTGAAATGATTGAAATACATTATTTGAAATACATAAATACATAATTACAATGCAATTGAAATGATACATAGAACATTATTATAGTATATGAATTGCATACGAATTATTGAATGAAAAAAAAGTATTCTCAGGAAATGATATATCTCTAATATACAAAATTTTGCTAAAATAGAAATTAATGTAATATTTAATATAAAATGTGGTTGGCTTGACATTCTATCATTTTAAATTTAAAAACATATCTAAATTGGCTAGGACGAATATAGTTTTTTTAGAAAAATTAACATAATAAAAAGAAACTTCCTTTCTCGGAAATTTAAGAATATTTAGAAACTTCAAAGTCTATAGAAATTTATAAATAATTACAATCAAAATAATTTAAACTTTATAACTTTATAAAGTTTATAACGAATGAATTTTTGTTAAATAAAAAGAAAATTCCCTACTAATGTGTTTAAATAATCTGTCTACAATTTAATAATATTGGAAATTGTCGCATAATATTAGTTGCATTGTTGAATCATTTAGTACAATTTCCTTATGGAAATTTTGTACATACAGGTTGATTATAAATTCGCATAAACGGTATATAAAGGGTGGTTTGCGTCCAAATCTGTACGAAAAGTTTCTTTACGATTTTCCGATTATATCAAATCTACTTAAATTAAGAACTAAATCATCACGAAAAGACGACGTCCTCATATTCAAACAAACTTGCCTATCCACTTGTATAGAATATATGCCAAATACGGTAACTTAAAGAAATGAATTGCTAGATGCGCATTTCGAAGGTTGTACCCCCATCATCAGTAGCACAAGATGAAAACAAAATTAAATACCTCTGTCACGAATCGTGATTAATATACAATTGAGTAAAAAGTCAACATTTCGAAGTGAACAATGCTAATCGTAAAAGCACAAATTAAATGCATGTTTAAATTTTCTCCAAATATCTATATACGGTCCGCAATGAAAAAAGATCCTGTCTTTCACTTTCTGATCAATTAATTAAGTAAATTGTCGCAATATATTGTTTAATATTTTATATAAATTTTGTTTTAAAGTCGTAAATTTTTATTACACATACGGTATATAAGTTTTTTTTAAATCGTGTTATACTTTTTCATACTATTACACCATAATTCGAAGAAAATCCACTTTACAGTATCATCCCACATATTTACGTATATATACAATTTTCCGATCATTCCAACTTCCAAGTACCAGCTTATATAGCCCCTTGAACAAATACTAAAAGAATGAAAAGAGCTAAATGAAAAGCAATATAAAATCTTCCCGAGTGAAAACACGTTTTAATAATAGGTACTTTATTACAAACGATAAATTCATAAGAAAAATATGTGTTAACAAATTCTAATTAAGAAAACACACGAATCAAAAACGAAAATTGTAAGTTATTTATTTTAGAATTAAAAACGTGAACTATATATTTTAAAAATTATCACTACAGTGTTAAATATTAGTATAGAATATCACCCAAATACCGTAACTTAAAGCATTAAGTAGCTAGATGTGCATTTCGAAGGCTATGCCCCCATTTTCAGTAAACACAAGAGAAAAACTAAATAAAATATCTTGTCACGAATCGTGAATGATACAATATTAAATAAATAAGGCAACATGACAGAAACATTTCAAAAATGGCATATAATATGACCTATAAATCTTTTAAAACAGTATAAATTAATAATTAACGAAAATGACAAGTTTATGTTTGTCAAACCTCAAATAACTAAAAATAATAAATAAAATAAAAATAAATTTAAAAATAAATTAAATAGACAAGATGAAATTGGGCCTGAAACTAAATTCATTAAATTTGATTTCGATTTTGGCATGTACAGGTGTCCCACGTAATCTATCGACAGTTTACTTTTTATTGCCATATCTGTAATTTTTATCCAAAATTAAACAAAACTTTACCACAACATAGTTTAACCAACATACTAAATCTCAACGTGATCACCATTATTCTCGTCAATTTTGAACAAACGTTCGTGATATTCTAATAAAACTTTCATTCTTATTTCAACAGTAACTTGCTGAAAAGCATCGATAATGCGTTCCTTCAACACCTGAATGTTCGCCGGTCGTGTTGTATAGACTTTGGACTTAATGAAGCCCCACAGAAAAAAATCGCACGATGTCAAATCCGGTGATCGAGGAGGCCAAGGCATGTTTGGGGATCCACGTCCCATCCAACGATCCGGGAATTTTTCGTTTAGCCAATTTCAAACCACAAGTCCCCATCCTGCATAAAGATTATATCGTTTTGGATTTCTCGTGCTTCTAATTCTAGATAAAATTCTGTTTGCAGCATTTGGAGATATCGAACACTGTTGACAGATTCATCGAAAAAAAATGGTCCGAAGACACCACATTCACCAATTGCAGCCCACACTGTTGTTCTGGGGGAATGCAACGATTCTTCGACAAACCAGTGAGGATTTGCGCTAGCCCAATAACGATGATTGTGGCGGTTGACACCACCAGCAAGATGAAAATGAACTTTATCCGAAAACATCAAATTGGATAAATGATCAGGATTTTCAGGAATTCTGTTACTTTCATCCTGTGCGAATTTCAGTCGGTTTGCTTTGTCTTCCTCAGTTAATTTTTGCACAACTTGAATTTTTTATGGATGCCATTTGAGGTCCTTAAGAATCCTTCCGATTGTGGTACGGCTGATTTGAAGAGCATTGGAGACGCGGCGTAAGGATGAATGCGGATTATCAGTAAAATGTTCTTGAACACGATCAAAATTTTCATCGTAACGAATTAATCTGCTGCGCTTTCTTTTGACGTCGAGGACACTGCCTGTTTCCATTAGGGCATTGTGCCATTTTTAAATGATATCCCTTGGTGGTGGATCACGATCGAATTCTTATCGAAATTTCTGTTGAACCAAAATAGGTTTTCTGGTCCATTCAAACCAACTCGCCACTTTTGCACGTTCACGAATAGAATACGCCATATAAATTTGAATATATTAAAGAAATAATGACTTAGGTGCCTAAAAATGAAGAGTAATAAAATTAAACTGTTTGCTTTATATCGCGTTAAAATTTCAATAAAATCTGACGAAAATTCGAAAAGTTATTTCGAATAACAAAACTGTCGATAGATACGTGGGACACCCGGTATATACTTCCATAAGCATTTAATTCGGAATATTTCAAAACACTTTTAAGTAATTTAAGTGACCTAATTTGAATAGGATAACCTGAGTTAGTCAAAAATATGCTCGGCTACAGCACTTTTTTCTTTTCTATTTAGTCTGAAATGAACTAAATGCTCCTTAAATCTAGTTTCAATTGGTCTACGTGTTTGTCCTATATATAGTTTAGGACAACTAGAACAAGATATTTTATAAATACCTTATTTTTTAATGAAATGAATCAAATCTTTGGGATTTCCTAGAAAATGAGCAAGACTATTAGAAGTATAATATGTTGCTTTATTATATTTAATTAAAATACTATTTAAACCACGTGCAATTATAAGATCAAATGGTAATTTAACAAATTTTGGAGTTGAATTATTACTTTGTTCCAAACTACTAATATTTCTGATATCTCTTGTTCTTTTAAATTTTCTTAATATATTCCTTATAATTTTATAAGAATAGCCATTTTGCAATGCTATATTTCGGATATTATTTAATTCAATGTTATATTTATCATTACATAAAGGAAAATTTAATATGCGGTTAATTAAAAAAATAAAAGCAGCATATTTATGTTAACGACAATGAGTTGAATTATATATATATAATAGTGAAATATATGTATATAAGTATAAAAAGTTAATTATCTAATAAAGGGATATTTCATAAATACAAAATAAGAAGTAAAATTTCGGCGTATAAACACAATCGTATGTGTTATTAAAATTGTTAGATACAAAAAAAAATTAAATAAGTATCTCTTAGTTATTTATAGATGGTATAAATAACATCAATAATCTCAGACGATACCTAATTTTTACTGCATTAATTAATTATCCAATAGTTAAGCTAATATACATATATTTATTTCAAACAATTACAAATAATATGAACATGTGCTACTATTTTCGGTAATATCTTCGATACAAGGAAACTAAAATATCTATTATGCAATCTGTAAATCATTTTATTATTAGCCGGCATAATGCGGATGCTAATTTGTTAATATATATGTTCATTACTGTTATACATAATTTATCTAAATGCATAAAGTTTATGTCAGAATATTTCCGTCGAAATAATGCGAACGGCATCGTGTAATGCGACAAATTTAATTACAGTTAAACTTCATCTCTGACTGAACCAACGAATGTACTTTATTGGGATGAATTTCGGTAATTTAGATTATTCTCAGAAATATACATATTAGTAATGTCACTTTTTGACATTTTATTGGATAATTTGCACAATTTGTCCTTTTTTTATAAATAAATAAATAAAAAAGGAAATGGACATAACTTAGTTTAAAATATTACAAAATTGTTAACTTTTAGCAAACGTTTGAAATGAATATCATGAAATAAACCAATGATATTTATCTATTTTTGTTCCAAATGCAATCAAAGACAATAGCCATGCACCATGCTCCTAATATCTTGATAGTAATTATTATTACCCTGAATTTAGAATTGTTCTCAAAATCAAACTTGGTTTTAAAATATTTTTCTCATTGCCTCTTGATTTTTTACAGGTAAATATAAATTTTGGATTATTTTTTGAATCTATTACAATAACTGTAACCAAAGAAAACATGTAATAAACATAGTCAAAAATTTTTTAAAAGTTTAAATGTGATTTTTAATTGTAAAAAACAACACATCCCATATATAAATAGCACATTTATTCTAATATGTATAAGAAACAACAAGAAAGAATGAAAGTAATGAATCTTATATACTAAATTTTATAACTTGACAATTTAGTCCTGAAGATGCTTATGCGAAATCGCCAGACAATTTAAATATACAAAATTATACAAGGAAGTGAACAACCCATATATATTTTTGAATTAAAACAACCTCGAGACTTGAAGATCCTTTGAAAGCTGAATAGATTTTATGAAGACAAGAAAATAAACTATAAAAAATATATAAATAATAATAATTTTTTTTTTTGTTCGATGATTTTTCATATTTGTTAAAAACATTCGATACACGTATTATATACAATACATTATACGATGCAATGGATCGGAACGTGATAAAGGATATGAAACACTAAAAAATATATATCGGAAGAGAGGCGTTGTATTATATGAGAGATTATTAATTGTTGGCCACGAATCTGGCTTATTGCCCAAATAAATATCTTTTGCCGAATAGCAATGAAATATAACCACCGCATGCAGTCATATAATACGTCCATGTAACAACTATATATTTCGCAGGGGAAAAATAAATACTATGTACTACTCGCGGAAAATAACATAAGCGAAATAGACAGACACAATAAAAAAGAAATTGATTTTGGCATTTATAAGATTTAGGGCTTCTTCTTTCCTCGGTGCTTTTAAAGTTTTCAGCTAGCAATACTAGGTTTTAATATAGCAAAAAATTTAAATGCTAGGTTTTGTGAATAATGAAATAATATAATTAGTTGAAACAATTTAATAAGTTTCGGATATAGATGAACAACTTTATGAGAACGGTTTTGTTAGCCTTTTAAGCACTGTTCTGAACTCAGCACCCTAGTCGAAAAAACCTAAGTTTTTGTATGATGTTTGGTTTAATTTATACTAATAATATAAAATATCACCCAAATGCCGTAACTTAAAGTATTAAGTAGCTAGATGCGCATTTCTAAGGCTATGCCCCCATCTTCAGTATTTAGATGATATTCTATACTATTATTTAACACCGTAGTGATACTTTTTAAATTTTATATTAATGTTCAATTAAATAGTTTCTTTATATAGGCCTCAAACGTAAACGTAAAAAATCCTTTAGATAGAATTTTTTATAATGCATTTGTTTATTATTGCTCTATAAGCAGGTGAAACTATTAAAGTTGATCTAATCATATACAACAAACGCACGTTTACTTTAAAAATTTGATCCGGCATAATCAATAATAAAACAAATTAATTACACGATTCGTATAAACGCTTTTTGCGCGAATATAATATTTATTAGTTTCAAAGGTCGCTTCTACTCTATAGTCACAACTCCAATAATTAACTATGTAAATGTCCAATCAAAGTTAGCTTAGTAAATAAAAGAATATAAATAAAGTAAAAATAGAATTTTCATAGAAAAGCAATGAAATGCTTGTGAATTTTTTCGAATCAATCGAAACTATAAATATTTAATGGTTTATTAAAGAATGAATTTCGTAAGGCAGGTTTCATTGCACGAGTTCAAGTTTAGAAAACGAGGTGCGTAGCAATCGAAATTTGAAAATTTAGGGAATTTTTTTACTGTTGGTAGTAGCTATTGAGATAATTGAAATATTTGAAATAAATTGTCAAATAAATTAAAATTAAACTATTTGTTGCTTTCTTTTGTAGTTTGACGTTTGATAACTGGCAAGCAGAGCTACCAACTTTGAAACAGTAAATTCAGTGGCGGCTCGTGCCATTTCAATCTGGGGGGGCGCATTTCTTAAAAAATAACATAATAGTGAGAAATCTTACCTAAAATGGATGCAAAATGATTAAATTCAATCATTTCTTGTAAGTGGTATTCCGCTCTTCTATCTTTCATTGATATAAACACTCCTTGCACAAGTTTATGATAAATTTAAATCAGGCAATGGCCTACCTAATTCTTTAATTTTTACTTAAAGCTACTTTCTCTTGTCCACAAGAGAAAGTCTACAAAACTCTATTGTCAATAAAGAACTAACACTATTCATTTTTATTAAATATATTCTTAGAAAAACACGTGGCAAAATCTTCATACGTAACTAGAAAGAAAAATGCAACTGTCTTATCTGGCTATTCTATATCAATTTATATAGATATATACTAGGACTACTCTGTTCTCTGAACTCTGAACTGTTCTCTGTTAGGCGCTAAAGTATCGTGGCATCCAATATCTTAAAACAACGATATATTCTTAGCTGTACAAGCAGCGTGACGTCACGTTGCTATGACTCTTATCCCAGTCCACTGGTATGTGTGCGACTTATACTGCATCGGTCGCTCTCACTTTATTACTTGCAATATAGTGAGACACTCATCTCATTGCCTGCACTAATCGCATATGCATTTAACTTGTACTGGGTGACTTGGTTGGCCGCTGGAATGTGTGTTACATTAGTCGATATATGTATTGCGACTCGCGAACGATAGAAACATATGATATACTGCATCGATGATATCTACATCGATATACCACAACGGAACGCCACACCGTGTTGTGTTGAGTGTTATGTTCGCGGCGCAAGTTTTATCTTTTAGGTAAAATAATGCCGAGATTAAATATCGCAATATAATTATATATCTATGGTGATGCGCTCAATGTTCAGGAGGGGCGCGCGGCCCTGCGGCCTGCACAAGGAACCGCCACTGAGTAAATTGCACTATGCTATAAGAGAACTCAAATTCGCTATAAACGAACTCATTTAGGTTCGTTAACAGCTCTATTAGAAACGCAAATTAGAAAAATTTAGTTTATAGGTACGACGTATTATCACGAAACACTTTCCAATTCAAATATCAATGCTTATATAAATATACACCGCTTAAAAAAATTGAAATTACTCTGACATTTCGCTTATAAATGATTGTATATTATATAAATAAGGGTAGTTTGGTAAAATAGCTGTTCACAATGAGTTTGTAAATAGGGCTGAATATCTATGATTAAAGTTAATAACGAACAACTATAAATTATAGTATTGTTGAACATCTTCGTACTTTGTTTCTAATTCATTTACAGCCACACACATTTCCATTTGATATATTTTTAAAACGAACATATTAGCAAATATTAAATTACAAATCGATTGATATGCATCTAAATGAATATTTTCATCTTCTCCAATAGCAGCCGAATGCAAAGTCAATATCACAGATTTCATTCGAGCTTTTCAATATGCGTATCTACATATCTTGAATAAATCGAAGGCCCGAATAGGAGCCTCAGCTTGAAGCAATTGGCCATATGACTCCCGTCTTCAGTTGTAGAGGTGAATATTATGAGTTCGTTGCAGGATTGGAAGGCAACTGACTCTATTAAAAAAACCCAGCCCTCTTTCAAAGGTTTCATTAAATTTTATCGAATTTTATTATATTTTATTGGACTTTTAAATATTATTTAAATTTTAAGTTCAATATTTTTAAAAGAATTTTTTTTTTAAAGTCCTATTGTGATTATATTTTTGCAATAGCCGTTACAAATATGCAGACAAGTCTATTATTAACAGGTGTGTTTATAAACGCACTGCCACTGAGGTTGTCATCAAATTGACACCAATCTTATCATAATTGCCACGATGTTATGAAAAGTTTGTACGAACAATTTTCATAACGTACTCAATTGCATCCAGTGAAATTGCGTGTATGATTAATTTTTTGGTAGATAATATGTTTTGGCACATCTCTTTACCAGCCGATCTCTTAAAGCTATGATATATGTTAATATAAGTACGTTACGCTCAAACCCTGAATTAAGGCAATGCCGGAAAAAAATGCTCAGACATTCAGACTAGACAAACGTTTCTATTGTTTATAGCTAGAAAAGAAATATTCTTGCATTATTTTCCCAATTAGCAACCTAATGCCTATATTGTAGACTGATTGCAAATATTGATATAAATAAATGTAATATCTAATTATTTTTTTAAATGTAAATCTGTTTTTGAATAAAATAGTGAATTCACGATGACATGGTAAAAACTTAACCGAACTTCTTATACCGACTTAATGTAAAGTATTTAATGTATCGAATATGAACATTAAACAATCCGCAAAAATTATCCGATTATTTTGGAATACTTTAAATACGTAAAACTTACGGTTTAGGACATTTAGCTAATTTTTCATGCATTGTCCGAAATCGGGTTTTGAGTTGTAACATAATATGTACTATACTTATTTAAGGATGTAGAAAAGGTGTTTTTGCACTTCTGCAGGTATAATCCTTTATTCATAAAATAGACTAGTTTCGGCTGTTAGCCATCATCAGTATTTAATAAAGCTAAAAAACCAAGAATACAATTTTTACACATTTATATAGTTATAGATTAATTACTTACGAAATATAGTATTTAGTTTAAACTAATAAGTATTAAATAGATAGACAGATTTAGATAGATTTTTTATTAAATATTCTCATTGATACAATGTTCAGAATTACATATGTACATTTTTTCAAGAGGCATTTTTCGTCAATATAATATAATAAATATATGGTTACATATTCAAATATTCATCGATTGTATAGAATATATTTTTGATTAAATACTTTTTAACGCTTTTTTAAACATGTTAAAACTAGTAATATTTTTTAACGTAAATAAGTCGATTTTTTATATTTCATAATTTTTACTTGCGTAATATATATGTCATTTGCTTGTCTGCTGTTGAACATTATTATGACATAGCAGTGGCGCTTTGTTTCCCCCCCCCCCCACCCTCCGAACTGGGGGGGGGGACAATAATTGTATTGTGGGAATAATTGTGGGAATAATTGTATTGTGTTATTTTAACTCGGCATTATTTTTCCTAAAAGATAAGTCTTGCGTCGCGATAGCACTCAACAAAACACGGCGTGGCGATGAGCAAGTATGAGTTAAATGCATATGCACTCATCCTATCCGCTGCAAGCGGTAGAGTGAGAGCGACCGTATGCAGTATATCATCTGTTTCTTTGGTTCGCGTATCGTATGCGCCGCAAACAAAATAGCGAACCGGGTTGCTATGGCAACGTGATATCACGCTGCTTCTACAGCTAAGAATATGTCCTTGTATTAAGTTATTCCGGGCCGCAATTCTTTAGCGTCCCAACAGAAAAGCCTCGTCTAGTATACAGGAAAATTGATATAGAATAGCCAGATAAGACAGTAGCATTGTTCTGTGTAGTTACGTATGTACGATTTTGCCACGTGTTTCTCCAAGAATATATTTAATAGAAATAATTTAATAAAAATGAAATAGTGTTAGTTCTTTATTGAAAATAGTGTTTTGTAGACTTTCTCTTGAGGACAAAGTAAAAATTAATGAATTAGGTAGGCCATAGCCTGATTTAAATTGATCACAAACTTGTGCGAGGATAGTTTATATCAGTGAAAGATAGAAGAGCGGAATACCACTTTCAAGAAATAATGGAATTTAATCATTTTGCATCCATTTTAGGTACGATTTCTTACTATTATGTTATTTTTTAAGAAATGCTCCCCCCTCGATTGAAATGTCAAGAGCCGCCACTGCGACATATACAACATTATTAAACGAGTTTATTAATTTATAGTGGTCCATTTCCTCTAATGTAACGTGCTCTGTTTTACAACAAAAAACTCCATCCTCAGTGTCACTGGATACGTTTTTATAAAGTGTTGTCGCAGAAGAATTTACGTATATTTATTTGGTTGAATAGAACGTAACTTCGGCAGGAAAATAAACGCTACACAACATCGCAAAGTAAGGTAGATATAATAATCGTAAAGCGCAGAAAAGCAGATGCGGACAAGTTTTTGAAGCCACAAATCGTTGTTCGTCCTTCAACATAGCAATACTACGATGAAAGTGAATAAGGAACATTCTCCACGATGAGTTTTATTATGTCATAACTTACGTGGCACGATATAATTATTTCTGCTGTGGTTGGCACAGCTGTATTAATAATTCTACGGCTAGCTGATTATGCGCATACTCTACTTACACAGTGTGTATGCAACTAATTGAAATTTTTCGCCATTATATTCGATAACGAAATAAAGATATTTGCTTGAAATAGACGAGATATTTTGGGGAAAATATTCAGTCCGAAATTTGTTGCACTGCTCAAACCAATCTATTGTTAATTATATGGGTACTTTGAGCGTAAAAATTTTACTAGTACAAGCCAAGGATGAATAGTCACAATGTCACAACACCAAAAATAAATCTTTTATATTGGTACCAAACAACAGCTTAGTTGAACGACGAAATAAAGCCATATATGTTTGGTGCACTTATCTTTATATAACGCATCGAATTACATATAGACAAACAATTAAAATTTATTTTCCCAATTAGAAAAATTGAAAGTGAATTCGATTTGATATATGCAGATAGTCGTATAACAGATAGGCACCCGTCATGCATAAGAAATTAACGAACGAGTCAGCTGTAATACCACTCTCCGTAATTATATGTGGAATAGAATGCAGAGTTGAATAGGAGTGCATATAAATTTTCACAGAAAAATTAATATTTTTAGTTTTATGGTAAAACTGTACGTCGTTAACATGGCCACAATATAATATGCTCCTAAAATATGTGGCACCCCTTCAATCGTTTTTTCTTTGATAAGCAGAATTTTTACATCCTCAAGATCAAGCTTATCATTGATTCTTCGTAAAATTTAAATTGTCTTTAAATCGTCCAATGCTTGATATTTTATTTATTTATTTATTTATCACAACACAATCTTCTAGTAAAGTGTAGAGTATTAATATGAGAAAATCATTTGTAGTTTAAAACTGCTTGAAAATTACTACTCTTCAATCAAGTAGTTGTAGTCATGTTAATATATTAATCATTAATTGAAAAAAGCAGCATAATATAATGATTAGTGTTAGTTAAAGAGTCCGCAATCCTAAAGATTGGTTGGAAACAGCACGCCATGCCGATCTATCCTGAGCTAATCCCTTCATCTCCCTATAGCTATTCATCTCAACGTCTTCAACTATCTGACTCACATACTCCAATCTAGGCCTACCTACCCCTCTCTTTCCCTCCACTCTACCTTCTATGATCAATTGCATAATCCCCCCATGCCTAAGGATATGCCCTACTAATCTGTCTCTCCTACGCTGTAACACTCTCCAAATACTTCTCTTCTCCCCTACTAACTCTAGTACAGCTTCATTTGTTACTTTATCTTCCCAACCAATCCTCATCATCCTCCTATAACACCACATTTCGAATGCTTGTAATCTACGCTTCTCTTCCTTTCCTATAGTCCACGCCTCACACCCGTACAGTGCTACACTCCAAACATATACCTTCAGTAATCTTTTTCTAATACCCAAGTCAATATTTGATCTTAAAATCTGTTCCTTTTCTATGAATGCTTTCCTACCCTGTGCTATCCTACACTTTATATCTACCTTGCTTCGATTATCTTTTGTGATTCTACTGCCTAAATAACAAAAATCTGACACTTCTTCAATTCTATTATCTCCTATTGTGATCCTCATTTTTCTACTGCATTCCTTTTTGTCACACCTCATCACTTTAGTTTTACCTATATTTATTTTCATGTTAAAATCCCTAGTCAATACTGCCTGCATACCATTCAATACCCTTTCTAAATTCTTTTCGCTTTCTTCCAATATAGCTATATCGTCGGCGAATCTCAACATATATATTTTCTCTCCCTGTAGATTCACACCTACACTATACTCTTCTTTTACTTTGTTTATTGCATCTTATATATATAGATTAAATAATAACGGTGAAAGTGTACATCCCTGCCGAACTCCCTTCCCTATTTTTGCCACCTCTTCTTCCCCCTCAATTCTAACTAAGGCAGTTTGGTGTTTATATAAATTAAAAATTATTCTCCTATCCTTATAATCTATACCCGTTTCTTTTAAAATTCTAAACATTATGTCCCAATCTACATTATCAAATGCCTTTTCTAAATCTACAAAAGCTATGCAAGTTACCTTTCCTACCCTCTTTCTTTTTTCTACTACCGTTCTTAGTGCTAGAATCGCCTCCCTCGTCCCTCTGTTTTTCCTAAAACCAAACTGATCTTCTCCTAGCCTTTCCTCTACTTTATTTTCTAATCTCCTATAAATAATCTTTAATAAACCTTTTAATCTTTATAAATAATGATTAGTGTAATATTGAAAAAGTTAGTTACATTTAACATCACTCAAAGTGATATATATATATCAATTTTCATTGTTTTTCTTTTAGAGCAAATATTGTAAAGTAACAAAAATATTATAAATCATACAATCAATTAAGATTATATACATGATAATTTGTGACGTAATAATCTTGTACATATAAAAAGGTACGATTAATCTGGTAATACAAAAAAAAATTCCTTTTCCAAAAAACAATACTATATTAGGACCAAGAGTGTAATTAGAACTTAAATCAAAATAGCTTCTTAAACTTACACGTATTTTCATGCCAAATATTTTCTCATTGTAAATTCACGGATGTCTTTCAAAATCGTTATTCTTTCATTCCAGTAAAGAAATATTTAATAAGTTTGGCTTTATGATGTACCATAATTCAGGAAAAAATGTGAAGTTGAAATAAGGTCCTGAATCGCTATTTAATTAATAATTTTGCAAGGTCGGGACAAGCAAAGGAATTCGCATTAACATTTTAGAATTAAAATTTAAAAATTTAACCGACAGTTATATTTATGTGCTGAATATTGATTCGAGATTTGGCTGAAATTGAATCTGATCAATATTGGCACCTGAAAAGGTTACGTTCTGCACAAAAATGTCATGATTATTGTGCTTGTAAAATCGTAATAATTATGGCAATAAGCTTTACTTCATAAATTAAAATAAATGTGTTCGCATACCATTATTAACAGAACTTAGAACGGTTACTATAAATGGTATGCAGGAAATAATGACTAGAGCATAGAACTTGAAATAACTACAAATAAAATGAATGAAGTCTGACAAAAAAGAAATCAGACTAACGTTGGTAAAGTTAAACTTAAATTAAGAGCCATTTTATGAAGCGAGTTTTCTTTAGTATTGCATTTCGAGAGGTCATGCTTAAAGTTCTTTTGAAAATGCAATATTTTTATTTTTCCATCTTGTGAGAGTGAAGCAAAGTGTATTGCTATTATTTGTTGTATTTCTAAAGATGGCATTTGCACTTTGAAACGCAGATCTAACTTCGAATTTATAAATTCATTAAGGAATGCATTTTTGTTTTGTTTTATTTTATTTTATTTTATTCAGGATCTTCATAGTAACAAATGAAGAGTATAAATTATGAATTGTCTAAAAAATTCAAATTAATTTATGTTTTTTTATTTTTTGGCTAAAATATATAATGAGCAATCATTCAATGCGGATGCAAACACAATATTTTTAAAAATTGTCTCTTTGATTTCTATTATATAATATTTATAGCTGGCTATTTACAAGTTTTAGTCTTATTGCATGTACTCGGATTATTTACAAAATTTATTATTAAACTCTTTCGTATCGTTTTTTGTTTAAATAAATTTTGTTTCGGATTCATTTTTGTCAAATATTTTCCATTTTTTTATCTTTCCTTATTTTTTTACCTTATCCTTCCATTTTTTGTACAGTGTAATAATAATAAAATGTAAAAGCTTGGACTTTAATATATTCTGTTGAATTATCATTTACTAAATCTGGCAGAATGAAAAACACACTTTCTCTAATACGTGGATATTATTTTTCAATGACAACTAATATTAGGAAGTGAAGAAAAAATTGTACCCCATTAACTAAATCCGTCAAAATTCTATATTTCAATTAGGCCACATACTTAGCAAAACATGTTCTTCAGTATTTTCCTGAAAAATATTTATTTACATAAAAATAGAGATTCTGCCATAGAAAAAATAACGTATTGTTATTTTATTACTAATGAACCCTACTCTAGATTAAAATCAAACTACAAATAAGGACATAAGACATTATATACTTTATTTTTAATGTGGTCACTATTAAATCGTTGTGAAATGTTAAAGTGGAAATATTATACAGTGTTGCATTAAATTTTCTTGCTTTTAAGCTTATAGAAATAAGTATAATATATGCATTTTTACATTACAAATACTCCAGTCATTTTCATGTGATTGATGAGTAGCTATTTGATCAATAAATGAACTTTATTAAAACTTTCTGAAGGTATTAGAATACAAGGATGATATCGAGTCTCAATTCTTACCCAAATATACACCGTTTTATTGAAAGTGGCGGAAAGTGACAGAAGTTCACGCATCATTAATCAAGACCTGTATAATGGCTTCACAAATACAGTACGGAGCAGTGCTATTCAAAACAGTATGGCCACAGTCGAACGGCACATTGAATAGTGCTGTGGGTACGCTTGTGTATTGTCAATAGAAAAACTCGGTGTGGCTGAGTACCTTGTGTAGATAAGTATATGTATGTATATAAGTGACGTATATAAGTGCGGCCCTAATGCGCAGTAGTAGACGATACTGGTCCACCACTTTCAAAAAAACGATGTATATTTATCAGTACTTACTGTATTAACTTATTTACTTGCAAAATATCTTTTGATTTTTACATGAACATAAATTATATAACATAATTTTGTAGTTATTACAAATTTATTAATGCAAAGTGTCAAGAAATTTTTGATCGGATACATTAAAATAAAATAGACTGAATACGTAAAAATATTTTTATAAAGCAAACTCTTAAGCGGTATATATATTAACTTTATCTTCTAAGGTCTGCTTCAAATGGGCGAGGAGCGTCGCAAAGGTCAAAGCATATATGTTTGAATGCAGTAAGAATGGGAACATCTTCATGAGAAAGTCTGAAGCTTTGAAAACTGTATACATACATGGTGAAGCGATTTTAATCAAACTCAAGTAGGTTATAGATTTTGCCGTTATGTTGTGATATTCCATATTAGGCAAGAGAAATAAAATTACAATGTTTTATATCATAATTAAAAACGAGGATTTATTCGACTATAGTTTCGCTTATTAACTTTATCAAAAAATGAAAAACGAATTACAGAAAACTTATTTATATATAAACAATCTATCTACAGATAATAGCGGATAATGGCGAAGAGATTGGTCATTAAGTAAATTATAGTTCGTGTTTTTTCGGTGTTCGTGAATTTCTAGTGATTCAAACAATTTTTATTTATGACTTTTTGAACAAACGTGTAAAATTGTTAAATTATCTATACTAGGAAAATTATGGTGAGATTCTAAAATATGGTTAGCAAAGTACGAATTCGTTTTTTTTTTATTTATAACAATTAACATGTTCATTAAATCGGCCTATTTGGCCAATGCAATCTGGACAATTAATCTTATACACTCCACTACGGTTAAATTTATGTGTCTTATCTTTATGTTTAAATAATAGATTGGATAAGATGTAAGATGTTCGTTCTGATAAACTTAAATTGTGATCTTATTTTATATTTTAATTTTAATTTATGATTAATTTGTTAAGAATGATTTAACATTTTTCTATATTTATATCTCTACATTCACAACCATTTTTATTGTATAATAACTTTTTTCTTATTTTATTTATTTTGTTTTCATTAAATGGCAAGATAATAGTTTTTTAAATATAATAATTTAGGATAATACTTAAAATTCTATAATACAGAATAATAAATTAATATTGAAAGCGATATCGAAACGTCGAATATTCAGCTAAACATTCCTTTCGATTACATTTAAATATTACAGAAAAAATTAATTGAATTTTAGGTATAAATTCTCATGTACGAAATTTCCAAACTATATTCAATTCCATACAATATTTTATTACATAACTATGGTTTTAATTAGATAAATATATTGATGTGTTTAAGACTTACTTGGTGATAATTCCATTGTAAATTAAATACGGGAGGAATTAAAACAATGTTTTTATATCAGAATAACGCAAATGTTCACATTATCTGATAGAAAAACTGCTACCTGTTTGGCCAATGTTTGTAGTTTCTTCTTATAATATTCACTTGATAATGGACGAATTAGTCTACTATCACATGCATCGAAGATATTGCTAAAGATTATTTATAGGAGATTAGAAAATAAAGTAGAGGAAAGGCTAGGAGAAGATCAGTTTGGTTTTAGGAAAAACAGAGGGACGAGGGAGGCGATTTTAGCACTAAGAACAGTAGTAGAAAAAAGAATGAGGGTAGGAAAGGTAACTTGCATAGCTTTTGTAGATTTAGAAAAGGCATTTGATAATGTAGATTGGGACATAATGTTTAGAATGTTAAAAGAAACGGGTATAGATTATAAGAATAGGAGAATAATTTTTAATTTATATAAACACCAAACTGCCTTAGTTAGAATTGAGGGGGAAGAAGAGGTAGCAAAAATAGGGAAGGGAGTTCGGCAGGGATGTACACTTTCACCGTTATTATTTAATCTATATATAGAAGATGCAATAAACAAAGTAAAAGAAGAGTATAGTGTAGGTGTGAATGTACAGGGAGAGAAAATATATATGTTGAGATTCGCCGACGATATAGCTATATTGGAAGAAAGTGAAAAGAATTTAGAAAGGGTATTGAATGGTATGCAGGCAGTATTGACTAGGGATTTTAACATGAAAATAAATATAGGTAAAACTAAAGTGATGAGGTGTGACAAAAAGGAATGCAGTAGAAAAATGAGGATCACAATAGGAGATAATAGAATCGAAGAAGTGTCAGATTTTTGTTATTTAGGCAGTAGAATCACAAAAGATAATCGAAGCAAGGTAGATATAAAGTGTAGGATAGCACAGGGTAGGAAGGCATTCGTAGAAAAGGAACAGATTTTAAGATCAAATATTGACTTGGGTATTAGAAAAAGATTACTGAAGGTATATGTTTGGAGTGTAGCACTGTACGGGTGTGAGGCGTGGACTATAGGAAAGGAAGAGAAGCGTAGATTACAAGCATTCGAAATGTGGTGTTATAGGAGGATGATGAGGATTGGTTGGGAAGATAAAGTAACAAATGAAGCTGTACTAGAGTTAGTAGGGGAGAAGAGAAGTATTTGGAGAGTGTTACAGCGTAGGAGAGACAGATTAGTAGGGCATATCCTTAGGCATGGGGGGATTATGCAATTGATCATAGAAGGTAGAGTGGAGGGAAAGAGAGGGGTAGGTAGGCCTAAATTGGAGTATGTGAGTCAGATAGTTGAAGACGTTGAGATGAATTGCTATAGGGAGATGAAGGGATTAGCTTAGGATAGATCGGCATGGCGTGCTGTTTCCAACCAATCTTTAGGATTGCGGACTCTTTAACTTAACTTAATGGACGAAACATGTCGTTGTAATATATAAATTTTATAAATAAATTTATATTTCCTATTGTGATATAAAAACATAGTTTTAATTCCTCCTGTATTTAATTTAACGTAAATATATATTGCAAATATATATTTTTGACCTCCTCTCTATATTTTATCAATTTTTAATAATCTTGTAGGTACATTACAATGTCTCAAATTATTATAGTTTTTCATAGTATATAGTATATTTTTGAAATAAATAATACTCTAACAAGAGAAAGTTTCTCCTGTTAATTTAAAAGTTATACCAGAAACATGGTTTATTTAAATTGAAGAATTGAACAAATTTACTATGTACTAATTTATATCAATATTGAAACCTATATTGTTAATAATAAATATTTTAAGCATACAATCTTATTACCATAATTAATTAAATAAATTCCATTTATGTTGAATATGATCTCAATGTTTCACACTGAAGATGGGATACAGACGACAAAATAATTAACGCAGAAGAAGATTTATCTTAAGATTACAATCTAACTTAAATTAGTTTTCTTAAGTATTCTTATATATTAAAATACCGTTTCTATTTATTCAGACTCGCATATCGCAACTTCAGTTTGGAATGAGCAAAGGAAGGAACAAACAAAACTACAAGGCAAAGATGGCACCGCGACGACTCGGCTGCCTCCAAAGAAGCAATTCCTTTGGTAATTATATACATTGAGCATTATACTACTGTACATCCGCCGGTAAAATGCTAATTTTCAATAAAGTGCAGGAATATTGAGTTTAACTTGTAGCTTATAGCTTCCGAGGCATCATCGCGAACTTTCAAGTACTAAAGTATTAAATTTGCTGTGCGAAAACGTTGAGTAAATATCGAACACAAAATGCGATCATAAAGCTGGTGAATGTTGCTTTTTAGTGTTGTAATTCCTATACTGATTCTTTTCCAAGATATATAGAATCGTGCAAAAATCAAATCTCACTTTCCTAGTTTACAAATTGGGAATTTTAAGAAGAATGTAGAATAGGAGAATTATATACAGTTTGTATTAAATCCGCTCCAATTAGAATTAAGGGGGAAGAAAATGGGGCAAGATTATTAAAAGGCGTCAGGCGGAGATTTACACTTTCAACGATATTATTTCTTTTATATACAGAAGGAGCAGGATATTCGATTAAAGAAGAGTCTAGTATAAGAATAGGTTTCAGAGAAAATAAATACATTTTTTTTTTTATTACGGATTACAAGTACAAGGGACATTTTATAAAAACAAAAACAAAAAAAACCATAAGAGTGCAGCATTTATTTAAAGAATTGGTGAGTTTCTGTTTCTGCACCAAGATTCTGCACCAAGCACGATTGGTTCACCTACAGATCAAATTTTAAATATCTTTAGTGGAAATTTAATAAATTACCGGTATATAGACATGAAGCGATTAAAGTGACAAGATAGGAAATTGC
This sequence comes from Leptodirus hochenwartii, assembly GCA_947310635.1. Taxonomy (NCBI): domain Eukaryota; kingdom Metazoa; phylum Arthropoda; class Insecta; order Coleoptera; family Leiodidae; genus Leptodirus; species Leptodirus hochenwartii. The sequence goes on from OX371176.1 coordinate 41,808,939, forward strand.
TTTTAGAACCTCAGATCGAATTTCAGCTAGTAAAAGCTGAAATGACAGATTGCAGTTTTAGTCCCATATCTCCCTCCGAACTTTACAAGAATACACAATACAGGCATAATAAAGTTTATGCAGTTATCTGTGGTAAATAGTTGAATGTCGAGGAATCAGAAGTTAGTACTACAGCAAGAATACCAGCCTAATGATAACAGTTTCATTATAAGATGGCAAAATTAACATTTAAGTTTCCTGCACTAAATTGCACAGATGTATAAAAACATATATGACGACAACTTTGTGTATTATTCCAAACTTTCTAATGAGTATATATAGGTACTTCCATTCAAACATGCTTGGAGCAATTTAGTAAATGAAGAGTTTCGTATTCTTATACTCCGTTATAACATACTCTTGTATTATGTCCAAGAAAACCAATAATAGTCAAGGATTTCTTAACGAAATTCGCTTCTTCCTAAACAATGATATAAATGATCTAAATATATTTATTAATCACGTAAATAAAAATATGCTTGAGTCTAAAATTGCATGTAAAGTTTTCATCCGATATTCAGGTTTTTAGACCATTTGGCATAAAAGAATGCGATTGATTTTCATTGATATATGTCAATAATGTGGATCAACTAGTGAAAATTGTCAAAGTATAGGTAAGAACTTGCTCAACCCAAGTTTCTATTACATCGAATTAACATTATTTCTTGGATGTTTAGGTACTAATGGACTAATCGATTATATTAACAAATACAACATTTGCGTAGACTCACAAATGTGTGAAACTTTTGGCATTCACAACCTGAAGAGATGGTAAAGATGTATTAAGACTGAAAGTGAATATTAGGTCAGTGACGATGCTTTGGGTTTCGTGGATAAACTCTTGCGTTATGATCATATGGAACGCTTGACGGTCAAGGAAGCCATGGACATTCCGTAATTTCTTCAATTATTATTTCAGGTAAACACGAAGCAGTAAAATGGTTAAATAAAAACCATTTTTGAAACCTGATAATAAAGGTGTTTTATCTGAAGATCCGATGGTAAAAGTGATGGAATTAGAGAAGTAGTGAGGCTTAGATTAAATTCATTTTCAATGTGATGTAGTAATTTTTATAAATATGAATTTTAAATTTGGATACTGTGGTATTAATTTACGTGGTGTTTTTCAAATGTTATTTGGTTCCTATTTTAAATTGAGCAAAATTTGGAACAATACATTTCATTTTGCACGTTTTGATTTTACAAGTATCAATTTTAATTTAAAAATTTATAAAAACTACAGCGTTCTTTCTTATCTATGTAATTAAATCGATTGCAACAAGAAATTGAATGCAAAATATTATAACTGTTATTTTTTTAAATATCGGCAACATATTTAAACTTGCAGAATTAGTCAAAATGATGATAGATTTCGTCCTTCGTTAATATGAAGTCAGAACTAACTCATAATCTGAATAGAATGGAAAACTAATAATAATAACATTAGTTACGGTTACTAAATTTAAAGTATAATAATTAATTTCTCGTGAATTTAAACAATGAGCAGACGGTATTCTTTGCAATGAAATTTAACATGATGAAGTTAGTGACGGTGGACCTGACATGTACATGTACCTTTTGAACACCTTTCCAAGCACGTATAACATACTAAACTTTTATATAATATATGTATTCTCCCACTCATATTCTTGTTGGATTTCCAGTAATAATTGTAATTGTCGGTTCCTTCGGTTCTCCGCAACTCAACCATCGGTTGAGTAAATTTGCAACTGCATTCCGATTGTTAGGCCTAATTAACCTTAACCGGTAACGCGCTGTATATAAAGGTATCCATCCTTAACTAAGCCATTATCGAGTTAGAGAGTATATGTACATCATGCTTTGTATTGTATTAAGTGAACATGGAGGAGAAAACGCTGTTTATATTCGTTCGTTAACAGAATTAGAAAATCGAATTGGATTATTTTTTAATAAGGATTTGAATAGTACAAAAGGTACATAAATTAATATTTAATTCATTAACCATATTAATTATCCAATTATTTGAAAAAATATTTCAAATTGTTGTATATAATGTCGTCAGCTGATTGAATGAAGTAAAGGCAAAAACAGTTTTAATCGGTTCTTTTCTTAAGTAATAATAAATCTATTTATTGGCATATGTAAAATTAGAAAAGTACAGCCAAAAGGAATGCCATCGAATAAGTTTTATAAGATATAAGGCTCGTCCTTGCTCCTCCTGGCACCCCTGGAGTAAATGAACGAGTAAATGAAAAAAGTAAACGAACGTTCATTAAAGTTTAGATTTCCAGATGTGTACTTTTAATTCTATTTATATTGGAATGAAATTTAATATATTTCACTTACATTATGAAAAAATTAAAAAACACAATCAAATACTTAAATGTAGAGTCCAAGGATAAGGGAATTCTTATATAGAGTGTAGACAGTAGCGATAGCAAACTGTAGGTCACTTTGAGGACCTAGTTCGTAGTTCATTGTTCATTTCATTGTACCATTCACGAACTATAGGTCGTGAACTACTAACATCTTTTTAAAATGAACTAGTTCACGACCTATATGAAATACATGCACATACTGAAAATAATCTCTTTTTTTCTCAATATAAAAATATTAAATGTTAAAAAATAAATAAATTGAAATATTACAATACATATTTTGTATTAAGGATGACTAAGAAGAAGCAACAATGTTTATAATTTATACAAATCATGTATATAAGGAAATATAATTTCGTTCCATTCACCAACACAATTTATCACATAAATGTTAGTACTGCTATTGGTTTTGTATATGTAATGTATACTATACTGCATCATTTACGAGCCGTTGTGATTCATGAACGGTTTAGTACACGACGGGTGCAGAACCTAGTATATTTAGTTATAGAAGATAAAATAGAGGGAAAGCAAGGGATAGGTAGGCCTAGATTGGAGTATGTTGGTCAGATAGTGGAGGACGTTAGGATTGCTAATTATATGGAGATGAAAAAATTAGCTCAGGATAGATCGATAGATGGCGTGCTGATTCCAATCAATCCCTAAGAGTTAGGACTAACTAAATATTGTTTATATTGTGTATAAATAACAGTATTATAATAGTAACCACGCAAATAACCAGAAAATTTGATTTCAAAGAGATGATCTTGTCAAATTTGAAGATTTTCATTGTCATGATATTTCTTAAGCTGGGGAATTATACTATCGCAATAAGAAACCTATTGTGTCTGCATCTACAAAGGTGACAAAAGTATCAAGATCGATGCTTTCTTGGTAAAATTGTATGCCAGAAGACAGATGCATACATTTCTACGGTACCATTAGATTATAACTAACCTTTCAGCTTCTGTATTGCAAGTAGTACAAAAAAAAGGGTGTCTAGATAATTTTCTGTACTATAAGATTCTCCGCTCCCCATTTATATTTATTCAGACGATAGTTTAATTATTAAATAAATAATTTATTTTCTTTGGTATTGATGTACACTTCTATAAATAATCTGTAAAATGCATTTTTAATTTTATAAAAAATATTTAAAGTTCGACTTTTTAAATTTTTTTAACGTTTCCTTCAAAATTTGAATCGTGCTATATCTGCCTAATAAATCATGATTTATAAAATATCGAACATAATTAAAATCATTAAAGAAACATCAAATAATTCACAAGTACATAAATACAAGTCATTTATACAAGTACATGAATACGTACAGCGTGCACCATGTAGTTCATAGTTCACGAACTAGGTCATAGTGACCTATAGGTCGTTGCAAAACATCGTCTCGTCACAGTACGCCCGTCATTTGATTGAACCGTTCAGAGTGAACGGTTCGCGAGTGAACTACACATCGCTAGTAGACAGATACTTCCTTATCAAAGAATAAATGCGTATTCGTGACCGGTTTCGTTTATCTTCCGACGAAAGAGTCGCTACTTGAGATACAGAATTCGATCAAATGTTATACAAAGATTATTATTATAAATTATGCAGCGTTGTTAGTTTTATTATACAAATTAACTTAACCTCGGCTATAGGTGTGTTAGTGTGTTAACATCTTCCGACTTTTTCGTCGGAAGATGTTTTAATAAACGAAACCGGTCACGAATACGCATTTATTCTTTGATAAGGTCGTACCTGACTATACTCTACACAATCATATACTATTTGCATTATCTATTTTCTCTGAAACAGTAGAAGTTATGATAGATGTAATTTGTATATATTTTATGTTTTTTAATTATCAATGTGATCGTGATGATGGAAACTGGAAAAAGAAAAAAATATATATAAATAATTATAATTTTGGCAAATTATCTCCCCTTTATTATTCGATCATAAACACGAATTTTGGAGTAGCCCAGCTTTTACATTCCGGTTATGATATAATATCATATTTTATCCTGTTATTACATAAGGTATATTTAAAACTACTAAGATTAATATTTATCACTAGTAATTAAAAAAATATAGTAACAATGCCGAAGAAAATAGGAGCTAATTTGTGTGAGAACTATAGGACCATTAGTCTACTATCACATGCATCGAAGATATTGCTAAAGATTATTTATAGGAGATTAGAAAATAAAGTAGAGGAAAGGCTAGGAGAAGATCAGTTTGGTTTTAGGAAAAACAGAGGGACGAGGGAGGCGATTCTAGCACTAAGAACGGTAGTAGAAAAAAGAAAGAGGGTAGGAAAGGTAACTTGCATAGCTTTTGTAGATTTAGAAAAGGCATTTGATAATGTAGATTGGGACATAATGTTTAGAATTTTAAAAGAAACGGGTATAGATTATAAGGATAGGAGAATAATTTTTAATTTATATAAACACCAAACTGCCTTAGTTAGAATTGAGGGGGAAGAAGAGGTAGCAAAAATGGGGAAGGGAGTTCGGCAGGGATGTACACTCTCACCGTTATTATTTAATCTATATATAGAAGATGCAATAAACAAAGTAAAAGAAGACTCTTTAACTAATTTAAAAAAATGTATGTGTTCAAAATCAAAATTTTAGACAAAAGTCAATTTATAATTTACCGTACCAGTTTCAATTTATAAAAAATGCATCTTCAATAAAATTTCATGTCCATATCATTAGCCACATAATAATTTTGAGACATCAGCATATACTTAGATGCAAAACCATCGAAATTCTCAACATAAATGTGCTAATTGTAAATGGGTGGGTATTTTATAATATTTTTATATCCTTATGAGGTAAAAAATATATTTGCATACCGAATCCGCGTAATAGTAAACTCGACACAAAGAAAAATGCAGGGAAAAAAATTCTAATCAAATTGATTGTAATAGATATTATAGGGGGATATTAATATGGAGTATATATTTGCTGTACACTTTTGAATTGTAGATATTGCATATCCATTATTGGAAAAGAGAAAATAATGCTAGAAAATATACCTCTAAATCTCACCAACGTTTATATAGATATATATGTATATGTGTGTGTGTGTGTGTGTGTGTGTGTGTGTGTGTGTGTGTCGGTGTGTGTGTGTGTGTAGTTGATACACAAAATAATATCACATTTCTATTTTATATAACTTTTAAATAAAACAAAATTGAAATAATTGATCTGGTCGCTTTGGAAATAATGTTGAATAAAAGAAGTGATTCAAGAAATTAGCTTGCATTGATTTAAGGTGATTTCAAGGAAATACCTTATAAATCTCCAAAGTGGCAGAAAACGGTAGTACCGCAACACCAACTAGAAGATCGGCCACCGCCAGTGAAACAATAAACAAGTTGGTAATGCTGCGTAACTTGGAAGAACAGAAGACGGCTGCTATGACGAGGCAGTTGCCCACGATGACCATAACGTTGATTAGTGCCAGAATGGATAGGGAGAACAGCTGTTGGGGCTCCGTCCATTGGGCCTTCTCTAGGAGGGCCGCACACGCGGTCTCGTTCAAATCGTCGCTCATATCACTCTGCGCACTACGAGCAGAGGTACCCACCACCACCTAACAGCGAAATCCTATCTGGAAATTTCATTAGCGTTAATAGAATCTTTTTCACAGAACCATCATTGCCAAAAATGTTGCATAAGTTGATGAAATAAATTATGGAACAAAAGAGGTAGAGACACCTAAAAGGTGTCTCTATCTGCTTTGGATATTCTAGCAGATTCAATTGTTTTTCAAACTAAAATGCAAGTTGGTTGAAACAATTATAAGAACGCAGAGACTAAAAAGAATAACATTTAAAGACATAATGTTATATCGATGTAATCAAAATAGAAATTGAACCAAACTTTACTTTTATTAAAAGTCTAAAAACAAAAACAAAACGAAAGAACCAGACTATTTCAAATTTGAGTTTTTCGTACATTTACAACATGTTGAATACAACAATGTGGATATAAGAAAAATTAAATTCTATATTAATTGCTATTTGGGAATTTAGTATCCGGAGTTAAAGTACCAGGAATTATTGCTGATTCAACTTTAACTGATTTTTATTGTATATATAAAACATTTACATATATATATATATTTTTTGTATATACATATTTTGTATATATAAATTATAATATATATTATAATATATATAGTTGATAGTATATCAATCACGATTTGTGACAGAGGTATTTTATTTAGTTATTATCTCGTGCTAGTGAAGATAGGGGCATAGCCCTTGAAATGTACATCTAGCTACTTAATGCTTTAAGTTACGGTATTTGGGTGATATTTTATTTTATAATTTAACACCGTAGTGATAATTTTTTAAAGTTTCCAGTTTAAAGTCATGTCCAGGTGGGTGCCAAGGCACTTGCAAACATGGTCCGCATTTATCATTGAATCGAAAATCAATATATTGTTATTAAGATTTTGAACCCTCTTAGTAGTATTAGAGAAAATTACATAATCTGTTTTATCTTTATTAAAGAGCAATCTGTTTGTTAGTAGCCAATTTTCAATTTTTAGTATAACTCTATCGACTCGTGCTGTACGTAAGACATGTTTTTGCTAATAATTAAAAAATTAGTATCGTCCGCATAATTTAAAATCTTATGTGGCTCTATTGGTAAGTCAAGCATGTCATTTATGTAAGCGATGAACGTCAAAGGGTCGATAATACTACCCTGCGGAACACCGAGTTTGATACTGTTCGGTTCGGAAAGATTTATACTATTGTAAGTACTCATTAAAACTCTTTGAGAGTTAAGAAGATGATGGTGATAATATAGAGTATGAATGAAACATTTTAGAGTAAGTTGAAAAGAAAAGGATTTGAAAAAATTTAATGCACACAAAAGAGATGAATAAAATATAATAGAAACGGAAATTTTCTTTATAAATAAATACGAGTATAGTAAAATCTGGCAAGAAGATAAGAGTAGGAGTTTTTTTGGGGATGGGCGCTGAAGACTCTCCCATCCTGAAGTTATAATCTTGAAGTTATAATTCAATTTTGCAGAACAATTTTTCAAATCAATCTATTATATATCAGGGATTAGGTCAATGTCAGAAATTTGGAGGAATTTTGAAAGGTCGTGAGGTCGATATTTAAGTTAGATACTTATTCTAGTTAAAATTATCACTACGGTGTTAAATAATCGTATAGAATATCACCCAAATACCGTAACTCAAACTAGATGCGCATTTCGAATTATTTAACACCGTAGTCAAAATATTAATAAAGATGCTTACTTTATTAACTGCTTCAAATGTGAAGTTTCTTGCAAAATTAATTACACAAATATGGATATAAGAAATTTTCTAAATTATAGTATTATTAAAATAAGATTTTATATTAGATTATACATAAAAATAGGAATTTATTTATTACTCTGTAATATTATGAAGTAAACATGTACCATTGCAGCGTATTTAGAAAAAGGATGGGTCAATATATCTCTTCTTGAACAAAGAGTAATATTCAGAAAAAAATTGACTACACAAGAATTTTTTTATAATAATAATAAATGCTATACAAGAAATGTATTTGTAAACAGGTTTTCATAAACATAACGTATTTTGTAGATAGACACAGTTTACAATAGTAATACGCATTCCTTTTTATCGTTCACTTTCAGATGTCATTTATAAATAACAGAATATCGTAGATAATATTATTTAGTGTTATGCTATTCATTATAAATTAGTGGCATATTTAAGATCATAAAATCTAAGAAATGTTTCATTGATTGCTATACAAATGCTATTGCCTTTCTTGTCTGTGTCAACAAACTTAATATGGGGGCATAGCCTTGAAAATGCGCATCTAGCTTTTTAATGCTTTGAGTTACCATTTCAAAATAATCATATAAAACAACTTCATCTTCGTCACATTTTCCAACTATAAAGCCAATGTTTTATGAATATTTAACATATACTATCTTGTGCTACTGAAGATGGGGGCATAGCCCCTTGAAATGTATATCTAGCTACTTAATTCTTGTTACGGTATTTGGGTGATATAATAGTTCAATTGAATTCTCTTTGCGGAATACTCATTCTAGACATTGTACAAAATTGAATATTATGCCTAATAATGTCAGTCATTATAAATAATGACTAGATATTCTACAGATTGTGGAATTATACACATTGTTTAATCATTCGTAGTAACAAAAGGCTTTTATTTATTATCATCTTGTACTACTGGAGATAGGGGCTTAGCCTTCAAAATGCGCAGCTAGCTATTAAATGCTTTGAGTTACGGTATTTTGGTGATATTCTATTCTATAAAATTATTTAATACCATAGCGACAAATTTACAATTTCGCTAAGTTATTTTCAAAAATGTACTTTTAAAAAAGTACATCTCCTAAATATTCTTGCTCAAATCTTTCCCGGTGTAAATGATTCAAATATTTTCAATGCACATACAATTTCAGTATACGTCACTATCATGTTCAACAATAATATTCTGGGGATGAATCACTATTATAAATTTGTACACCAGATTTGAGATTCACCAATTCTTAATAAGATTTGAAGGTATTTGCTGAGATTTGTAGATATTTGTTCGGATTTGTAGGTTTGCACGGATTTGTAAATATTTGATGGGATTTGTAGATGTTTGATGATATTTCTAGGTATTAGCTCTGATTTGTAGATATTTTTTGAGATTTGTATATATTTGCAGGGATTTTTAGGTGTTTTTTCGGATTTGTAGATATTTGTACACCAGTTTTGAGATCCACCAATCCTTAATAATATTTGAAGATATTTGCTGAGATTTGTAGATATTTGTTCGGATTTGTAGGTTTGCACGGATTTGTAAATATTTGGTAGGAATTGTAGATGTTTGTTAAGATTTCTAGGTATTTGCTCTGATTTGTAGATATTTGGTGGGATTTGTAGATATTTATTCGTATTTGTAGAAATTTGTACACCAGATTTGAGATCCACCAATCCTTAGTAAGATTTGAAGGTATTTGCTGAGATTTGTAGATATTTGTTCGGATTTGTAGGTTTGCACGGATTTGTAAATATTTGGTAGGAATTGTAGATGTTTGATGAGATTTCTAGGTATTAGCTCTGATTTGTAGATATTTTTTGAGATTTGTATATATTTGCAGGGATTTCTAGGTATTTTTTCGGATTTGTAGATATTTGTACACCAGTTTTGAGATCCACCAATCCTTAATAATATTTGAAGATATTTGCTGAGATTTGTAGATATTTGTTCGGATTTGTAGGTTTGCACGGATTTGTAAATATTTGGTAGGAATTGTAGATGTTTGTTAAGATTTCTAGGTATTTGCTCTGATTTGTAGATATTTGGTGGGATTTGTAGATATTTATTCGTATTTGTAGAAATTTGTACACCAGATTTGAGATCCACCAATCCTTAATAAGATTTGAAGGTATTTGCTGAGATTTGTAGATATTTGTTCGGATTTGTAGGTTTGCACGGATTTGTAAATATTTGATGGGATTTGTAGATGTTTGATGATATTTCTAGGTATTAGCTCTGATTTGTAGATATTTTTTGAGATTTGTATATATTTGCAGGGATTTCTAGGTATTTTTTCGGATTTGTAGATATTTGTACACCAGTTTTGAGATCCACCAATCCTTAATAATATTTGAAGATATTTGCTGAGATTTGTAGATATTTGTTCGGATTTGTAGGTTTGCACGGATTTGTAAATATTTGGTAGGAATTGTAGATGTTTGTTAAGATTTCTAGGTATTTGCTCTGATTTGTAGATATTTGGTGGGATTTGTAGATATTTATTCGTATTTGTAGAAATTTGTACACCAGATTTGAGATCCACCAATCCTTAATAATATTTGAAGATATTTGCTGAGATTTGTAGATATTTGTTCGGATTTGTAGGTTTGCACGGATTTGTAAATATTTGGTAGGAATTGTAGATGTTTGTTAAGATTTCTAGGTATTTGCTCTGATTTGTAGATATTTGGTGGGATTTGTAGATATTTATTCGTATTTGTAGAAATTTGTACACCAGATTTGAGATCCACCAATCCTTAGTAAGATTTGAAGGTATTTGCTGAGATTTGTAGATATTTGTTCGGATTTGTAGGTTTGCACGGATTTGTAAATATTTGGTAGGAATTGTAGATGTTTGATGAGATTTCTAGGTATTAGCTCTGATTTGTAGATATTTTTTGAGATTTGTATATATTTGCAGGGATTTCTAGGTATTTTTTCGGATTTGTAGATATTTGTACACCAGTTTTGAGATCCACCAATCCTTAATAATATTTGAAGATATTTGCTGAGATTTGTAGATATTTGTTCGGATTTGTAGGTTTGCACGGATTTGTAAATATTTGGTAGGAATTGTAGATGTTTGTTAAGATTTCTAGGTATTTGCTCTGATTTGTAGATATTTGGTGGGATTTGTAGATATTTATTCGTATTTGTAGAAATTTGTACACCAGATTTGAGATCCACCAATCCTTAATAAGATTTGAAGGTATTTGCTGAGATTTGTAGATATTTGTTCGGATTTGTAGGTTTGCACGGATTTGTAAATATTTGATGGGATTTGTAGATGTTTGATGATATTTCTAGGTATTAGCTCTGATTTGTATGTATTTGCTGAGATTTGTATATATTTGCAGGGATTTGTAGGTGTTTTTTCGGATTTGTAGATATTTGTACACCAGATTTGAGATCCACCAATCCTTAATAAGATTTGAAGGTATTTGCTGAGATTTGTAGATATTTGTTGAGATTCGTAGGTTTGCACGGATTTGTAAATATTTGGTAGGAATTGTAGATGTTTGTTAAGATTTCTAGGTATTTGCTCTGATTTGTAGATATTTGGTGGGATTTGTAGGTATTTATTCGCATTTGTAGAAATTTGTACACCAGATTTACTAGGTGAACAACCCCTCGATAATATTTATGCAAAAAGTGCATCCTACATTTTATGGATACAAATCATAGCAATGATATAACTCAGAGGGGCACCGTGGTGCCGTAGTATAGTCATGAGACTGGCACCGCGGAGTAGTGGGTTCGAATCCCACTCCGGACAGGAATATTTTCTTGAGGAAAAATCGCTTCCGGACCATGGATGTTGTGAATGTTGCCATTCATGTGTTCCCTGAATGTGTCACGATTAAGTTCATTTAAATATTTACACTGGTAACCTATAATGCTGAGCATAGAGCCATAAGAATGGGAGAGCGTTCAGCTCTGCCCATTCTTTTAAAAAACAGTATTTAAAAAAAGATATAACTTAATACATCGATAACAAACTCACCTTCATACAATCATTAGTATCCACTTTGCAATCGTCATTTCGGTGGCAAACTACGAATTTTTCAAATAAAAGTCGTTGCAGGATTGTGCCCAATAATCAGTACGGGGCTGCGGTGATGCCCGGGTAGGATACTCATCCTAACTGGGCGATAGTAATATCCTTCAGTATCCAGTATTTACGCAGTAGTGTAACCAGAACATTAGCATAGGACTGGAGCACTTGAAATTCATCGTAATTTCCTGCGGTGTCAGTATATACTACCTATGGAATAGAGGATACTCTGGGGATTTAATATGAATTGCGACCGAATATATTAGATCCGAACTATTATATGTTAGTTTAGGTAACATCGTTTATTCACATAATTATTTGGCCTAATTTTAATAAACTAGTTACTTTAAACTACCACGAACTCTATTAAAAGAAACTGTAACTATTTAAACTACTATCATCATTTTATGTATTAAACTGTTGAACAAACACAGTTTTTCTTCTAGTTTTTCTGTACTGTTCAAATGTTAGAATCACATTTTTTTCACAGATTTTCATTTTTCACAAAGTTTTCAACTGGAACTATTTCACTTAATCTTCAGAAGGGTGGGAAGGACCGCTTTCTGCACTCCATTTCCATCTGAAAAAAAAGAAAATATATTTTACTTCCAAAGAACATTAAAGATATAAGAGAATATGAAAGCAAGCGTTACATTTATTATTGTCATAATAGGTAAGTTAGACAAAAGCTAATACGGCCAAATAATCCGCGTCATCATTTCTAGCGTTTCTGCACTTTATATCGCAGCGAAGGAAATAATAACCGGCATTTGTCTTCGGGGACAAAAGCTTTCTTATCTCAGAGTCTCTAATTACATTATGACATCTACAAATAGATTTATATTAATCTTGAAAAAGATGTGTAGGTGAAACAATGGTGATATTTAATGCAGATTTATTGTGTGCTTTGAAATGTGTCAACATAATACACAATCCTTAATTTATTTGCATACGTGATGCGGTGGAAATACATAAATGAACGTCTTGATACAATTATGAAAATGACCCAAGTAGAAACCGCACTTTACAGCTATTGCCCATTTAAATTGTATTCATTCATATTCATTTTAACGATGTAAAGAACAAGTGTACAATATTTTGTATCGGAACTATTGGATAATAGAATAGTCTTTTTCTTCCACCTTCCGAATCTTTCTCTTTTTTGAGGAATTAACGTCTCTATTTTTCATTTTATCTAACCATCCAAATCTCATCATATTCCGATCAGGTCACATTATATTTATTCTATTCGCAACACAAATAGCATTAATAATTTATTACAAACTATTAAATCAATATGTAACGTTAAGATTTTTACGAGTGCTTTTTCACATACTATTCATACATTTCTATTTAGTATCCTGCTACTATCCTTCATAATTTTACTTTCGAATTTTTAATTGTTTAAATTGCAATATAACGCCTTCAACTTTGAACAACGGCAGATGAATTTATTTAATTAATTTATTAACAGCATCCACAAGAAAAGTTTCCGACATGAAATTTCGTTTTGAATTTTAATTCAATGTAAAATTTGCTATTAAAACAGTGATTCCCGATTCGTGAAAATATACTCATATAATCCGCTTTTTGACAAAGCATCTCCACTTTCGAGGACTTTATGTTATAATGCTTATAATGCTATAACGTTATAATGCTCGTGCAAAATTGGAAGTTAGAAAGTTGGTTAATTCATAAAGAGAACTTATTATGGTCCGTTCACACTTCTCATTTACACTTTAATTTTTTGCGATTACCAACTGGCGAAATAATTATGGACCCTAAGAGTGACACATATTAGCACTTGTACGTTTTTTTTTTTCATTCAGTATTGTATTTCTTCAATGAATAGACAATGAACGAACGATCGATGTTCACGGTTTTCGCACTTCTAGATTTTCTTGTTGGATCAATTTTTATGGACTTTTCATGGAATGACAATGCTTTAATTATTGTTACAATACTGATCAGTATAAACGGGACTTTACTTATAGTACTCGTATATTCTTCTTCTCTTTAGATCGTTGATGGTCACATAGAGTTTTCGTGAACAGAGAATCAAAAGATATACTTTATCTTTTAGTTGTCGTCAAACGTTATGAAAAAAGAAACCACTACTTTTTAAATTATAGAAGAACTAAAGCTTTGCTAAATTAATAGTACGTCAATTTTTTGTTGCATTTCCTATTTTAACCGAAGGGTTAAATTAGAAGTTATATATAAGAAGTTTATATATAAGAAGTTATAAAAAGCTAAAGCTTTGGATTGCGCTATACAAACTGATTCTTGTCTGCTAAATAATATCTTTGATCAACAGAAAAAATGTGAAAACTATCTTTCCCTGCAATTAAATGTGAAGCGAATATGATTACAGTAAATCACGTTTAGAATTTTAAAAGGACCGGTAATGAATTATAACAAACCGTTGCAGATGGGGGTGGGTGTGGAGGAGAAGAAGAAAAGAGAAGAGAAAAACCGATTAGACAATTTCGATCAGGCATTCTTCGTGTGCAATATCCGTAGTCTTAGTCTAATATTATTATTTCGTATTATTTTAATTTAAATTATTTAACAGTACTTTTAATATATATAAATCTATAATTGAATAATATAATATAACATAATCTATAATATAACATTGAATTAAATAATATCCGAAATATAGCAGTACAAAATGGCTATTCTTCAAAAATTATAAATAACATATTAAGAAAATTTAAAAGAACAAGAGATATCAAAGATTTATATTACTATTATATTTATATTACCAAGAGATTTGATTGATTTCAATAAAAAATCTGGTATTTACGAAATATCTTGTTCTAGTTGTCCTAAAGTATATATAGAAGACAAACACGTAGACCAATTGAAACTAGATTTACTAAGGAGCATTTAGCTCATTTCAGATTAAATAGAACAGATAAAAGTGCTGTAGCCGAGCATATTTTTCACTAACTCAGGTCATCCTATTCAAATTAGCTCACTTAAATTACTTAAAAGTGTTTTGAATTATTCCTAGTTAAATGCTTATGAAAGTATATACATGCATAAATCTAAATCAAATTTAGTGAATTTAGCTTCAGGCCCAATTTCATTTTGTCTATTTAATTTATTTAATAAGAACTATTTTTAAATTTATTTTTATTTTATTTATTTTTAGTTTGACAAACCTAAACTTTTTATTTTGTTTTTCTCTTGTGCCACTGAAGATGGGGGCATAGCCTTCGAAATGTACACCAACTACTTAATGCTTTGAGTTACGGTATTTGGGTGATATTCTATACTACTATAATTTAACATTAAAAGATATTTTATTTCAATATTTAGCAGCATTTTTGTTTGATATTTTCTTGTTCTCAAATTTTCTGTATATTAGTTCCTTCAAAAACATTATTTTTCTTTGACAATTAAGCAATAAAGTTGCGCAGTTTATAATGAGCTTTAACTTCAAGATTTGAGACCTTCATAAAAGTTACAAACACGGCAGGTTTGGCTCTTGTGTAACCAAGTAGAATAGAAAATGAAACGATTTATTTGCATATGCTTGATTATTCTAATCATAGGCAAACTAATCGCATTTCTTTAATTAAATAATTACTTCATTTGATCCAACCGCCAAAACTTATTATGTACAATAAATTTAACATTCATAACATATACTTTTAATTCAAGTATTGTTTATTATTCCGAGGTATATTTATTAATAATATACTAATATCGTCAATATCGCTTTTTGGTTAATAAAAATTATTAAGCAAATTAATTCGACTTTATGGGCAATTTACACATAGAAATATTTCTGGATTACTTAAAATAATACATACCAATTAAATATCAATAAAATATCTATAAATTAAATCAATAATTAATAAAATAGCAATTAAATTGATTACTGTTTAGACATAATCTAAAAATAAATGCTATATATTTTATTGTTTTCATCGGCACAAATGCAAGCCGCATAAAAACCTTAATGTTTTTTGATATAATTAATATGAAAAGGCGTTCAGTCTCTAGAATTTTTTGTGACCCTAGTTTTGCCTTATTAATCAATATTATAGAAATATTTTATCCTATACATAAGAACATTAAATGATTTACGGAATAACAAAGCAGCGGGGATTGATATGATACCAGCCGAATTAATAAAACACGCAGGGGAAAAAATGCAGGAGCGATTATACAGGTTAGTTTGTAAAATATATGAGAAGGGAGAAGTACCACAGGATTTTCAGCGTAGTAGAATAGTAACAATGCCGAAGAAAATAGGAGCTAATTTGTGTGAGAACTATAGGACCATTAGTCTACTATCACATGCATCGAAGATATTGCTAAAGATTATTTATAGGAGATTAGAAAATAAAGTATAGGAAAGGCTAGGAGAAGATCAGTTTGGTTTTAGGAAAAACAGAGGGACGAGGGAGGCGATTCTAGCACTAAGAACAGTAGTAGAAAAAAGAATGAGGGTAGGAAAGGTAACTTGCATAGCTTTTGTAGATTTAGAAAAGGCATTTGATAATGTAGATTGGGACATAATGTTTAGAATTTTAAAAGAAACGGGTATAGATTATAAGGATAGGAGAATAATTTTTAATTTATATAAACACCAAACTGCCTTAGTTAGAATTGAGGGGGAAGAAGAGGTAGCAAAAATAGGGAAGGGAGTACGGCAGGGATGTACACTTTCACCGTTATTATTTAATCTATATATAGAAGATGCAATAAACAAAGTAAAAGAAGAGTATAGTGTAGGTGTGAATGTACAGGGAGAGAAAATATATATGTTGAGATTCGCCGACGATATAGCTATATTGGAAGAAAGCGAAAAGAATTTAGAAAGGGTATTGAATGGTATGCAGGCAGTATTGACTAGGGATTTTAACATGAAAATAAATATAGGTAAAACTAAAGTGATGAGGTGTGACAAAAAGGAATGCAGTAGAAAAATGAAGATCACAATAGGAGATAATAGAATCGAAGAAGTGTCAGATTTTTGTTATTTAGGCAGTAGAATCACAAAAGATAATCGAAGCAAGGTAGATATAAAGTGTAGGATAGCACAGGGTAGGAAGGCATTCGTATAAAAGGAACAGATTTTAAGATCAAATATTGACTTGGGTATTAGAAAAAGATTACTGAAGGTATATGTTTGGAGTGTAGCACTGTACGGGTGTGAGGCGTGGACTATAGGAAAGGAAGAGAAGCGTAGATTACAAGCATTCGAAATGTGGTGTTATAGGAGGATGATGAGAATTGGTTGGGAAGATAAAGTAACAAGTGAAGCTATACTAGAGTTAGTAGGGGAGAAGAGAAGTATTTGGAGAGTGTTACAGCGTAGGAGAGACAGATTAGTAGGGCATATCCTTAGGCATGGGGGATTATACAATTGATCATAGAAGGTAGAGTGGAGGGAAAGAGGGGGGTAGGTAGGCCTAAATTGGAGTATGTGAGTCAGATAGTTGAAGACGTTGAGATGAATAGCTATAGGGAGATGAAGGGATTAGCTCAGGATAGATCGACATGGCGTGCTGTTTCCAACCAATCTTTAGGATTGCGGACTCTTTAACTAACTAATACATAATCATCTCGACTATTACTATACTTAATATTAATATATTTAAATATAATTACCTTGAAAACGCTAAAGTCTAATTTTTTGCTTCATATGGTCATTTTTGCACATTTATAACCAACAATTTCATAACTTATACTTGAGATATTATCGTTTTTTAAGCTTTATTTATATCTTAACGATATGTTTATAACACATTTGATAACTAAATTCATTATTGTATGGAATTTGATTGGTCAAGTAGTTGTAAAGCTTTCTAAATAGCAATATATAGGCTCTTCTTGCGATTATCAATATCGATCAGAATGCAACAGATTGTATATACTACTTCCTTAAGATTCCTAACGATCTGGAATTCAAGGTTTGTTAATTTTAATCATATCATCAATCAAATAATCAAATATATTCTTGCAGAAAAACGTCACAGAATATTCGAAAAAAGCTAGAAGATGGAAGGAATATATCGAAATTTGATATAGATGTAGAGAGGGAATGGAAGAGCTAAAAAGTATATATATATAGACCAAGGTGAGTTAGGATATAACATTCTTAGGCTACTGATTGATAGAGCATTGTATGAGTTATGAAAATATTCCGCAGATTTATAAAAGGCATTCGATAATGTAGATTGGGACATAATGTTTAGAATCCCAAAAGAAACGGGAATAGATTATAGGGTTAGAAGAATTATTTTCAATCTATATAAACATTAAACAGCTTTAGTTAGAATTGAGGAAGAAGAAGAGGATGAGCACAGGATAGGAAGGCATGCGTAGAAAAGAAGCAAGTTTTAAGATGAAATATTGACTTGGGTATTACAAAAAGATTATTTAAGCTATATGTGTGGAGTATGGCATTGTATAGCTGTGAGGCGTGGACTATAGGTACAGGAGAGGAAGAGAAGTGTAGAGTAAAAACATTTGAAATGTGGTAAAGGAGGATGGGTAGATATATTGATAAATAAAGTCGTGCCAGAGTTAGTAGAGGAGAAGAAAAATATGTGAAATTTCTTACATCATAGAGAAAGAAATATACTAGTAGACCATGTTCAAAGACAGGGGAGTCTTACGCAAGTAGTTATAGAAGGTAGTGGGTAGAGGGAAAGAAAAGAAAAGGTAGGCCCGGAATGGAAAATTATATTTTTAAATATTATTACTAAAGTTTGCTCTATAAACACTAAATAAGCTTAAATAATTGGGGTAGTATATTTTGGTATGGAAATATTTAACTCTGGAAATATTTATGATACTATTTTCATTCTTGTAGACACCACTAAAATGCGCGGCAACCAAAAATTCTTAGGAACTCTGTCATTTTGTTTCTTTCTACAATTTCGTTCAAAAATTACGCAACATTTTCAAATTTTAAATGTAGTTCGCTACATATGAAGGAACATGTAAAAAAAATGCACATATAGATTGCATATTTGTTTTATAAAATGACGAAATATTGTACTTATTCAAATTATATAGCATTAGTATAATACCGAGATAATAACATAAATTAGTCAGAATTAAAAAAAAAACACGATAAATTTTTCGTATTATATTTCTTTCTTCATTTCTTCTTTATAATTGGGGTCTTAAAGCACCGGTAGCGTTCCCAATTATAGAATATAAAACTCGATTCTAAAGCGTCCTCAATTATTTATTCATAAAAAATATTAAAATATATAATGCGGATAAGAATATCCTTAACAGAATAATTGGCAAATAATATGGCATTCCTGAAGTGTTTATATTGTTTCAATTGATTTATTGAGTCTTTTTGGTTGATTGGTCAGTACTGGTTTAATTACATATTTAGAATTAAATTTACTGCGATTAATACTATTTCTGGTATCAAATTATCTTTCATATTGACATAAACTTCAGACATGTATTACGGAGGAAATCCCAGCAAATGTTCGAGATTAAACTTTACTAATATTTTCTGCTGGGAATATAAATTAAACCTGGATGACATCTCGTTGGTCCACGAACTTTATCCTGACTAATTTCATATGTCAAGGGCACAGCCCTTTATGACTTATAAGAACAAGTGTTCAGTTATATCAACTTTTACAGCACATTCATGATCATTGTTATAATAAATTTAAAATTCACGAATCAAAGGAATCAGTATTACTTTAATCTAAAAAAGATGTTATTATCTTACTGAAAACAACCTGTATTTTTTATCTAAATCAGATTTAAAATTAAACATAGTATGGATATAAGTTTTTGTTTAAGAATTAGGATATCATAATTTAAATTTAACTGTTGCAATTATTATATAAGAATGAAATTATTTTCAAAAATAAATCGAAGGAAATCACTTTTGCGATGACTTATCATATGATTAAATTAATTATTTATTTGTAGTGCTGCGAATGGTTTCGGTGCACCGGTTTATATTTTGCCGGAAACCAAGACACTCTCGGTGCATCGATTATCGATTTTTTATACGCACCGGTATTTTGTAAGATTTCTAAGATTCTTTCTAAGATCGTGTTTTTTAGTTAGCACTGATGCGCACTATCTACCGCTTCTTATGCCAGCTACAGGCGACGTGGCTAGTGTAAGGGAATGTTTATTTTTGGGTATATTCGCGTATCGTGTGTATGGAAAACGGATCACCAACTCTTACCAACGTTCGCCTCGAAGGCGGTATTTCGACCACACATCAAAGAGAATGAATCAACAAGACCAACATACAAAAACCAACATTATTTGTTTCATTCCTAAAAATGTTTCCAATGATAAAAGCTTGTACGTTACTCTTCAGAAAACAACTGTAGAACAAGTACTAAGTAGCAAGTTTCTTGGCATACATATCGATCATAAATTGACATGGGCAAACCATACCGATTTCTTAGCATCTAAACTAAACTCAGTCTGCTTCTTGCTTAGGAGCTGGAAAGGCACATGTAGCGCATCAGTCCTGCGCACTGCCTACTTTGGACTATTCCAATCTACCCTCACATATGAAATTCTAACTTGGGGTGCAAGTGCACACATCCAATCCTTGCTACTAGTGCAGAAAAAGGCAAGAAGAACCATATGGTCATCTAACACTAGAACCTCGTGTAAACCCCTCTTCACAACGCTTAAGCTACTGACTGTACCAGCGCTATATATTCTCCATCTATATACTTTCATCCACATCAACAAACAGCACCTTTGCACCAATTCATACTACCATAACTATGACACAAGAATAAAATCGGATCTTCATACCCCTAACAACAGGCTCATAACCAAAAATCAGAATCCCTGGAATCAAATCAACCTTTACAACCATCTAACAGGAGCATTTAAAGATATTATAAACCCAATAAAGTTCAAAAATATACTCCAGAAACACCCATTTACACCACAGAAGAATTTATCAAATTTCAAACCTGTATTTTTGACAAGGTTTATATTGATTAGTATAGGATGTATCCTGTACTGACCTAATTTCTCAACAATAAATTATTATTATTATTATTATTATTATCATACATTTGTACTTCTCATATCGTGTGTAGGGATCGCATGCGCAAGCGTTCACGAACGCCAAACGTTTGCCCCCAACGTTTGCGCCAACGTACGTGTATATTCGTCACGTCGTCTGTAGCCGGCTTTAGCACACCACGGTTCACGGTTTTTTAACGAATTGGTTCGAAGCAATGCGTCATTTTGAAGCAACGATTTCTAACCAACTTTTCGGTACAGCATAATTGTCACTATGCTCAGTTCATTAGTAATGTCTAATAATTTCTAATGAACTGTTTATACTAGAGCTAGGTATACATAAAAAGCATTCTAAAATATTTAACTATATCAAAATGACAATGGATATAGAGAATAATTTTTCATTATTCATGTATAGGATATCACCCAAATACCATGTAATCATGTAGAATTTTATTCAAAATAATATTTATTTGTCCAGTGCAGACGAATTCGTAGTCACAAAACAGACAAGTGGATAAAATATCTTTCTACACTTATACAGTATTGGTAATGAATAAACTATATAGAGTTAGTATTCATTGGTATTTGTATATCGAGCAGTGAACATATTGCACGGTTAAATGTGAATTAAGCAGCATCTTGATATAAAAATTCAATATCTAGTCGAATCAATTTAAGATTTCGGTAATGGGCATTATGACAAAAATATTTCTGCGCTTTAGATTTTGAGTATATAGCAAAAGTTGTATAGTCCACTTAAAATACGCCGCACCTGATGCACCGGTATATGAATGAAATGTAGCAAAAGGAAAATATTAATTACGAAGCCAGTGCATGTTTACATTTATAACAAGTTAAGACGTTTCTAGATATGGTAAAATATAGTGCTGAGAAAACATGCCGACTTTTACACTTTATGAGACCCCTAGGCGTAATCGTATTGTATACAAATAAGTGATTTATTAAATTTTGCTCAATTCCCAATATTAAAATATTCAAGTGCGAATATAAAAAGAGTTAAAACACGAAACTATTTTGCAAAAATATTGACGTTGTCAATTATTTTAGTTACTTCCTTCATATTCCTGCTGGGGATATTGGCCATCAAAACCGAAATCCGGTGCGAACGATTATATAAAGGTGTACTAGCTAATCAGTTTTACCGGTTTTTGGTAAGAACCTGTTTTCGGTTCACACTATGCGCACCGACAACTGATTCTTACCAAACCGCGATTTACGGTACACTAAACCTGCGCGTTGTGAACCAACGCACCGATTCGAAATAAGTCGTCTTTCCCACACATTGAAACAATATCAAATGAACGAATATATCGTCAGTGATGTGACAATACCTCCTACCTTGTTTTGAAATTTTAATACGTTGACAGATTTTGTGAACATGCGCAATAAACCTAAGAATCAGTTTGACGTGATTCATTTTTCGAATTTTTGTAAGATAGGAGGTACAAAAACAGATAAACATAGCAGTACAAAATGGCTATTCTTTTAAAATCATAAATAACATATTAAGAAATTTTAAAAGAACAAGAGATATCAAAAATATTAGCAGTTTAGAACAAAGTAATATTTCAACGCCAAAATTTGTTAAATTACCATTTGCACGAGGTTTAGATAGTATTTTTAATAAATGTAATTTTAAAGTAACATAATACTTCTAATAGTCTTGCTAATTTTCTAGGAAATCTAAAAGATTTGATTGATTTCAATAAAAAATCGGGTATTTATGAAATATTTTGTTCTAGTTGTCCTAAAGTATATATAGAAGACAAACACGTAGACCAATTGAAACTAGATTTAAGGAGCATTTACCTCATTTTAGATTAAATAGAAAAGATAAAAGTGCTGTAGCCGAGCATATTTTTGAATCAATATAGGTCATATTATATGCCATTTTCGAAATAATTCTGTCATGTTGACTTATTTATTGAATAGTATATCAATCACGATTCGTGACAGAGGTATTTTATTTAGTTTTTATATTTTCTACTGAAGATGGAGGCATAACCTTCGAAATGCACATCTAGCTACTTAATGCTTTGAGTTACGGTATTTTACCGTAGTGATAATTTTTTTAATATATACTTTAATTTTCAAACTTCTTCATATACGTTGCATTTTACGTGCCATTTCAATATTGTACAATATAAAAACCATATCGCGTATATGAGATATAACGCATCTTCCTACTTAGCGGATGTTGGGGTAACGAATGTCATTCTCTCTAAATTTCTTATTTCAAGAAACAAACACATGAAATGGTAATGAACATTATCATCATTATTGCATAATTAACTTATACCACAATTATGAAATTAAAGAACTAAAATGATGCAAAGTTCTTATTTAATAGGATTGGCCAGGACTGCAAAAAATGAACTAAAAAATTAATATATCCTTGACAGTAGGTAAATATACTTGACACTTATCAAAATTATAATGCTAACTGAACTAATTTATAGGCTATATAATACCATATTAATATTTTACGTAAAATCAATAATATTTATTTACACACATATTATAAACTTAATGGTTATTTTACTTTTAAAATAATAATGTATTTTTAATACCTTGAACACAACTTCCATAAAGTAAAAACCAATTGCAGTGGACGTTTGCATTTATCATAAACATAGAGGAAAGGAGCAAAATGTGACAGAATAAGCAATTTGAAGTGAAGTCATATTCCACTATACATTTTCTTGAATACAATAATATATAATTTGATGATTAAATAAAATCAAACGAAAGCCGTTTATAAATGGATATTAAAATATTGTAGATTAAAATTACTATTGACAATTGCAAAAGTAACAGCAGATATATATATTATATATTTTGTTGATATAAAAACAAAGTAGACGTCTTTTATTTATTTTCCCAGTTATATAGTTTCAGTTTCAATTTTCCAAGTTCAGCAATATTTATTATGTATTTATTTATATAAAGTAAAATTCAATCAAACGTGAATTTTTCGAAAATATCAATATAATAGTAAATTTTTGCATTTATATCCATACTTACGACTTTTCCTGCGTAGAAGTTAGACTTTTCTTAACCTTTCCTATAAGCTAAGTACTTTTTATTTTCATTTTGCTATTCACTTATATACAAGCCACTTAGTTGGCTGTTATAATGCAAAAAATATTTTTGACATATATTTTACCACTATGAATAAAAGTGTTTTAATTGTCCCAATAATGATTAAACTTATAAATACCTCGACAAGACATACAATTTGACCATGCGCAAACACCATTATCCAGATAGACAGGCCCTAAATAGTTAAAGCTATTTTCAAAAATATTTTAACCACAAATTTAAACAATTATTTAAATTAAATTTAAGTGTGACTTTAAGGCAAATGATTCTTCACAAAAGTACCTGAAATATGTAAGAAGAAAATATTGTGCTTTATTATATTATACTTATCCCAGCTAAATCAACGAAATTTCCAGAATTCAAGTCGTGATAAATATGTGTATATTAACAAATTAAATAATGATAAAATCACAATAAATCATTCTAAATTGGTATTGTACAAGCCATTGGTATATAGTGACGAGTGAAGGAAAAATCAACTAAAAATTAAACAATGAACGTTTATATATTACAAAATGAAAGTACTATTCGAGGTATTGATATATTCATAATAAAAAAATACCAAGTGGAATAACAAAGCAGCGGGGATTGATATGATACCAGCCGAATTAATAAAACACGCAGGGGGAAAAATGCAGGAGCGATTATACAGGTTAGTTTGTAAAATATATGAGAAGGGAGAAGTACCACAGGATTTTCAGCGTAGTAGAATAGTAACAATGCCGAAGAAAATAGGAGCTAATTTGTGTGAGAACTATAGGACCATTAGTCTACTATCACATGCATCGAAGATATTGCTAAAGATTATTTATAGGAGATTAGAAAATAAAGTAGAGGAAAGGCTAGGAGAAGATCAGTTTGGTTTTAGGAAAAACAGAGGGACGAGGGAGGCGATTCTAGCACTAAGAACGGTAGTAGAAAAAAGAAAGAGGGTAGGAAAGGTAACTTGCATAGCTTTTGTAGATTTAGAAAAGGCATTTGATAATGTAGATTGGGACATAATGTTTAGAATTTTAAAAGAAACGGGTATAGATTATAAGGATAGGAGAATAATTTTTAATTTATATAAACACCAAACTGCCTTAGTTAGAATTGAGGGGGAAGAAGAGGTAGCAAAAATAGGGAAGGGAGTTCGGCAGGGATGTACACTTTCACCGTTATTATTTAATCTATATATAGAAGATGCAATAAACAAAGTAAAAGAAGAGTATAGTGTAGGTGTGAATGTACAGGGAGAGAAAATATATATGTTGAGATTCGCCGACGATATAGCTATATAGGAAGAAAGCGAAAAGAATTTAGAAAGGGTATTGAATGGTATGCAGGCAGTATTGACTAGGGATTTTAACATGAAAATAAATATAGGTAAAACTAAAGTGATGAGGTGTAACAAAAAGGAATGCAGTAGAAAAATGAGGATCACAATAGGAGATAATAGAATCGAAGAAGTGTCAGATTTTTGTTATTTAGGCAGTAGAATCACAAAAGATAATCGAAGCAAGGTAGATATAAAGTGTAGGATAGCACAGGGTAGGAAGGCATTCGTAGAAAAGGAACAGATTTTAAGATCAAATATTGACTTGGGTATTAGAAAAAGATTACTGAAGGTATATGTTTGGAGTGTAGCACTGTACGGGTGTGAGGCGTGGACTATAGGAAAGGAAGAGAAGCGTAGATTACAAGCATTCGAAATGTGGTGTTATAGGAGGATAATGAGGATTGGTTGGGAAGATAAAGTAACAAATGAAGCTGTACTAGAGTTAGTAGGGGAGAAGAGAAGTATTTGGAGAGTGTTACAGCGTAGGAGAGACAGATTAGTAGGGCATATTCTTAGGCATGGGGGATTATGCAATTGATCATAGAAGGTAGAGTGGAGGGAAAGAGAGGGGTAGGTAGGCCTAGATTGGAGTATGTGAGTCAGATAGTTGAAGACGTTGAGATGAATAGCTATAGGGAGATGAAGGGATTAGCTCAGGATAGATCGGCATGGCGTGCTGTTTCCAACCAATCTTTAGGATTGTGGACTCTTTAACTAACCAAGTGGTGAATATAAGCAATTGTATATAAGATAATATTTCAAAGAATGAAATATTTTTATATATAAAATTTTAGATTATTGTTACTGCTTTCAGGTTTAATTTTATTAACAGTGTAGAAGTAGGAATTGAGATATTTTAAAATTATACTAAAAATATTTGAAAATCACTTTCTATAGAAACGTAATCCAACCTGAAATTAGAGCCATCAGATACAAAATATCATTTCGAACTTTGCAAATAGTATGGGAAAAGTTCTAAATTAAAATGGAAATGATAACACAAGCAAAAGATTTTCTTTTAAAATTTTCCACTTCATTACAAGTTTTAATATATAGGATACCGTTATATAGGATAAACGACGAAACTTTGAAATCGTGATAATTTCGTCTTGATACTTTTATTAAGGAATGAAGGAAGTAGTAATTCAATTTTATAGCTGATATTTACAGTAGTGTGCGAATTAATGTGAACTACAAATTTATTTATATTTTTTGTACATTATTATTATTTCACAACATTATAATTTCACATTAGACGTGCGTATGATCTTAATTCATTCATCTTAATCTGAAATTAAGTTAATGAATTCGCAATTGTCAAAAGGTATATTTAGTGGCATATGTATAGCGAGGTAATTTGGTATTGTTTTGCCTGATGGATATTACGCCGAGGAAGCGAGAGAATATTGTCACATTAAGTGAGCATACTTCCATGATACAGAGAAAATTTGCAGAAGAGTGTGGTTTGAGTTTGGGGGCAGTAAATAAAATTTTAAAACAGAAAAGGGAAACTGGGTCAGTTGAAGTTCAAAGGAAAATGTGGGACAAAGAGGAAGACAACTGCAAGAAATGAAGCATTTTTAATCAGGAATAGCAAAATAAATCCTAGGAAAACAAGTTTCGACTTACAACAAGACTAGGCCACTTCTGGAGTCAAAATCCATTATCCGACAGTACGGAGAAGGCTCTTGGAATCGGGAAGAAAAGCACTTAGACCTCAGAAAATACAATTGCTCACTGCTCCAATGATGAAGAAAAGGCTTTTTTGGGCTATAAAATATGCTAGCTGGACTGTAGATGATTGGAGGAAGATGTTGGTCTCAGATGAGGCACACTTTTTAGTGCAGCGGTCACGATATGTCAGAAAATCAGACAACGAACAGTTGTTAGTTGTTAGTTAACAGCGGCCCATATTGACCAAACAGTAAAACATCCCCCGAAGAAAATGTTCTGGGGTTGTTTTTCTTACATGGGACCTGGAGCTCTTGTGCCAATTGTACAATAGACAAATATAAACAGTTACTGGAACGTAAACTAATCAGCAATTTGGAAAAAGTGATTCCCAACGGTGAAGCAATTTTTCAGCAAGATTCAGCTTCGTGCCACAAATCAAAGAAGATTATGAAATATTTTAGAGAAAGTAATATTTCTTGCGTTGACTGGCCTGGGAATTCACCAGATTTAAATCCCATAGAAAATCTGTGGGCTATTTGCAAGGCTAGGCTTCGAAAGATGGACTGCAGAATAAAAAATCAGATGATAGACGCAGTCATTGCAAGGAGTGTGGTTTCGGGACGAGCTGTTACTGGAAAATTGCAATAAATTGGTCGATTCTATACCAAATCGTATTCAACAAGTAATTAAAGCTAAAGGGGGACACACTACCCACTAAAATAAGGAGTTATGTGTATGTAATTACTTATTTCTAAAATGTTATAAGTAATTAATACTTTTTTCAAACATTTTACTTCTGTTCACATTAATTCGCACAAGAGGAAGATTTTTACTGTATTTAGAACAGTTTTAGGTTTTACAGGCAGGTTCGTTACTTCAAAGCCGATTACTTATTCACATAGTAATTGCAAGTTGAAAGAAAATACGCACGTAAAGAACATAGAATAGTTGTGTCCGCTTAACTGCAGCTTGGTTTATTGACAACAGAAAATTAATTACGCAGAAATAATCCCATTTTCATCAAATCCCAAAATTAATTTAGTTCGCTCCATTATTTCAGCTTTACAATCTTCTCAATTGCAAAAAGATTGAATTATATTTACTTAATTGTCACAACCACGAAAACTAGTCGAGAATTGAGATTACGCTTTCTGATTTGAACGAACCTTGTAGATTTATTTATAGATTTTCTATTCAAATAAATATTTAAATAATCTTGATCGTAATCAGAAAAATGCTCCAACTAACCAAAAGAGTATACCAACGTCCGTAATATGAAGAAGCAAATTGTTTACTACTAAATTAACTTCAAGTATTGCTTATTATGCATGTATTACGTGGCAAGGATTAGTCTTTCACACTAGCTACCTGAAAAAAGACGAGAGCAAATTTTATTTCTTGAAAATTTGACATATTTCTTTGAGATTTTTTTATTTTCGTACCAATATTGCGTTCTTTAATAAATTATCAATAAATAAGCTTTTTCAAATTGAAAACATTTTTCTGGATTATTTATCTACTTTCATGGCCCAACGTCTGCTAAGAAAACAAACAGATCTGTCGTAATTATTGTGTGAATTAAATAATTTACTTGGTTTAAATTCTATCATTTTAAAGATTAATACATTTCCTATTTTTAATTGTTTATGGCCAAATAACTTATGAGAGAATTCAAATTGTTGGTGATTAATTCATTTATTTTACTGGTAAAATAATTAAAATGAACTATTTTTGAAGAGCATTTAGTTGTTTCATCTTAGCCCAATATTATTTTGAAAGTCAAATTGAGTTTCAGTGTATACAAAAATTATTTCCAGCAGCCAACAGATCACATTTACGAGTGTAATTAAATCGTCGATTCAATAAATAAATTATAATTAGAAATGTTGATGAAGAAATTTTTCCAAACTCTCCATAATGATTTCTTTATTCAAAATAATAAATACAATTTAAGAAGTCAGATAATAGAAAATAGGAGCTAATTTGTGTGAGAACTATAGGACCATTAGCCTACTATCACATGCATCGAAGATATTGTTAAAGATTATTTATAGGAGATTAGAAAATAAAGTAGAGGAAAGGCTAGGAGAAGATCAGTTTGGTTTTAGGAAAAACAGAGGGACGAGGGAGGCGATTCTAGCACTAAGAACGGTAGTAGAAAAAAGAAATAGGGTAGGAAAGGTAACTTGCATAGCTTTTGTAGACTTAGAAAAGGCATTTGACAATGTAGATTGGGACATAATGTTTAGAATTTTAAAAGAAACGGGTATAGATTATAAGGATAGGAGAATAATTTTTAATTTATATAAACACCAAACTGCCTTAGTTAGAATTGAGGGGGAAGAAGAGGTAGCAAAAATAGGGAAGGGAGTTCGGCAGGGATGTACACTCTCACCGTTATTATTTAATCTATATATAGAAGATGCAATAAACAAAGTAAAAGAAGAGTATAGTGTAGGTGTGAATGTACAGGGAGAGAAAATATATATGCTGAGATTCGCCGACGATATAGCTATATTGGAAGAAAGCGAAAAGAAATTAGAAAGGGTATTGAATGGTATGCAGGCAGTATTGACTAGGGATTTTAACATGAAAATAAATATAGGTAAAACTAAAGTGATGAGGTGTGACAAAAAGGAATGCAGTAGAAAAATGAGGATCACAATAGGAGATAATAGAATCGAAGAAGTGTCAGATTTTTGTTATTTAGGCAGTAGAATCACAAAAGATAATCGAAGCAAGGTAGATATAAAGTGTAGGATAGCACAGGGTAGGAAGGCATTCGTAGAAAAAGAACAGATTTTAAGATCAAATATTGACTTGGGTATTAGAAAAAGATTACTGAAGGTATATGTTTGGAGTGTAGCACTGTACGGGTGTGAGGCGTGGACTATAGGAAAGGAAGAGAAGCGTAGATTAGAAGCACTTGAAATGTGGTGTTATAGGAGGATGGTGAGGATTGGTTGGGAAGATAAAGTAACAAATGAAGCTGTACTAGAGTTAGTAGGGGAGAAGAGAAGTATTTGGAGAGTGTTACAGCGTAGGAGAGACAGATTAGTAGGACATATTCTTAGGCATGGGGGGATTATGCAATTGATCATAGAAGGTAGAGTGGAGGGAAAGAGAGGGGTAGGTAGGCCTAGATTGGAGTATGTGAGTCAGATAGTTGAAGACGTTGAGATGAATAGCTATAGGGAGATGAAGGGATTAGCTCAGGATAGATCGGCATGGCGTGCTGTTTCCAACCAATCTTTAGGATTGCGGACTCTCTAACTAACTAAGAAGTCAGCTGAAATATATGATATAGTTAATAGAATAATGTACCAGGTGATAGAACTTTTAAATCTTTATAAAATATCGTCAAAACATTTTAACGCAAAGCTTTTAATAGCTAAAAGCATATTTTGGAGGCTATGCCTTTATCTTCAAATCATACAAATAACGCACCTATATTTGTTTCCAAAAAATGTGTATATATATAATGGTTGATTTACCCAAAATTTAACTTGCGCAAGTATTTTCCAAGTTTCTATTTTCGGATATTATATACAATTATTTAAGTATTGTGCAGTGATTAATAAATAAAAATAAAAAATTTCTGCATATCTATTCGATTCTACTCGACATAGAAATATATATTACCACTAGTTTTTTTAAAACAATATTTTGTCTTTACTATTTGTATAATAAATGATTTTTCAGTTTATTTGCTAAGTGAACATAATGCAAGATTATTTTCAATATACCACGAAAAGGAATCTTTTTAATATATATTAAATATATAATATATTTATATATAATATATTATAATATATTATATATTAAATTATATATTATAATATATTTATATATAATTTTTTAATATATCTTTCAGGAATCTTGAAAAGTGCTTCAAGTTCAATAACTCGATAATTTTGAAAGATACATCATTTGTTTACATTTATAAAATACGCCAAAAATATTGTTCTATGCGAATCCGCAAAAAAGTTCAACTATTTTAGAATAATTATTATAACCATAAAATGATGGGAAATGGATATTTGATATTTATATATTGTTACTTTATACGAGACACTCTGTATGTGTTATTTTTGATTTTAGAATGGTTATTTACATTACAAAAAGACACAGAATTAAAAAACTAACAATAATTTGAACGAATTTTTGGAATATCTAAATCCGTTTTCCAGATATCGAGTTTTCAGCGAGCGCCTGAATACTTTCAGGCTTTTTGAAATGTGCTTCAGGTATAATAACTTCGTTGTTTTGACAGATAAATTATTAGTTTAAATTTATAAAATACGCTAAAAATATTGCCCTAAGCGAATGCGCAAATAGTTCAACTATTTTAAAGTAATTATTACTATAACGGTAAATTTATGAAAAATTGATAATTTCTTGGAAATAATTCTGAAATTGTCACATTTCCCTTGATATTTGCCATATAATTAAAAAAATTGAAATTATATTTTGAGCTAATATGGACGTCATTCGAAATACTTGCAATTAATGTATAAAAAATGATTTATTTCTTAAGAAAATATATTGTTTCAAAAATTATTATTATTCAGTCCTGTAGATACCTCGAAAGATATGTTAAAAACATAATTCCACCTGTCATTTTAAATGCAAGAATGCAATAGATGTACTCGTTTTAATATTTATAGTTATGAGTATAGCTGAGTAAAATTCGCGGTGTTTTCTTTATATTTAAACGAAGCCTGTTAGGAATGTAACTTATTTTCGCATGTTTTATTATTAATATTTTATTATATTTTATATTTTATTATTATTATTATTAATATATACAAACCAAAAATTCTAATAATCTTTAATTACTAAAAATTAAAAACTTTAAAAGAATGATGGAAACACATACTTTAATTTCTTTTTTTTTTTATTAAATCCTTCTAGTTTCAGAGGGAAGGATTGCATATTGTAAGAGCATTATAATTAATATATTTACGTAAAAATCAATTTTTAATAATGACTACTGCGTCCAAACTAGTCTGATGTATAACATTCCATGTTAGCATATTAGCTTAGTCAAAAATTACTTAATTGATTAGCACACACAATAATAATAAATGGAAAATAGTTAGCTATTTAATGGTCCAAAAGTAAGATAGACTTTGAGTCTATTATTGGCAATGAAAATGCATAGTTTTATTAAAACTAAAATAGAACGTCTTTCTTTATTTTTAATTGGTAATAACATATGTTAGTAAATATTGAAAAAGAAATATTCCCATTAAAAAAATTTAATATTCTAATCTACATTTACTCGTTCAATAGTAAATTAATGATAATTTTGCTAAGCATATAATTACTTTTCATTACTGATAACTATACTTCAGAAATCATCAGAAAAGAATTTGCATTAAAATTAACATGTTTCTTATATTTAAAATAGATATTTCGAAAATGAGTATCAAAATGATTCTTTTTCTGTTAAAACGTATTTTTTTAATGTTTTAAAATATATAAACTTTTATTTTAGGAAAATAGGGATTAAATGAACTAATTAATATTTAAATTTACCCAAATTGGAAAATATTATAAAACTAGTAAAAAGATTTGAAAGCACCTAATATGCAGAACTTAAAAAAGATATATTGAATGTATTGTGAAATACATAATTTACAGAAATACACATCATTATCATCATCATTTATTTGTAACTATATTTTTACAATTCTTGATCTTCGGATGAGTAATTATTTATATGTCTAAAACTATTTTAAGTATTAATACTATTTTTTTGCATAATAAATGAAATTGAAATTTTCGGCAACTATTTTTGTAGCAAATTATGGTATTATAGTTTCAAATTTAATCTAGTCGTTTTTCCGCTAAAAAATAATAAATAATTGATATATATCAATTAATTAAAAGTCATCGGCTGAATATTTCCTATTACAGTTAGCGCTATCCTGTTTAAAGTCTGTTACCAATATTATAAAAAAAGTTTAATAAATCGCATCAAGTAGTTAAACTCATTTACAATAAATGTCAGTAATTATATTAAACGACTGGTATAAATATATAGTTCATTAAGAGGCATTTCATTTTTCAATTAATGAATTAAATATTAATTTATATTAGCAAAATAATAATTATTTCGGAAAAAAGTGGAAATCTAAAAGTGGAGTTACGATAACATTAAATGGATATATTCATAAATTTACGTTTATAAAATATGTGAAATTTTCATTACAAACGCACTGCATAAAACGCGGAATAAAGTAATAGACAGGGTACTTTATGGCGCCCCATCGTTCGCAGGCATCAAGCGGCGACTTAGGGGCGATATAGCATAATAATTGTGGCCCTTATCACGCTTCCTGGCCCACAAATTGCATCTTACGAGCGCGTACTTGAAAACGCCACTTACTTTACTTGACCCGACGAAATACATAACTGAAGCAGACGATCCAACAAATGAAGCTGAAATTGAAAGACCGCAACCAAACTCAATTCCATACTTCACCAAACTATTGCAATAAAGAGCACACACAACCAAAATCGCACACGAAGAAGAAAAGAGTAGAGGTCACATCAACAAGCTGACCTCGTCAGTGATGCATATTCTAAATAGTTTGATTATCAATTATTTATAGGTATCCTTTATAGTTTGTATGGAAAGAGTTTGAGGTAGTCCTTGATAGGTGCGAGTGAGGACATAATCCCGGTTACGCGTATTTTACGATTGCGCTCGGATATTTGAATATGGACGGCGGTACGACCACCGCTCAGATGTTCGCGACGTGCACTGCCATCCATACAGAGCACTGGTGAGAACGTGAGCCACCGCCGCCGCCACAGCCGCCTGGATTGGATATAGAACGGCGCCGCCACCATCACCCACCGTACAAAGTGTCGGTGGCTCCATAGCTCTGGACCTGTGCCACGTAGTGATATTATACCAATGGATACTAGTGCCGCAATACCCATAAGGATTAATATCACCTTACAGGACTACACACACGCTACACGTAGCTGCAGGATCCACCAAGGATAATTGAATCATATTCTAACGTTAGCTATGCATTTATATATCTATAAATCGAATTTTTATAATTTAAGATTTAGTCTTGTTCTAATAGTATAGAATAATAAT
The DNA here is from genome assembly GCA_947310635.1 of Leptodirus hochenwartii. Classification (NCBI taxonomy): domain Eukaryota; kingdom Metazoa; phylum Arthropoda; class Insecta; order Coleoptera; family Leiodidae; genus Leptodirus; species Leptodirus hochenwartii. The sequence continues at coordinate 41,842,965 of OX371176.1, forward strand.
AATTATAATTGTTATAATAGTAATAATTCAACTCCAACATTTTTTTAATTACCATTTGATCCTATAATTGCGCGTGGTTTAGTAGATAGTATTTTAAATAAATATAATTTTAAAATAACATAATATTTTAAAAATTGTATATCAATCACGATTCGTGACAGAGGTATTTTATTTAGTTTTATCTTGTGCTGCTGAAGATGGAGGAATAGCCTTCGAAATGTACATCTAGCTACGTAATGCTTGTTACGGTATTTGGGTGATATTCTATACTATAACATATAATTGTTCTAAGAGTCTTGCTAATTTTCTAGGAAATCCCAAAGATTTCAATAAAAAATCTGGTATTTATGAAATATCTTGTTCTAGTTGTCCTAAAGTATATATAAGTCAAACATGTAGACCAATTGAAACTAGATTTAAGGAGCATTTAGCTCATTTCAGATTAAATAGAAAAGATAAAAGTGCTGTAGCCGAGCATATTTTTGAATCAGGTCATCCTATCCAAATTAGTTCACTTAAATTACTTTAAAGTATATACATGCATAAATCTAAATAAAATTTAATGAATTTATATTCAGGCCCAATTTCATGTTGTCTAGTTAATTTATTTAATAAGAACAATTTTTAAATTTGTTTTTATTTTTTTTATTTTTTGTTATTTTAGGTTTGACAAACCAATGTTTATTGTTGTTACTTGTCAGTTTCGTTAATTATTAATTTATATTATTTTAAAAGATTTATAGCTCACATTATATTTTTAAAAATATCACTACGGTGTTAAATTATAATATTACCCAAATACCGTAAAGGTATTTATAAATTTATTTAAAGAGTTATAGGTCATATTATATGCCATTTTAGATGTACTTCTGTCATGTTGACTTATTTATTTGATAGTATATCAATCACGATTCGTGACAGGGGTATTTTATTTAGTTTTACTTGTGCTACTGAAGATGGGCGCATAGCGCTTGAAATGTACATCTAGCTACTTAATGCTTGTTACGGAATTTGGGTGATATTCTATATTATCCTATTATATGCCATTTTTTAAATACTTCTGTCATGTTGACTTTTTTATTTGATAGTATATCAACCACGATTCGTGACAGAGGTATTTTATTTAGTTTTATCTTGTGCTACTGAAGACGGGTGCATAGCGCTTGAAATGTATATCTAGCTACTTAATGCTTGTTACGGTATTTGGGTGATATTCTATATTATCCTATTATATGCCATTTTTGAAATACTTCTGTCATGTTCACTTATTTATTTAATAGTATATCAATCACGATTCGTGACAGAGGTATTTTATTTAGTTTTTATTTGTGCTACTGAAGATGGGGGAATAGCCTTCGAAATGCTACTGAATGTTTTAAGTTACGGTATTTGGGTGATATTTTATACTATTATTTAACACCGTAGTGATAATTTTTTAAATAGTCTTGTTATAGACAAATTTTTAAATGTTTAACTATACATAAAATATTAGTTAAATTTGACTCAAAACATTTAATAGATCGATGAGCATTTCGAAGATTATACTCTCGTCTTAAATAGCACAAGATACAAACTAAATAAATTCTCCCTGAAAAAAAAGGATTATTTTTTTAGGTAAGGAAAAATGAAGGGAAAAAAATAATTCAGTCGGTAATTGTTGAAAGTCCATGTTTATGTCAAATGTAGATTTTAAAGATGTCCATTTATTTTCGTAGCTAACGTAGCTGCAGGATTCACCAAGGATAGTTGAATCATATTTTAACGTTAGCTATGCATTTATATATCTATAACTCGAATTTTAACAATTTTATGATTTAGTCTCCTTATAGATAAATTTTTAAATGATTATCTATACATAAAATATTAGTTAAATTTTATTCAAAGCGTTATTAAATTATCTATCTATTAAGATAGATGCGCATTTCGAAGATTACACTGTCGTCTTAAACAGCACGACATACAAACTAAATAAATTTTCCCTGAAAAAAAAGGATTCCTTTTAGCTAAGGAAAAATGATGAGAAAAAAATAATTGAGTCGGTAATTGTTGAAAGTCCATGTTTATGTCAAATGTAGATTTTAAAGATTTCTATTTATTTTCGTCTGTGATCACGGCTGTTCGTTTGAACCGAATCCGGTCATTGTATAATTTTTTTCATATTAAATATATTAATCTGTTCACAGTATTTAGTATTTTATTGAGAAGCACTTGAAATCTGATAAATATTGAAAATAGTGAATGCAAATTGTATAATTTTAATTTAAAATGTATTAGATTTATTTAAATTAAGACCCCGAATTTAGAAAAGAAAACGATATAAATAACACAAATATATGTATTGCCGATTTCTCACTAAAGATACTTATATACTAAAACGGATCTAAAGAAAATATTTTTAAAAAAACTGTAGTTTATTATAAAGTATGCCAAAGCTAAATTCTGTGCTCTCCAAATATGCAAAGTGATTTCCAAATATTTAAAAATTTTATAGCAATCAAACCATTGCTGGAGATATTGTAAACACATTAAATAAATTGACATTGGCCAATATTTCCATCATTTTTATGTCTCTAATTAAACAAATCTCATCTTTTTGCAAATAGCATTTTCGTTACGCTAACATCATGATTAAAAAAAAAAGTACTATACATTTAGAAAGGGAAAGAACCTATTTTTTATATTTTCGATTAATGTATTTATTTGCCCTTAAACTACTACAAATGCAAAGAACAATAAATCAATTGACTTCATTAAAAATTATAAATTAGTGTTATTCGTATTACTTATCTAAGCGTCTAGACTTCCGGCATCGTTCTGAAATTCTGTTGTAGAATTCCATAGCTTATTAGAAAACAAAACCTTGAGCGAAAACGACAAATTCTGGTGATTTATTAACTGCTATAAAATAGCGATGTGTAGTTCACTCGCGAACCGTTCACTCTGAACGGTTCAATCAAATGATGGGCGTACTGTACCGATGTTTTGCAACGACCTATAGGTCACTATGACCTAGTTCGTGAACTATGAACTACATGGTGCACGGTGTACGTATTGATGTACTTGTACTAGGTCCTGAACCCGTCGTGTCCTAAATCACAACGACTCGTAAACGATGCAGTATCGTATACATTACATATACAGTACTAACATTTATTTAGTGATAAAGTGTGTTGGTGAAAGGAACGAAATAGGAAACTCGATGCAATATTGCAGCAGCAGCATTGCCGAGCTGAGTTACAATTTATATGTTGGTATCAGATTTCATTTGGAATAATATAATTAATATATTCGCAAGATTGAATATATTCTTAAATATGCCATAGCAAATTTTTGCAATAATGCAAAAATAAATATCTAAATCTTATAGTTCTTCTATTTCATATCGCAAAGTTTGTTTACGTGAAGTGATCTCCAGTACGTTTGATGAATTTTGCGAGAGTAATAATTGTGAACAACGTACGCCGGTGAAATTTCGTGCGAACACTTTTGCGGAAACGCATGAAATGATCAGAGAAGCCTACGGCAATAATTCTTTAGGTCGTACCTAGTGGTACACACGATTCGAATGCGCGAATGAATCAATTGATGATGATGATGAACGTTCAGGAAGACCTTGAATATCAACTGATGATTCTCACGTCTCAAAAATCAACGATCTTGTGCGTGCTAATCGTCGTTTGACCGTGAGGGAACCTGCAACAGAATGTAACATTTTAGTCTGGTTATGTCACGAAATTCTAACCGAAAAGTTAAGAATGCATCGAGTCCCAAATTTGTCCCTCGACTGTTGTCACAAAATCAGAAGGACTACCGTGTTGCAGTGTGTCAGGCTTTGTTGAATCGATCTAATGAAGATCGGGCATGAATCAATTGATGATGATGATGAACGTTCATGAAGACCTTCAACATCAACTGATGATTCCCACGTCTCAAAAACCAGCGATCTTGTGCGTGCTAATCGCCGTTCGACCGTGAGGGAACTTGCAGATGAATGTAACATTTTAGTCGGCTCATATCACGAAATTCTATCCGAAAAGTTAGGAATGCATCGAGTCCCAAATTTGTCCCTCGCCTGTTGTCATAAGATCAGAAAGACCACCGTGTGGCAGTGTGTCAGGATTTGTTGAATCAATCTAATGTACATGAAACTTTTTTTTGGAGAGAATTGTAACTGGGGACGAGTCATGGGTTTATGGATACGACATTGAAACCAAGACTCAAGCATCTCAGTGGGAAGGAAAAAATTCGCCAAAACCAAAAAAAGCTCGCCAAGTTCGTTCCAATGTCAAAATCATGCTGACGGTTTTCTTTGATTGCAGAAAGGTTATCCATCTCAAAATTTTACCACCAGGAAACACAGTCAATTAACATTACTACCTTCAAGTTCTTTAACGCCTCAGAGAGAAAAGACCAGAACTTTGGCGAAACTAATCATGGATACTTCATCATGACAATTCACCAGATCAAATTTCATGACCCTGCTTCCCCGCCTAGACACACACTCTCCAGACCCTGTTCCCGCACCTAAAATCACCCATGAAAGGCTGAAGATTTGAAACAATTGAGGACTTCAAAGAAAATCCGCAGAGGGAGTTGAAAGCGATTCCGGCTGAAGCGTTTCCAGACTGTTTTCAGAAATGGAAACACCGTTGGGACAAGTGCACTCGTTGTGGAAGAGAGTATTTTGAAGTGGATAAAGACCAGTAGCTTGTACGTATTCTGTATAATTAAAAAAAATACAGTTCATGAACTTTTTGAACAGACCTCTATGTATAAAAATACTTATGCACTCACTACTCTCATATTCCCTCATTTTCAGAGGAATATATATTGTAAGTATGTATATAAATTTTCAAAATATTTGTATAATGAAATCAAACAAATATTTTACATAAATAATAATATTACGAAAAACAGTTGGTAACCCTGCAACCTATGTGTACTTGCGAATATTCTCCTCTTTAGGCCACTTTTCGCTTTCCGCAAATTTGTATACAAATACCAGCATACCAACATATACATGCAAATGGTGAGAGCGTTATTTGGTCTGGAATCGATTTGTTCTCGATTCTATACTACTTCATTTTCCTGATAATACGGACATTACCTACAGCAAATCACATGTAATATACAATGCGTCTAGCTGCAAGAGCGTATTATTAGAGAAATGAGATGGTTTGCCGCAATTCAATTTAAAATATGTCGCATAATTGTTACAATTCAAATGCGGGTAGTAACATTACGTGGTATGCAAACGCAATGTATAAAATGATATATTGACTCGATTGTCACTAAACCGATATTTTTAGTAGTGGTGGACATGCAAGAAATTTTAAATTTACATCATTTATTATTATGATGACTTTGTAATGAATCGTATATTTTTCGGAAACAAATTTAAAATTCGAATAGACCATTACCGAGGATTGGATTGGCAAAAACTGTGAAAATCATTTCTTCTAGCTTGCTTTGGAACTCACAAGTTGCATTGCCAAATGCTATATGGTCAGCAACATGAGAAAGTGTGGAATCATATATACAAAAGTTGGTCGTACCGATAGTACCACGTTGCGATTCGTATTACGTAATCGAGGATTGTAAATTCCTATAAATATGGGGTTAGGTAGAAGAAACCGAAAATGTGTATGGTCAAATTCCTACAAACGCCTGTTGTCCGTCCATCGCCTTCCTCTTGCACGAAGCACTTATTTCTTGCACATGTAACTTTGTTTGTTCGGGGTAATCATGCTATAAAATGCAGGCTTCTGCATTCTGAATTTCTGTACTTTCACCAACTGGGTCATCTGGGTCATTGTTAATTGGGTAATTGTCACGATCGTTAAATATATGGGAACCTATATCTATATCTTCTTCTTCAATGTTTGATTTCAATTGGAAATATTTCTTTTGAATATCAGTAACGAGGGATTAAGGAGTTTATTTTCTTGGAGACCGAACCTTATAGGAATTTACACGTACCTTTGTAGGAATTTGAGCATCATTAACTCGACTACCTGAAAATTATTGGTATATGAATACACCCTCCGTAATGCATTGGTATCAAAAGAATCATTAAATGTGTCGGCTAAAATAATGGGATTAAGATTTTTTTAAATGCAAGTCTTATTGTGGTAATTGCATAGATGTGTAAATAAAATAATTATTATAGCATTAAATAAGCAAATATTTTGTGTGTTAGATAGAAAATTCATATACCAGAAGGAAGAAGTTAAATTAAGCAGAATTCTGTCCATTTTCCTCCTCCGATTAGATCTATTTAATAGAAAACGAAAGCGACGTTTCACGAAAAATCAAAAAAATTGCTATCATGAAATTCACCAATTCCATGATTGAAATTCCAATTTTCATCAAATTTAGTATTTACAATTTAGAAACGAAAAAAGGCAATATTGGTGAAGTCAGATGTAATCATATAGATCATAAAGTTTATGGTCCTCGTAAGCACCATAATTGATTTTTTAATTGGTTTACTAAATTTAAGCAATCCTCTAAGCTGCTTCCCATTTTTTTGTAAAGGTAAAAGGTAAAATAAAGAGTATTCATGTATTATTACACGTCTGAAGAACTTTTATTGTGGGGCCAGTTTGGAAAGTTAAAAACTTCTCATCTCAGTCTAGTTTTCTTACAAATGAATATTGAACATCATCAAGAGAAATATCTTAAATAACATAATAGAATTCATATAAGAAATATTACGTACTTCATAAGAATAGCAAATAATAAAAGGAAAGAGAAAAACAAGTAAAAAAAATGGAACTTTTGGAATAAACAAAAGCAAAATAAATGCCAAACACGCTGTTTCGTTTTATTTTAATTAAACTAATTAGTTAACTATGCCTCAACATGGATTTCGGAAATACTAACTTTTTTTAAATTTAAATATACCATAACCCTAATTTTGGTCCAAAGGCTAAAGAAAATTTGTAATCAAATCTTAGTATCTTTAAATCCTTTAAACTATTTTTGAGTTTGCAATTTAGTAATTTACTAAATAGATATAAAAATAGAAAATAGACATAAGAAAATAGAAATGGACATAAAGACATAAGCAGTGCCTAAAAAATCTATAATTTTAGAAAGTATAATTTCTTGTCCTTTACATTTGTTAAAAAAATTATTATCCTCTTGATGATCATTATATGAACATTTTAATAACACTTCTGGTAACTGTAAAGTATAAATATACTTCAACTGACATCGATTGAACGTTCATGATCGCGATATCTTTATATAGTGTGGCAAATGTGACAAGAGGCATAAAATTTTGAACAGGTATGTAATTATGTACAATTTGCATAATAATTTCTATTAATAATATAACCGTATTCGGGATATAATGGCTAATTACTAGCCGGATGTTCATTTATTGTCTTCATAATCATTGAAAACATCAACATGCCATGTCGAATATCTTCCTATATCATATGCAAATGTGACCAACTATAAATAAAACATAATCACTATAACTATTTAATTAACAATCTTAATATAACCATACACGGGTGGCGTGAAGGAAAATATCTATTTTTTAAACTTTTTTATTATCTTTGGACTATATGGTACGGTTTGAAAATAATATCGGTTACACCCTCCCTAAGTGATACGTCAAATCATAAGGAGCAATATTAACTTTTCTTTTAAATCAAAAAAAAAGCTACAAGTTCTAGCGAAATAATAGATGTTTTTTAATTTTTTAATTAAAATTGTCTAAGTTGAATAAGTTTTTATTTATTGGTCCTATCCTGGCAATATATTTTGTTTTATATTATTTTTACAAAATTGTAGCTCCCTAGATGACATATCATCATCTTAAAGTTTGCGATGTGGCGTAATAAATAGTCCGGATAAATAGTGTAATAAATATTCTTAAATTGTCAAAATATATTTAACTTCTAAATGCACATAAATATTTTTTTTTGTAAAATGAAGAAGGTAATTTGAACAAAAATTCGCTTTTGCATGTTAGATATTTTCTCGAGAATTAAAACGTCGTAATTTTGATGTTTAAATTCTCAAGAATATACATAATAAATTAATCGATATAAAGAGAAAACATTTTTTCTAAGCAAGCAAGGTGTTCTGTTCGAAATGGATTCACTTTTCTTAACGCTACCTTATAATTTTTATATTTCTATGCAAATATTTATAATAATAATAATAGCTACTTTAGAATTCTTAATTAATATTTTCAAATACGCACTATTTACATACACAATAATAATAATAACTACATACCAAAACAATAGACATCCAACTCAAAATGTTGCTAAACTAGTATAAAATATCACACAAATACCGTAACTTAAAGCATTAAGCAGCTAGATGTACATTTCGAAGGCCATGCGCCCATCTTCAGTAGCATAAGATAAAACGAAATAAAATACCTCGGTCACGAATCGTGATTGATATACTATTGAATAAATAAGTCAACATGACAGAAGTATTTGCAAAATGGCGTATAAAATGACCTATAATTCTTTTAAAATAACATAAATTAATAATTAACGATAATAACAAGTAATAACAATAAACATTGGTTTGTCAAACCTAAAATAACCAAACATTAAAAAAATAAAAATAAATTTAAAAATAGTGCTTATTAAATAAATTAAATAGACAAGATGAAATTGGGTCTCAATCTAAATTCATTAAATTTGATTTATGATCCTGCAAAAATGATAATCATGCTAAATACGTAAGTCAGTAATTAGCATTGTTTTGGGGAGTATCTACAATTTGTTGCATTTATAATAATTTTTAAAATTATCACTACGGTGTTAAATAATAGTATAGAATATCACCCAAATACTGAAGATGGGGGCATAGCCTTGGAAGTGCGCATCTATCTACTTAATGCTTTAAGTTGCGGTATTTGGGTGATATTCTATACTTTTATAATAATTGTTTGATTTTCATTTGTATGTTGAATGTATTTAGTTACAGATTAACATTTTGTAATTTTTTTTTAAGTCCTGAAAATGGAAATAAATTCCCAAAATGTTATATATGACATAATGTGGCTATTGTCTAAAATTAGTGATCTATGGACTCTTTAATCTGTTACCTGAAATTTTTATTTCCTTTTTTGTAACTTTTATCTAAAATATCAAGTTTTAAATTTATTGGTACACCGCGAAGTGCATTTGAATTACTTATATAAAATGTCCTTTTCTGAGAACTAATAAACACAGGGTACGTAGAAACAAAAAATATTTCCAAGGAAATTTTGTTATATTTAAAATCACTTTTGTAAACATATTTATAATCAGAATATACATTATTTCGATGTTGGTTGCGTTTTTCCACTATGTATTTATAAGATGTCCTTATCTGCATTGGCGCTAAAAGTTCAACGTGAAAAAACTCTAACTTAGCACTAGCAACTAAAAACTACAAAACTTAAATTCTAAGCAGATTAACCAAAGCCTCAAGGAATACTAAAGTTTAGCAGAGAGTAGACATGTACCTCTTTCTAATAAATGTTTGTACGCTATATATTTTAACAAGTTAGAATATTTTTTCGAAAGTTAGAAAGTTTTATTTTCATTACAATTGGCACGAATTATACTTTTTACGAGTTATATTGTAAGACTAGCGTTTGGCACTTATTCTGCGGAATATTATTCAAATCACTTGAAAATTTACAAATCCAAAGTTTCCTTTTATTACACGTTACAAAGTGGAAAAGTTGAGTGCTCAATTCGAGCTGAAGTCCTATTACAGAATAAACTAACTTACGATTGCTGTTTTCTTACCTCGCCGTAAATGTGTTTACATTCATAAGAAATTCGGGCAATAAAATGGCGTTCCACATAAAATGTCGCCGGAATTATGTAAACACCAGTTACGTACCGATAAAAACATGTTGCAAAGTAATTGCTTTAAAACAAAATATTCTACACAAAATAAAAAGTGAGAAAGTCACACACTTGTAACAAATATTTTTTTAATGTTGATAATGTATTACAAACAAATTATAAACTGTTACAATTGAAAATCCATGCGAAAAGTATTCATTTAAAATGCCAATAAAAAAGAAGTGGGTAGAGCCAAAACCGTATTTCCTGTTTGAAAGCGACCAACAAAATGACAAGAAATTACAAAATGAATGCATTGTATTGAGTTTATATTAGTTACAATTAATTGACAAATATATTATATTTTTGCAAATGAACTATCAATTTTTAATATCCGACTGTTTTGTAATTATGTATACGAGGTAAGTTTTAAAAGTAGTGAGAACTCATGCCCAGTGCGTGATTTGGCAACATTGCAAGTTTTCCCGCCAGTTAACCATTTAGATAAACATTTGATCTACCTCCGGTACAAGTCTCAACTACCCACTGCTACTGCACTTTTTTTACTACGTGTTCTTGTGAAGCTAGTTTTTTAAGTGTGTCACGGAAATGGAGGCAACAAAATTGGAGCAACGTTATGCGATAAAGTTTTGTGTCAAACTTGCCGAAACCGCAACAGTTTTTAGGTGGCACAAGACCTTTTTAGAGGTACATGAAAACGTTAATGATCAAAATCGGAAAGGACGACCGCGCAGTTCAAAAACCGACGAAAATTTGAAAAAAGTGTGAGTTTTTGTGATGTCTGATCGACGAATGACTGTCAGAATGATCAGCAGTGAATTCAATTTGAACATTGCCACTGTCTGCGATATGTTAACCCAGGATTTAGGCATGCGAAAGGTGTGTTCGAAGATGGTTCCCAAAATCCTGACACCTGAGCAAAAACAACATCGGATAGCTATGTGTTCGGATCTTCTGCAGAACATTGAAACTAACAAAGATTTTCTAAAAAACGTGATCACAGGTGACGAATCCTGGGTACTTGAATACGACCCTGAAACGAAACGCCAAAGTCAGGAGTGGCACACCCCCGACTCACCACGTCCGAAGAAAGCACGGATGAGCAACTCCAAGATTAAAACAATGCTCATTTGCTTTTTCTACAGTCAGGGGATTGTTCATAAGGAGTTTTTGCCCCCGGGGCAAACTGTCAATCAGCAGTTTTACCGCGAAGTTCTCGAGAGACTGAGGAAAAGAGTTCTTCGAGTTAGACCAAGCATTTCTGAAAGTTGGATGTTGCATCATGACAACGCACCTTGTCACACAGCACTCTCTATTAGGCAATTTTTGATACAAAAAGGAATTTCGGTGGTTCCTCAGCCCCCCTACTCACTTGATCTATCACCCTGTGACTTATTCCTTTTTCCCAAGTTGAAAATTCAACTCAAGGGACATCATTTTGGCACTATAAACGTCATTCAGAAAACCGTGACGAACCAACTTCGTTCGATCCCACTTAACGACTTCCAACACTGCTATGAGCAGTGGGTGCAACGTCTCCGACGCTGTGTGACCTCAGAAGGGAATTATTTTGAAGATGATAACGTTGAATTGTAAATATAAAATAAATAAAGAGTTTTATTGAAACAGTCTCATACTTTTTAAACACACCTCGTATATAAATGTATATAAATAATAGTCTTGCTAATTTTCTAGGAAATCCCAAAGATTTGATTGATTTCAATCAAAAATCTGGTATTTATAAAATATCTCGTTCTAGTTGTCTTAAAATATATATATGACAAACACGTAGACCAATTGAAACTAGATTTAAGGAGCATTTAGCTCATTTCAGATTAAATAGAAAATATAAAAGTGCTGTAGCCCAGCATATTTTTGACTAATTCAGGTCATCCTATTCAAATTAGTTCACTTAAATTACTTAGAAGTTTTTTGAATTAATCCGAATTAAATATAGAAAATATATACATGCATAAATCTAAATAAAATTTAATGAATTTAGATTCAGGCCCAATTTCATCTTATCTATTTAATTTATTTAATAAGAACTATTTTTTAATTTATTTTATTTTATTTATTTTTGGTTATTTTCGGTTTGACAAACCAATGTTTATTGTTGTTACTTGTTAATTATTAATTTATATTGTTTTAAAAATTTATAGGTCATATTATATGCCATTTTTGAAATACTTCTGACATGTTGACTTATTTATTCAATAGTATATCAATCACGATTCGTGACAGAGGTCTTTTATTTCGTTTTAATCTTGTGCTACTGAAGATGGGGGCATTGCCTTCGAAATGCCCATCTAGCTACTTAATGCTTTGAGTTGCGGTATTTGGGTGATATTTTATACTATTTTTAATTTCAGATATATTTATTTTCTATAATTTTAAAACTTCCTATTGTCACTCTAGTAGCGGCGTTGAATACTAAATTAATAAATGTATATGCTTTCACAAGAAATACACACAAAAAAATACACACAAATGTATATCTTAGGATATCTACATAAATTCATTGAAATATTTCTTTGTATAACAAAGAATAATGCCAAAGATTATATTCAAACTGAACAATTTGTACATTTAAAAAATGATGATGTATACCAAAAAGTAAGACGCCCAAACACCTTTCTACGCTATAGCTAAAATAAAGCAAAAATAAAGTGTGCCACGAAATTTTTTAATATTTTTTTATTTATATTATTTTTTATTATTTATATTATTTTTATTTTATTTTTTTATTAATATAATTTATTTTGTTGGTGCTAATAAAGAATACTTACTATAGTAATGATTTTTTTTCACTATTACAGCGATATTTATTTTAGATATATACGATTTTGATAATTCAAACGTACTGTATATAGCAGTCATAGTGCATTAGAATGATTAATACACACAGAGAAATGATTACTCAAAAAAAAAATCACTTGACACGAGTACTTACATTAATTTTCACAAGACTATAAAAGTTTGGTCTAAGTAAATGAAATTCTCGAAAATAAATGTTTCAAATTGAATCTAAATATTCTTGATGCAATACATATGATAGAATAATTTATTTCACTTCAATAAAGACGACTAAAGAATTGAATTGAGTGTATTATTTCTTGACTTAAATTGATTCAATGAAATTTTTTATTTCAATCCGAAAGGATTTCAATCTATGGAGAAAAAAACTTCCCGCAAGCTTTTAATATTTCAAAACAAATATGTTATTATATTAAATTAAGTAATATGTGACTTAACTTAATATAAGTATAAGTATAAGTATAAGTCATTCTTATTTTTGGCGCATTTCATGGTTTATATAATGTTATTACTCATAGTGAAAATTATTTCATCCAATAAAATATATTTACTTGCGTCTATAACAGTAAATATTTATTCGGATCAAAGTAATTTACTTTGGTACGAGTAATCTTTTCTCTTTGTGTAGAGTTGAACTAGGCTCGCCCAGATTCCAATTATACCAGGTTTATACTTAGATTTGAGTGTTCTGAGTTGAGTGACTTAGTGTTTTAGCATGTGACTTAGCATGATCTGAAGTTATCTGATAAATGGCCAACCTCGTCATTATACAGCTTGATTTGAGAATAAATCAGAAAATAAGCGAATTAGCGACGATTTATAATTTATGCAAAATCTTGCATTAATATAAATAGTTAAAATGATAGAAGCAAGAAGGAAAATTAAAATTGGAAACACAGAAGCAGGACAGAAAAAATATAAGGAACTAAGGAACTTAATTAATAGGAAATGCAAGCTAGCGAAAGAAGAGTGGATAAAAGGAAATTGTGAGGATATTGAGGAGGATATGAGAAGAGGTAAAGTAGATTTGGGCTACAGGAAAATTAAGTCACATTTTTCTAAAGTAAAACCAAAGGGTAACATTATATGTGATAAGCAGGGTAAGGAACTCACAGAAAATAAGGAAAAAGCTAGAAGATGGAAGGAGTATCTTGAAGATTTATATAAAGGTAGGCAGGACATGGAGGAGCTAGAAAATGTGGAACAGATAGATGAGGATGACTTAGGTCCTAGCATACTTAGGTCAGAGTTTCATAGAGCATTAAATGATTTACGGAATAACAAAGCAGCGGGGATTGATATGATACCAGCCGAATTAATAAAACACGCAGGGGAAAAAATGCAGGAGCGATTATACAGGTTAGTTTGTAAAATATATGAGAAGGGAGAAGTACCACAGGATTTTCAGCGTAGTAGAATAGTAACAATGCCGAAGAAAATAGGAGCTAATTTGTGTGAGAACTATAGGACCATTAGCCTACTATCACATGCATCGAAGATATTGTTAAAGATTATTTATAGGAGATTAGAAAATAAAGTAGAGGAAAGGCTAGGAGAAGATCAGTTTGGTTTTAGGAAAAACAGAGGGACGAGAGAGGCGATTCTAGCACTAAGAACGGTAGTAGAAAAAAGAAAGAGGGTAGGAAAGGTAACTTGCATAGCTTTTGTAGACTTAGAAAAGGCATTTGACAATGTAGATTGGGACATAATGTTTAGAATTTTAAAAGAAACGGGTATAGATTATAAGGATAGGAGAATAATTTTTAATTTATATAAACACCAAACTGCCTTAGTTAGAATTGAGGGGGAAGAAGAGGTAGCAAAAATAGGGAAGGGAGTTCGGCAGGGATGTACACTTTCACCGTTATTATATTTAATCTATATATAGAAGATGCAATAAACAAAGTAAAACAAGAGTATAGTGTAGGTGTGAATGTACAGGGAGAGAAAATATATATGCTGAGATTCGCCGACGATATAGCTATATTGGAAGAAAGCGAAAAGAATTTAGAAAGGGTATTGAATGGTATGCAGGCAGTATTGACTAGGGATTTTAACATGAAAATAAATATAGGTAAAACTAAAGTGATGAGGTGTGACAAAAAGGAATGCAGTAGAAAAATGAGGATCACAATAGGAGATAATAGAATCGAAGAAGTGTCAGATTTTTGTTATTTAGGCAGTAGAATCACAAAAGATAATCGAAGCAAGGTAGATATAAATTGTAGGATAGCACAGGGTAGGAAGGCATTCGTAGAAAAAGAACAGATTTTAAGATCAAATATTGACTTGGGTATTAGAAAAAGATTACTGAAGGTATATGTTTGGAGTGTAGCACTGTACGGGTGTGAGGCGTGGACTATAGGAAAGGAAGAGAAGCGTAGATTAGAAGCACTTGAAATGTGGTGTTATAGGAGGATGATGAGGATTGGTTGGGAAGATAAAGTAACAAATGAAGCTGTACTAGAGTTAGTAGGGGAGAAGAGAAGTATTTGGAGAGTGTTACAGCGTAGGAGAGACAGATTAGTAGGGCATATTCTTAGGCATGGGGGGATTATGCAATTGATCATAGAAGGTAGAGTGGAGGGAAAGAGAGGGGTAGGTAGGCCTAGATTGGAGTATGTGAGTCAGATAGTTGGAGACGTTGAGATGAATAGCTATAGGGAGATGAAGGGATTAGCTCAGGATAGATCGGTATGGCGTGCTGTTTCCAAGCAATCTTTAGGATTGCGGACTCTTTAACTAACTTGCATTAATTTTTAATAATAGCCTATTTAATTTTCAAATAAATTTTAACTAATTTTATTAAAATTATTAAAATCTTAGTGAAATAAAAATAAATATAGTGACTGCTTACACTAATTCATTATAAATAATTCAAATATTATTACTACTTTTATTGGTAAAGGCTAGATCATCTTTGCTAAGCATTACGCAAAAAAGTGTGTCCTCAAATGCCTTCTAAATCTTAGTACTAGTGGTATTAGTAAAATAATAATAATAATAATAATGTAGCATCAATCCGTCATACAAATAGTCGCAAATTGTATATTCAATAAGTTTAATTTCGTACATTGCCTAGGCATTTTTTTTTTATGATGCAATAAATTATAATTCACCTTTTAATAATTCCAACATAAACAACAATATCTGATGCCATGAAAATCTGCAATCTATCTGCAGAGTACGGTTATGGGCAATGCAATATTCATGCTAATAGCAACGTAATCTGACGGATTAAATCTCAAGGAAATAGCACCCTATTTCAATATGGAATTTTCATATGCGGGACTCAGCAAAAGGACCTGGCGAATTGCGACTCTGGAAGTCCATTAAACATATGATATATCACTCGACATTGGAGCATTTATGTGATATATGAACGTAGATTTAGTTCGTGTTCTTCAGGTGAATTCGGTTATATAGTAGGGAATAGTTTTTCGAAATATAATATGTTTATAGCAGCATAAAACTGATACCAGAAACAGTGAAATAAGTGATAATTTTAGATACAAATTTGATTTTTTTCTGGCCTTAAGAAATTCAATTTTATAGGGATCCGTGGAAATTATCCATCATTTTAAGGAGTATGTATGATTTACTATTAAAATATCATTGACCAGAATATGCGAATGAACAATTAGAATGATGTAATGCTAATTGTACAAAAAACCAAAGAGAAATAAAAAATACCCCCCAATATTGCAGACCTGAACAAATTTGAAAAAAATACTAAACGCACTAGCATATTAGGAATATTTAAAGAAAATTTAAAAAGTTGTGGAAGGCTTAAAGTGTATTTCAAAAACGTCCCGTCCCCTACATTGGAGTATCGTGAATGCTGGAATGAAGGGAAAAATATTAAGTAGTTAGATTTTATTATAAATGTACGAAATGAAGTGCAATTTTGTGTACATAACGATTTAGTATGTATTTTTTTACTTTTATTCATTTTCGTTACCTTTTTCTAAAAGGTTTGAGAACTGTTTTTAAGCAAGGCATTACTAAAATTAATTTGGTACTTGTTTTTTTATTTGTTTGGTACTTGTTCTTAATTTGGTACTAAAGCTTCTATTTTGCTGCTAAAAAATCTTTTTTTTCATTTGAAAAATTGTCAATGGGTATATAATATCGCTTGTAGTCCCTGATGCAATCCAATTAATCTATTGGACGCTGCACAAAAAGCAAATATAATATAATATCTCTTTCCAATTCATATCGCAATACATGAAAGTAGATTTACAATAACACTCTTATGTTTGATTCTCTAGTAATTAATTATTTTCTGAAAAAATAAATAATTTTATACATGCAATATTGATCATGACTTTTCCAATTCATTTTTTTTTTAGTGAAACTTCTATAGGTAGGGCAAATTGGTCTGAACGTCACGAAAAGTGAAACGCTGCCGTCACAAAAAGTGAAACACGCTACGCGCATGCGCCACGTGTACTGTTTGTATACGTGGCATAAGGCAACCACTCGACGCTTGCGTATTTTATTATATATTACACAAATATAGCTTAATCTTTTAGCTAACAATTTCCATTGTGTGAAAAGTGAAATGGAGAACAAGGCAAGTATAGGCAGAGTGCGAGCCTTTAAAGAACGGAAGAAAGCGAATAAACCGCCAAGAATAGTGCCAACAAGTACCTTGGAAAGAAGTAGAGAGTATCGAGCCAGGCAACGGGCGTTAAAGAAATACGGTGGACAACATAACCTTCCAACGACCTCAAATACACTGGATGAATCGATACCGTCGTTAAGTGAGGACACAGTGAGTGGTATAGACAATTTGAATGCCACTAATTCAGGCATGCCGTCTACACGTGAAGATACACGCGGTGTGAGAGATCAACGAAATGAATCTGATACAGCTGAGCGAGCCATCGACAAATAGAAATGCACCCACTAGTGCATCATACACTAAATTTACATTCTGTCAACCTGCTCATCGCGAATTTGATCAACAATTTTTCAATAATCCGCTAGGTACAGTGTGTTCCATATGTGATCGAATATGGTTTAAGAACGATGTGGAACCTGTTGATCCTAAGCACGAGCAATTTACATACTGCATTTCCAGCCATTATCATTGAGGATGTGATAGCGTGCAATTCATGCCGAAATGCTGTCACTCGGAATACCATTCCAATGTTATCGAAGTCAAATGCTTTTTGTCTATCCAGAATTACCTGGTCATCTACCAAAATTAGATTTAGTGTCAGAGAGGTTAAATTTACCCAGAATTCCATTTATGCAAATTCGACGTTTACGACATGTACATGGTCAACATCGGATTTGTGGGCAAATTATTAATGTTCCAATATCTGTGAATACGATGGTGAATCATTTGCCAAGAGACATTGATGATGATCATTGTATTAATGTCCACATAAAAATAAGAAAAATACACAAATCGAGTTATTTAATTGGTTTGGTGAGAAAAAGAACGATAAAAATATGGCTACAATAATTAATCGAAACTACTCTTTATAGACATTACAGTTAATAATGCTTTCTTTGATGATCAGAGTGTCAATCAAAATCAATCAAAATCAAATCGTTACCAAATAGAAAAAAGGCAATGCTTAAAATCAACTTTTCCTAGGAGCTAAGAAGTTTCACTTCTACCGCGCGAGAGTCTCACGCATATTTTTTTATTATATAAAGAAAGGATTAATAAGAGAGTCTATTTTCTTTAGCGTATAGAAACGTTCCTTAGCTCATTCTTTGCATATTGATTGCAACAAACAACAAACTAGATTACAGCAGCACAGGATGCGAACTATAATACTATGAGCATGTAATATACCCAAAATTAGTTAAATATCAAGTTGCAACTTATGCTAAACTTGTTGTTTGACCATAAATTATTTTAACCGTTTCCTCGTAGTTTAGTTTAATAGTATTATTGTCCTGTATGCATATTGACTATATACAGTGTGTACTAATTCCTTACCCCATTTACTTGAAACAGTTTACACAATCAGTTTACAGAAACCTCCAAGATCTTTTGATTTATGTTATGAAATTAAAGCTATTAGCTCCTAATTGAATATCGTTATTCATTTTCCAACACCAAGTTATACGATCCGTAACTTCCCCACTCTCAAATTATATAATATTATAATTGAAATAATACGTTTGCTTTCCCGACCTCTAATGAAAAAACTGTTATATTTCCATTGGAAATAAAATATTAATGAAATTCATATATACTAATGTTTTATTCCCTAAGGAACAGAACTAAATAATAAGCAGTTCTTTCATAAATTCGCTTGCTATAGAACTAATAATTAAATGAAATCAATGGACTTTAGAACAGAGGCAAATGTAAATGAAACCTCTCCCTAAATTGCTTTTCCGTAATATTAATTGAATGAATATAATGAAATCATTTCTTTGCTTAGATAATTCGTTAGCGTTAGTTGTTACTATATATATATATATGATAAAAGGTAGAGCATAAGGAAAGATATACATTTGTAGATCTTTTTAAGGCATGCACAATTCATCGTCACTCAGAACAAATTAGCATTTATTTTTTAATTTTCTATAAACACACATTTTATTCTGTATACTTCTTTTTCATAACATTTGAGGTTTTTAATTAAAATTTTAAATCTATGTCGCATTATGTAATTTATAAGACAGATAGGAAAACGACAGGAAGTAAACAGTCACATTATTGTTACATAAAAATATATTAATAAATTAAAAATATATAAAATATCATAAGCTAGAATAAAATGACCTAAATTTCAACTTGCATATTCTTTATATAATAAATATAATATCATAAATCAGCTAATATTAAATTGGCAATTAAAAAGACGTAAATTCTTTTCTAATACATTTGAATATTCATTACATATAAATTCCCAAAGATTCAATAATCTCGAATACATTTTTATTTCTAATATATTCATGCACAAGTATGCTCAGCGACATTTCGACTTTATGAACGTTCATAAAGCACTTTTATTTTCTTATCGACGGAAGAAGTAAATATCATTTACCTACGAAATTTTCCTCGTTACGTATATACGTTTCACTTCTTCCTACAATTTATTCATGCGAAAATAAGCGATAAAATAAAAGTTTTTTCCACTTACATGATCAAATATGTGGAAATATATTTGTGATATTTTATTTACTTTATGGTATTTTATTATTTCATTTAAACACTAACTTGTATTAAAGAAATATTTATAGTTTATCATGCAGCCAATTTACTTCAGAATATTTAAGAATATTACCATATAAAAATAATGCTAGGTATTTTGCTTCTTTAGATTTAATGACTTCTTGATCGCATGTCATGAAATTACAATTAAAAAAATTTCGGGAGTAATTTTTTTTTTTTTAATGTGGCGCTAGTCGGGTGAAAGAACATGCATTAAAGGTGGGATAATTGCAGTAGAACGATATATTAAAAACAACTAAAATGAAAAAATAAATCTAATATAGGCAGGACATGGAGGAGCTAGAAAGTGTGGAACAGATAGATGAGGATGACTTAGGTCCTAGCATACTTAGGTCAGAGTTTCATAGAGCATTAAATGATTTACGGAATAACAAAGCAGCGGGGATTGATATGATACCAGCCGAATTAATAAAACACGCAGGGGAAAAAATGCAGGAGCGATTATACAGGTTAGTTTGTAAAATATATGAGAAGGGAGAAGTACCACAGGATTTTCAGCGTAGTAGAATAGTAACAATGCCGAAGAAAATAGGAGCTAATTTGTGTGAGAACTATAGGACCATTAGTCTACTATCACATGCATCGAAGATATTGCTAAAGATTATTTATAGGAGATTAGAAAATAAAGTAGAGGAAAGGCTAGGAGAAGATCAGTTTGGTTTTAGGAAAAACAGAGGGACGAGGGAGGCGATTCTAGCACTAAGAACGGTAGTAGAAAAAAGAAAGAGGGTAGGAAAGGTAACTTGCATAGCTTTTGTAGATTTAGAAAAGGCATTTGATAATGTAGATTGGGACATAATGTTTAGAATTTTAAAAGAAACGGGTATAGATTATAAGGATAGGAGAATAATTTTTAATTTATATAAACACCAAACTGCCTTAGTTAGAATTGAGGGGGAAGAAGAGGTAGCAAAAATAGGGAAAGGAGTTCGGCAGGGATGTACACTCTCACCGTTATTATTTAATCTATATATAGAAGATGCAATAAACAAAGTAAAAGAAGAGTATAGTGTAGGTGTGAATGTACAGGGAGAGAAAATATATATGCTGAGATTCGCCGACGATATAGCTATATTAGAAGAAAGCGAAAAGAATTTAGAAAGGGTATTGAATGGTATGCAGGCAGTATTGACTAGGGATTTTAACATGAAAATAAATATAGGTAAAACTAAAGTGATGAGGTGTGACAAAAAGGAATGCAGTAGAAAAATGAAGATCTCAATAGGAGATAATAGAATCGAAGAAGTGTCAGATTTTTGTTATTTAGGCAGTAGAATCACAAAAGATAATCGAAGCAAAGTAGATATAAAGTGTAGGATAGCACAGGGTAGGAAGGCATTCGTAGAAAAAGAACAGATTTTAAGATCAAATATTGACTTGACTATTAGAAAAAGATTACTGAAGGTATATGTTTGGAGTGTAGCACTGTACGGGTGTGAGGCGTGGACTATAGGAAAGGAAGAGAAGCGTAGATTACAAGCATTAGAAATGTGGTGTTATAGGAGGATGATGAGGATTGGTTGGGAAGATAAAGTAACAAATGAAGCTGTACTAGAGTTAGTAGGGGAGAAGAGAAGTATTTGGAGAGTGTTACAGCGTAGGAGAGACAGATTAGTAGGGCATATTCTTAGGCATGGGGGGATTATGCAATTGATCATAGAAAGTAGAGTGGAGGGAAAGAGAGGGGTAGGTAGGCCTAGATTGGAGTATGTGAGTCAGATAGTTGAAGACGTTGAGATGAATAGCTATAGGGAGATGAAGGGATTAGCTCAGGATAGATCGGCATGGCGTGCTGTTTCCAACCAATCTTTAGGATTGCGGACTGTTTAACTAACTAGGATATAAGTTAAAAACAAATAGACAGAAATAATACGAAGAAAGATTCGAATAAGGGAAAATATCAAGAGGAAAAAGGATATAACAAAAGTAAATTTCATTTCTCTGAAGCAAAGTGAAAGAAGAACGATATAATTGATAAGCAAACTAGAGAGCTCAGAGAATATGCTACCAAGTTAGTAGATCGAAGGAGACCTCAAAGATTTATAATTGATAATTAATTATAATTATTAATAATTGATAATTATACTAACATACACGGAAAAAAATCAGTGTTGTTACAATGAAATTTATTTCCGATTAATAAATAATATTGTTCCATTCTCATTAATTAATATCTATGTAATTATAAAGAAATCCTTCGTTTAAATTTTTCTATTTAATGAATATATATTATATACAAACAATTTTATTTAAATAATGTACAATTAAAATTACATACACCCAATTATTAAAATATTAAATTACATGTAGTGGTCATTTTATCAGTTTTAAATTAAAGAATTATTCATTTCATATTAAGATAGTCTATAAGTAACACAATAAATCAATTAAATATACATACATAATATATTACAATAGTGCATCCATTTTTGGAGATGATTGATTAAAAGTCAAATATTATTTGAGCATTATACAAAGAACTGAGTCACGCTATATAAATTCGCCATTAGTAGTAGTTCTTTAACGCTGGTTTTGAACTGTGTTAATTTATTCAACGATTTTATTTCGTTGGGGCATTACAAGCTCGTTTTTGAATCTGGTGGAGTAATTATGGCACAAATTCTTTTCGGTCACTTTGTACATATTATTATATAAAACAAAAAACATCAAGTACATATACGGTGTAAAAGATTGATATATTCGATTTTTTTAAATGTCCCTACAAGGTAAACATGGCCCTTAATGCATTCTTTTGAAGTTTGAAATAAAGAATCAGACAAGGAATTAAGGGTATAGACAATGTAGACTAGGATGAATTTGGTGATAATATTTTTTAAATCAAGGTTCAAAAATATATAATTCAAATAACCAGCTTCATTTCATTATATAAGTGGTGATGTGGCTTCTGCATCGTTATCCTTCCATCGGCTGTTCTGTCAAATTCTGTCCATCGCTTCCTCAATATTCGTACATTCGCACGTTTCATATATTTACTCCTAATATTGCACTCTTTAATTTGTAAATTTATAGAAACTAACTCCACCTTTATTATTTACTAATACACTCGACTTTTGAATGTACTTCTTTATTCTAATCTTATTTAAATAATACAATAAATTTATTCAGTGGAACGAATTTTTCGACTTATTTATTTGTTTTCATATATGATAAATCATTTTATCATATAAGTACAAATAAGATAAAGTTATGCTTTTAATATATAATAATAGGATTCTACTTCTAATCTAATATCATTTACATCATATCGAGAAAATATATGCCAAAATGAAGAAATTTATTCAGTCGTAATTGAACTGATACTTTCGAATTTAATATTTAAAATAATATTCATGTTTCTAATCTACGAGTATACCCCAAATGATAGATGATTAAGCATATTAAAGAAAAAAACGTTAAAGTATGAACAATTTGAATAAAATTCAACCAAACTGAACATTATAAGTAGTACTGGAGGATTAAAACTCGATAACATTCTCTAGAAAGAGCCTCTGCATCCATAAAACAATTTTTAATATATTCCTCAATTTAGTTAAAGAGTCCGCAATCCTAAAGATTAGTTGGAAACAACACGCCATGCCGATCTATCCTGAGCTAATCCCTTCATCTCCCTATAGCTATTCATCTCAACGTCTTCAACTATCTGACTCACATACTCCAATCTAGGCCTACCTACCCCTCTCTTTCCCTCCACTCTACCTTCTATGATCAATTGCATAATCCCCCCATGCCTAAGAATATGCCCTACTAATCTGTCTCTCCTACGCTGTAACACTCTCCAAATACTTCTCTTCTCCCCTACTAACTCTAGTACAGCTTCATTTGTTACTTTATCTTCCCAACCAATCCTCATCATCCTCCTATAACACCACATTTCGAATGCTTGTAATCTACGCTTCTCTTCCTTTCCTATAGTCCACGCCTCACACCCGTACAGTGCTACACTCCAAACATATACCTTCAGTAATCTTTTTCTAATACCCAAGTCAATATTTGATCTTAAAATCTGTTCCTTTTCTACGAATGCCTTCCTACCCTGTGCTATCCTACACTTTATATCTACCTTGCTTCGATTATCTTTTGTGATTCTACTGCCTAAATAACAAAAATCTGACACTTCTTCGATTCTATTATCTCCTATTGTGATCCTCATTTTTCTACTGCATTCCTTTTTGTCACACCTCATCACTTTAGTTTTACCTATATTTATTTTCATGTTAAAATCCCTAGTCAATACTGCCTGCATACCATTCAATACCCTTTCTAAATTCTCTTCGCTTTCTTCCAATATGAAGATTAAATATTTCTGGAATGAAGTTGCTTAAATTGTGATTTGGTAGGTGGATTTAAACAAAAAGATTAAACAAACTGTTCCATTGCTTATTTAAATAAATGATAATTTTAGGAGGATAAACGAAGAATAAAAGCATTTGAAATGTCGTACTTTACAACAACAAACTATAATTAGTAATTCATTTTAGTAGTAACTGTATCCAACTTATATCGCAGCATTTTCATGACATGTTTTAAACACCAAGTCCACAAAAAATACAACATAGAAAATGTACAAGAAAAAACAACAATGTTCAAATCTTAATTCATATACTCCTCTCAAATCCATACATAATACAGTAACGTAACAAAATTCATAATAATTTCAATAGGATGACCTGAGTTAGTGAAAAATATGCTCGGCTACAGCACTTTTATCTTTTCTATTTAACCTGAAATGAGCTAAATGCTCCTTGAATCTAGTTTTAATTGATTTACGTGTTTGTCTTCTATATATACTTTAGGACAACTAGAACAAGATATTTCATAAATACCAGATTTTTTATTGAAATGAATCAATCTTTGGGATTTCCTAGAAAATTAGCAAGACTATCAGAAGTATTATATGTTACTTTAAAATTATATTTATTTCAAATATTAACTAAACCACGTGCAATTATAGGATCAAATGGTAATTTAACAAATTTTTGAGGAGAAGACTTTGTTCTAAACTACTAATATTTCTGATATCTCTTGTTCTTTTAAATTTTCTTAATATGTTATTTATAATTTTATAAGAATAGCCATTTTTACTGCTATATTTCGGATATTATTTAAATCAATGTTATATTTATTATTAGATAAAGGAAAATTTAATAAGCGGTTAATTAAAAAATTAAAAGCAGCATATTTATATTGACGACAATGATTTGAATCGTTCTTTATATAGCAGTCCGTATTTGTAGCTTTTCTATATATATCAAATTCTAATATATCATTATTTCTAATGACTAAAACATCTAAGAAAGGTAACCGATTATTATTTTCGATTTCATAAGTAAATTTAATTGAAGGAAATTTAGAATTTAATATTTGAATAAAATCATCAATATTAGATTTTTCAGTATCAAAAATCGCAAAGATGTTATCTTTGGGTAATATTCTATACTATTAGTTAACACCGTAGTGAAATTTTTTAAAATACGATCATTTAATAACGAACAGAAAGGTCATATGAAATGGAATGAAATTAATAGTGTGTATATGGTTGAGTGCGTATCTCGTTGAGGAAGCGGCGCCAGACGGAAGTAATTAACCTATTCTAATGAAGATAGTAAGCGACCATATACGCTTGGCACGGGGACTCCTGAGGACCAGAATGGGTTATGAAAACGACGAGGCCAATACACAAAGATAACAATGAATGATGCAAACTGTCTCAATATTTGCTAGAAACAACGTCGATTAGATTATTGACATATCATAATTCCGTTTTCACTCGAATCGAGTAATAATTTAAATATACGCGAACTATGCATAAAATATATCATTCAATTATCTTTGAAAACAAAACATAACATTCGAAATGCGCATCTAACTATTTAATGCTTTATGTTAGAGTATAATCAACTATATGTTAGAGAATAATTGAAATCCTAGAAAATGTAATATATATTATGATATGTCCAATATATATAAATATATATAATTATTTATACATTTTATTTATATTTATATATAATTTATATATCAATATTTTAAAACAGCTTATGAAACCATTTTTTTTTTAATTTTTGACGTTTTTTTTCATAAATGTAATACTTCCCATACGTGCTTGATGGGATTTGAATGAAACTTTCAAAACATAACATGTTAGTTTAGGTAGTTAATGGTCAACCCGATGGATTGGTTAGAAATATGAGTGTTACATTCTTCTAATGTAAATTCATCATTTCCCTATATAAGTATCCATCCTAACATTCTGCGCTAACGTCACTCTGATTTAGATACTGCAATCTACGCCTACCTCCCTTTCCTCTAATTTACCTTCTATAACTAATTGCATAATACCTCCACATCTACGAATATGACCTACTAGTCAATCTCTCCTAAGCAATAATACCTTCCAAATACTTCTTTTCTCCTCTAGCACGACTTCATTTGTTAATTTCTTTATTTGCAGCGTGGTAATGATGATTTCTAACATAGAACATTTGAATATACAATTAAATAGACCTGACACTACAAAAGAATTAAAGAAATCGATCATTTCGCTGCATTTTATTTCGAATGTACTTTACAACTGCCCAGTCACAGCGATCAAATTTTTATTGGCAAATAGACGATTAATAATGGGATATAATTTTTTTGTTTAGGTACGGGAGTAATTTTGTGGTACACAAAAGAACAAACCATCAAATATGATTTTTTCTAGCATCAGACGAGATATTTTTGATATTAAAGGATGATATTAGTTTATTCGATATGTAGAAGTAAAATTCAGTTTTGTACAAAGTATTTAAAATTAAAAAAAAATGTCATGCCGTTGTCAACACTAAATTTTCTTAAAGATTTGTACAATTCAGTAAATTCGCAGAAACATAAATTTATTTTATTTCTATACAACACATCACCAAATAATCTCGTTTTGTAGATTTTTGAGCAGCTATTTATTCGAGGAAAATATATAAATATTGACGCAAAAAAAATACGGGAAATTACTAGGAAAAAGGTTATAAATGATCCGCCATTCGACGAAATTAAAACGAATGCAGAAGAGGAAATAGTAAAATCTGGAAATGTGATCTCTGCTACCTTTAGTTGCTTAAAAAATACGTTTTAAATACTGGCTATGTTTTATATTTTGTTGTCTTCACATGCTTGAATTTCACAGTGGATCAAACATGGTGTCCCATCTCCCACAATGTTTTTTTTATTTCCTGCTCTTCTAAAATTGATCGTACATAATATCTCCCGCATAAATTCTAATATGTACGCACCTGCTTTTATTAGTCATGTTAACGTTGTTACTGTTCACTTGTAAAAAACCTACGCTGAAAGTGGTCCCACAATAAAAGATTTGTCTCAAATGTAAAAGCATATAGATACTTTTTTAATTTCCGTTTCACAATTAACGGGAGGCAAATTAAAAGATTCTTCTATTTTCAAAAACGATTTTTTTAACTATGCTTCAATACAAATTTTGGAACTGCATAAAATAGTTCAATAGTAAAATAGTTCAGAAATGGAATGTTTGATGAGAATCTAGTCAATAACAAAAATCTCATTAATAAATTGTATAGCTATGTATAGCAATCGTGACAGAGGTATTTTATTTAGTTTTTATCTTGTGCTACTGAAGATGGGGGCATAGCCTTCGAAATGCACATCTAGCTATTAAATGCTTTAAGTTACGGTATTTGGGTGATAATCTATATATTTATTTAACACGGTAGTCATAATTTTTAAAATCATTAATTAAAAATTTATGACAACTATGACACATTAATAAATTTATATGACACGAGGGGTGCCAGGAAGAGTAAGGATATATCTTATAATGCTTATTATTTGATGGCATTCCTTTTGGCTGTACTTTCCTAATCCAGCATATGCCAATAAATGGATTTTTTATTATTCTTATATTGATTTTTAGACCAAATTTATGGCTTGTTTTGAGAACTTCTTTAGTTAGTTAAAGAGTCCGCAATCCTAAAGATTGGTTGGAAACAGCACGCCATGCCGATCTATCCTGAGCTAATCCCTTCATCTCCCTATAGCTATTCATCTCAACGTCTTCAACTATCTGACTCACATACTCCAATCTAGGCCTACCTACCCCTCTCTTTCCCTCCACTCTACCTTCTATGATCAATTGCATAATCCCCCCATGTCTAAGGATATGCCCTACTAATCTGTCTCTCCTACGCTGTAACACTCTCCAGATACTTCTCTTCTCCCCTACTAACTCTAGTACAGCTTCATTTGTTACTTTATCTTCCCAACCAATCCTCATCATCCTCCTATAACACCACATTTCGAATGCTTGTAATCTACGCTTCTCTTCCTTTCCTATAGTCCACGCCTCACACCCGTACAGTGCTACACTCCAAACATATACCTTCAGTAATCTTTTTCTAATACCCAAGTCAATATTTGATCTTAAATATTTATGAAATTCAAAAAAAAATTTCAAACTATTTAATCTAAGTAATGAAAAAAAAAATCAAATCTATTTAACACTAAACCTACCACGATCGGTCAAATGACCGTTTTTTAAATTTCGATTAAAATTTCCTATATAGAACGTAATTGCACCGCCTTTAAACTTCACGACTCTTCTTATAATATACGTACAATACATTTTCAATATTCACTTCTTCTTTATTGTTTTGTTTTCCACGTAAAATGTGTAAGTATGTCGATACCACGACCGGTCAACTGACCGGTTGAACGATTTATATCTTTGTAATAGTATTCTCTCGAAGACTCAATTCTGAAACTATAAAGTTTATAAAAAATATATAAATATAACGAACAAAAAATGGGGCCGGCATTTTTCTCAAACACTATGAGCAGAAATATCTTTACGGAAATTATGAGGTTTATTCGATTTGATAACAGAAATCAACGAAGCCAACGATTACAAACCGATAAATTCGCTTTGATTTCTGAACTTTGAATTCAGATTCATTTTGTGCAGACTCTATATTACTATCGATGAACAATTGTTTCCAACAAAAGCAAGGTGTAGATTCACTCAGTACGTGCCCAATAAACCGGATAAATTTGGTATCAAATTCTGGTTAGCTTCCGATGTAAATAGCAAATATATATTAAACGGCTTTCTATATTTGGGAAAAGATGAAAGAAGAAATCCTTCTGTTCAGCTTGGGGAGTTAATCACTCTGAAATTAGTAGAACCATACACAGGATGTGGAAGAAATATAACCATGGACAATTTTTTACAAGCGTGTCGATAGCGACTAAACTTTTAGCAAATAAAACTACGGTTGTTGGAGCTACCAAAATTGGCGAAATAGAAAAAAGCACAATATGACACATTTCTCAACAAAATTATATCGTTCAAATAATTGTACTCTGACAATTTACAAAGCTAAACCAAATAAAAAAGTACTGATTCTTAGTTCAACGCCGTAGAAGTTGAAGAAAATTATGTCCGTATACCGGAGACAATTACATTATATAATAGCACAAAATTCGGTGTAGATGTGACTGACCAAATGGCCAGAAAATACACGGTAAAATCTAAATCTCGGAGATGGCCTTTACGGGTATTTTTCTATATCCTAGATTTAGCCGGGTTAAATGCATGGGTTTTATATAAAGAAACCACGGGAGAAGAAAGTTCGAGGCAAGTATTTTTATTTCAATTGGGATAAGAACATGCCACCGAATATCAAAAAGAGCTACAGCTAGACAAAGAAGATCAGGCAATACCAGTCACAAATATAAGTACAGGTTCACGTGAACGGAAAGCATGCCAGATAAGATATTGCAATGACAATAAGACTAAAATGTAAAAAATACGTATGTGGAAAATGTGCAATAGAGAAACCTATTTGTAAAAAATGCGGTGAAAACAAATAAAATCTACATGATTTACTTCTAAATAAAAGAAAATATATTTTTTCACTGTCAAATTGGTTATTATCTTCATTCTATATTAAGAAATATAAGTTGTTTTAAAGACCGGTCATGGTAGGAATAAGTATACATGAAGTGTCGATAGGTTTAGTGTTAATTAATTCTTGTCCATGTTAAAAACTGCCCGGTACATAAAAAATCTATCAATCTTATTTATTAATTTTTTATTTTTTATTCATATTTTTAATTCTTGCATTACTTTTTTTTGTATATATTATTTTTTGAACCAATAAAGAGCTATTTTTTTTTGTTGCAAATTTTCTCGTACGCACACAAAAAAAACTTCGCCACCACTCACCTATACCATTCCACTACGGTACATGCTACTTACTCTTCTCGCGCAGCTACGTGGACCGTTTCCTCTTCACAACGCTTCAGCTATTGTGTCACATACGAGTACGTTCGCACACATTTTCATATCCGACCACTCCAGAAATTTATACGGCCCCAGCGCACCATATTACTTATTCAATCCCCCCGATGGTGCGATATGCCGCTTGTTCGCAGATTATGAATTTCAATGCAGAACTTTGGAATTAATTATTATAATAAAGTTTTTTATTTGATTACGTTAGCAGAAAAATTCGCTTTTAGCGTGAAATGTGAACGCTTGAAATTTTGATTGAAGCGTCCTATTTAAATTACAAGAAAGAAGATTAAAAATGTGTGAAAAAGTTTTTTTTTTTTATGTACGCCAATATTCGAGAATACCAACTTTATCATTTTTAGAATACAGAGAATTTTTTACATTACATAAAAGTGAGTGCCATTAAATTTTAGTGACTTTAGAATCACACTCCACTTGTTCAAGTAGCCTACTGAGATATTACAAAATTAATTAATCCCCGGTCACTTTTCAGGTCACTCCATTTACAGCCCACCAATTTTTACCATATTCAAGATATTCATATTAAAACAAGAGTATTTATCACATCAAAATTTTATTTCATCTTTATACAATTACCTACAAACAGAGAATTAAAATGACTTTAAAATAGAAAAGTTTACGGGGTTAATTTGAAAGTTACGAATAACGGTAGATATTCAATTTCAATTTTACTGTAATTATATTCATCCGCCATATATATATAGACTAAAAGCTGGAACTGGAAGACATAAAATGACTTTATTATACAATTGTTTATTTCCAAAGAAAACTCATTATTTCTGTTATAATCAAATTCAGTGATGGAAAATTATTAAAAGTAAGAAATATTATATCAACCTTGCAGTTTCACATTTCTGCTCAAAGAATAATTACTATGGATGTTATAAAAATGTTTTTCCGACTAAATATTGTTTACGATATCATTAGAGAAGTTTTTTAATAGAGAAACGATATCATTAATATACATTTAAACAATCAATAATGCAAAATTTATTCACTTAAAAAAAAAATTTTTTGATGCCCTGCATTCTATTAATATATATGTTGTATCTTACATTTATGTGAAAAAGTTTTTTTTTAAGGACTTTGTTCAAGTGGCTTATTGTTTCCAAATAATTCTTTTCATTGATTACTGATTATATATTTATATTATAAATACAATTAATATAGACTTATAAAAAATATAAATCGTTCAGAATAGCGATGTGTAGTTCACTCGCGAACCGTTCACTCTGAACAGTTCAATCAAATGACGGGCGTACTGTGGCGATGTTTTGCAACGACCTATAGGTCACTATGACCTAGTTCGTGAACTATGAACTACATCGTGAACGGTGTACGTATTGATCTAGTTGTACTAGGTCCTGAACCCGTCGTCTACTGAATCACAACGGCTCTGGTTCGCGTATCATATTAGCCACAAACAAACTAGCGGCCCGGGATGCTATAGTTGTTTTAAGCTATTCAGGACCGCGATTCTTTGGCGTCCCAACAGAGAAACCTAGTCTAGTATACAGGAAAATTGATATAAAATAGCCAGATGAGACAGTTGCATTATTCTGTGTAGTTACGTATGTACGATTTTGCCACGTGTTTCTCCAAGAATATATTTAATAGAAATAATTTCATTACAATGGATAGTGTTAGTTCTTTATTGAAAATAGAGTTTTGTAGACTTTCTCTTGTGGACTGAGTAAAAATTAAAGAATTAGGTAGGCCATTGCCTGATTTAAATTGATCGCAAACTTGTGCAAGGAGTGCACATAATCGGACATTTACGCGGCGTTTTTCAAGAGACATTTACAAAAAAAAAATACATGGATATGTGGTTGTGAAGTTTCCAACTTATTGTACTGCTTTCCATGTATATTAAATTACAACCCTTCAGCAACTGGAATGGATCGGAATTGGGCCAGAATAGGTATGAAAGATTTGCATCACCTTCCTGATAAAATAAGAAAGCATGTATCATCTCGAGTCCATATCAGTTCATGCGCACAGTTGGCTTTACTTGGCAAAGTAAACATCATGACTTAGCTTAGTTCTGCATATCGCAAACATGTAATAGAATATAACGAACAAGTGAGGAAGAATCGCTATATTTTAAAACGCATTATTTGTTGCGTGAAATTTTGCAGTGGTTTTGAATTAGCTCTCAGAGGTCACCGCGAGAATGAAGAATCGGGAAATCGTGGAATATTTAGAGAATTGATCGATTTTTCTGCAGAATTAGATTTTACATTGCGAGAACATCTGCAAGACGCAACGGTTTGCAAGAGGACCTCTACAATAATAAATAATGATATTTTAGATAGTATGCTTGCGGTATGCAAAGAATAAATTTGTATTCAAATTAAAAAATCCGATTTTTTGGCTATTCAGTGCGACAAAACTACGGATGTTACGAATTGGTGCCAAACGGTATTGATATTTGATATGTTTTTGATGGAACTGTTTGTGAGAATTTTTGGAGCTTATTTATGACTATAATTCATATTAGGACTCATAATAAAACCAGATTAAAAACAGAATTAGAAGTCATTTACTCGCGACCGGATTTTTATTAAATAATTGGAGCCACAAATTTTCTTTCATTATTGCTACAAAATAATCTCAGTGAAACTTTCCCGGAAACTATAAAAATATTTAAAATTATTTTAACAACCCCGATGACCACTGCTGAATCAGAGCGCTGTTTTTCAACACTTAAAAGAATCAAGACTTTTTTGCGAAATACTATGGGTAATGATCGTTTAAACGCGTTGGCGATGATTTGTATTAATAAAAATGTTGTGCAAGATATTTACAATTTTAACGAAAAAGTTTTGGAAAAGTTTATATCAATGAAAGGTAGAAGAGTGGAATTCACTTTCAAGAAATGATTGAATTTAATCATTTTACATCCATTTTAGGCAAGATTTCTCACTATTAAGTTATTTTTTGAGAACTGCGCCTCCCCCCGATTGAAATGTCACTGCATAGGAGTTTTAAAAGTTTAGAAATCTTTATAACGTACTAAAAATTTAATGCAAAAATATCAAGCTTTTTAGCTTATTAGCACGATAAAAGCGAAATTAAGGCGACAAAATCTAAATAAAAAAATACTTCACAACTAAGAATATTTATAATAAACTATCAATTATTTAAACATATACCTTATAATATTTTGCAAAAATCCAATATTCATTCATTGCGCCCACGACATTCCTGCTTACAATAGAACAGATATTACTATATAGAGATCGTATGGTGAATGTGTTTTCCACGATAGAAAAGGCGATTTAGCCGATTCCGTTGCTCTAACGACCCAAAAACTAGCACGTTCAACATTTTCCGCCACATGTAAGCATTCCAACAACCAAAAACTCCACATCCATGTGCACAGATCCACATCTGTCCAAGCAGATTGCCACAGATAAAAAACAATTTATAGAATCAAATTGCTCAAATAGCAAATCCTAAAAAGAAATTAATTGGAATTGTATTGCGTGACGAAAGTGCCAATGTATTTGAAACCGTTGACGTCCAAGAAAAACAATAAAATCAATGACACTATAAGTCGTAAATGCAAGAAGTCTACAGCATCGTAAATACATTCTAATTGTATTTCACCACAATTGTATTCAACAATGCAATTGTTGTTATTCATTTTTATTCACTGATTCAACACGAACAACACTTTCTTATCGTGTAGATAAATAAAAATCTTGATAAGATTACTTACTGATGAAATGCACGGACTATTTTGTATTTCAATTAATGCAGACGAAGATGTTACTATCGAAATTTATTACATTGTTGCAATTGCTGTTTCAAAATGAGTCTGGCCAGATTAATCAAATCCAAACTAGAGATTAATCTGATTGGAAATGGAAAGATTCGAAAAATACGAAATCTGCTTAATTAAAATGTACAAATATATTTCGCGGTTTGTAATCATCCTATTGATTTTATTTATCAGTATTGTAAAAATAATGCTTTAATTTCTTAATTTATTTATTGCAATAGCATATCTTTTAATGCTGTAAATATTTTTATTACTATGGAAAAAATACTCAATTTGTTTTTAAGAAATCAACAGTATTTTTGAGTACAATTACAGTTTGGAGAGGTCTTACTCATTGGAGAGGTCTTCTACAATAACAATTTTGTCAATGGTGTACGTACCATCTTGTGTAACGTTAAAACATAAGAAAAGCGCCTAATGATCGTCCCACCGCTGGTTGATGCCATTGAAACCATTTCCGCCACTACCACGTGCATTATATTGTATAAATTGTTATTTGTTGGTGTTATGGCATTCGTCGATTTTTTTCATTTGGTAAATGTCCTATATCCTAATATAACAGTTGATCAGAATCGTTCCATAAGACATTTTCATAGCCTTCAATGAGATATGATCCTTTGTATTTTTTAAAGAGAATTTGTTCATGATATATTAAACTATTTTGTTAATACCATGTTAATGAAATGGCATTATAACTGTAATATATAAATAATAATATAAATTATAATACCAGCGTAAAATTGATACAAAAATCATATAGTCATTATGTTTTGAAGACTAGTTCGAGAAATTCTGTCGTTCCATGGAAGGATTCTAATTGTATCCTCAAAAATTATGCACGATAACAATATTTACGATACCAATTTTGGATGACGACAGTTCGTTAATTGTGTATTTGGTAATTATTTGAAAAATTATAATTTCTTCTCATATTGGTGAAAAAGTAAATAATATTTATATTAGTATGGTAGTGTTGGGAGAGTTTACAATAAAAAAAATTATGATTGAGGAAAAATTTATTACTATTCTTTCTAATTACATGAACGCTACAAATAATGAAAAGTTTGCAGTGGTAAAGTAATAATAATAATGAATACTGAATTATTAAAATTAAATCAATTTTTAAATTGTGTCATTTCCAACAATAATTAATATACAATTAAGATAGGCAAATGAAAAAAATGTCTGATAATGATTAATAAGCGAAGCTACAGTCGAACAAATCCTCGTTTTTAATTGTGATATAAAACATTGTAATTTTATTTCGCTTCCCGAAGATTTTTTTTTGTTTATATACTATTTTATTAGAATCCATATAGGTTTTAGCAATAAATAACTAGATCATTTGATTTTTTTAATTACTCTTTATTTATTCAAAGAGAAGTGAAGATTAAAGATTCTTTTACGCGAGAAAGATTAGTCATGGTCAATTAGTTCTACTACATTAGAACTGCATGAGGTTAGCAAAATTTAGCAGAAATTTGTATTCCTGATAAAAGCACTTGTTTGTATTAAAACCCTTATTTGCACCGATTGGAAACTTAAATTTTTTTTTAAATAGTTTTGATATTTAGTTGTTGGACTATTAGTATTATTTTAAGCAGCATTTAGCTCATTTCAAATTAAATAGAAGAGATAAAAGTGCTGTAGCCGAGCATATTTTTGACTAACTCAGGTCATCCTATTCAAATTAGTTCAATTAAATTACTTAAAAGTGTTTTCAATTATTCCGAGTTAAATGCTTATGAAAGTATAAATCTAAATCAAATTTAATTAATTTAGATTCAGGCCCAATTTCGCCTTGTCTATTTAATTTATTTAATAACAACTATTTTTAAATTTGTTTTTATTTTAATTATCTTTTGTTATTTTAGTTATCAATCACGGTTCGTAACAGAGGTATTTTATTTAGTTTTTATCTTGTACTACTGAAGATGGGGGCATAGCCTTCGAAATGTACATCTAGCTACTTAGTTACGGTATTTGGGTGATATTCCATACTATTATTACTTACTACTACTACTATTACTATTATACTTACATATTATTTTGCATAAAATAAATTTATTACTTTTATTTAAATATACTTTTGTTGCAAGGATCCTACCAAAGGAAACTATCTATAATGAATATGAAAGGAGTATAGAGATTTTAGAGATTTTCGTATAGCTATGAGAATTCAACAGATATGAATACTTAATTATGAATTTTTGTTCCTAATGTATATGTAATCGACGTAATATTATCGCGGTATAATATTTTCATATTGTTTTAATTATTTAAAAAAGGAAAATATAATGTAACATAAAAGGCTAAAGTTTTCGATTAAATGAAAAATTCTAAGTAAATAAAATAAATATTTAGAAGTCAGTCTTTTATCTTCGTAGCTGCATATTTCATGTTGTAATTTCGTATAGTTTTGATATTGTGAAATGTAAATGTTGTTGTATTTCTTCTCCACTCTTTGAGTATTCGTAAACATGGTTAAAGCGTATTTGTAAGGTTGGTCAAAGTCCTACAAAATATCTATTATAAGTATTCTATTTCAATGAACATTATTATCACCCATTCTTCGTTCTGTATAATATAATACTACAGCTGGGCCAAAAAAACGAATCAGTGTAAATTGTTCGCCGTCAATTGTTGCCCGGTAAATTGTTTCCCGACAAGTTGTTCCCCAGATAAATTGTTCTCCGGTAAATTGTTCCCCGGCAAATTGTAAGTATGATGTTATCATCAAATCATGCTTAAATTATAAATAAATTAGATTGTATATGAAGCGAGTATATTCATGTATCTCATGGTACAAGTAAAGAAATAATTAAGAAATATTAAGATTATAACATATACAGTAAAGACAAACACCTAGACAATATAAATATAATTGCAATACCCTCGCGGGTAAAAATACCTTCCGAACGTCCAAAATATGAAAATGTTTGGATGTGTACTATGTATGTAGTTACTTGTATGCATAATAACCTCTGCCTTCGGGCCCCTGAACCCCCTGCCCAATAAGTTACCTGACCTGACCTGACCTGACCTGACCTGAGCCCCCCCTGCCCAATAAGTTACTTTTATGAGAAGAAGAAATATAGGCACTTGCAATCTATATTAATGCTTCACTACTCCCATTTATTGGCACTAAAACCATATGACCAAAGAGCAAGAGAAAAGTTGGCCAACGTTGGAAGCACTGTTAGAGGGCATATCTAATAAGCCATAATGGTCAAATTCAAAGTCCATTATAAATAACTTGGCTTGACTTGACGTATAGGAAGTCCTGTAGTGTGAGACAAAAATATACTGGGGAACAATTTGTCGGCGAATAACTTATCAGGGAACAATTTACCTGGGGAACAACTTACCGGGAAACAACTTGCCGGGGAACAATTTACGGCGAACAATTTACCGGGACCGCAAAAAAACGGTGGATATTTCCAAATTTCAATCATTCACTCCCGACTTGTGATAAAACTTGAAAGATATGTTCGCCACCCTTTTGGATACAGCAAAACAACATGATTATCCTTGACGAAGCTTTCCACAATAAAAGTTTTCATTTCAATCATATAAACAGCCATTTCAGCCACTGAGAATAACAAAACATTTACGGTCAGAAAAAAATCATAAGCTATTTTCTCTCAAGTGTTGCAATTCGATTTAGTGTATCAAAAGTGAAGAATAATTTATTAAAACTTTCAAAATGTTCATTTTTTATT
The DNA here is from genome assembly GCA_947310635.1 of Leptodirus hochenwartii. NCBI lineage: Eukaryota > Metazoa > Arthropoda > Insecta > Coleoptera > Leiodidae > Leptodirus > Leptodirus hochenwartii. The sequence goes on from OX371176.1 coordinate 41,880,685, forward strand.
CTCGTGTATATTCGTGAAGTTACAATCTCATGGAACTGAGAAATGTTATTCGGATATTTTTCAACAAACTTTTGCAAACTCTTTCTGTAATCCTCGTTATGTTATAGAAGCATGATGCAACTATCCAAGCAACTAAAACAACATCCGCTGTTACCATTGCCAAGTTCAATTCTTTTGGTACAACAATAAATCATTTATATTTCTTTGAAAGTATATTATGCATTCATTTGCTCTTATTCGGCACCCAGAACTGGTCTGTCAATTTATTCAAGTATTCGAGGAGTTATAAAAACACAATCTTCTAGAGCAGTAAAAGTATTAATCATCAGGAGAGATTATGTCAATAGAGCGGTACGTTTAGTTCAAAATATATTATAATGTAAATGCCAACCTTGATATCGGTTTGCGTCATGTTTGTTATATCTGTTGACAACGATGTCTGAGACAATAAATAGCAATAGGCGAAGGTCTATTTTTCAAGGATGAGTGCCTAGACATCCTGGCAGACATCCTGGCAGCTAAAGAGATGTTATATATAATTTGCTGCGTGGGAATAAACATCTTCGTAAACCAACAGCAATTGAAGGGCTTGTTGCAAAAACCGGTCAGCTCCATTTTTATCAATTTTACAGTATTGACAAAAAGCTGTTTTGCCAATTATAACCACTGAAAAAAAACTGGAGAAAATTATTTAGTCTGTTTTTTGCCCCAAAATAAAAATATATATAATTATGTAGGAAATCTCAGTTTTATTAACTATCAAACATACAAAATTACTTTTACAATGTTAATACATTTCTACTTCAACATCCTCATCCTTGTTATCCAGATCTTCTTGAGGTATTTCTTGTCCCACAGCATTATACACAAGATCGTAATACCATTGATCATTTTTGGGCACATACTTTTCAACCAAAGAACGGACGTTTTCAAGTTTTTCTGTTTGATCGGTTTTTTCCGTTGGCATTGAATATGTAGCTGATGATTTCTTGATTGAAAATTCGGAAAACATTATGATCCCTATGGTAATACTGCATTTTACTACATTCGTTTTTTCGTACTTGAAAACACGATATTTAGATATGGAAACTTTTCCTTTGCATTGTTTGTAACGGTCTTTTTAAAAATCCTTTTAAAATGTTCTGCGAAATTTAGTATAATGTCTTGATTCACCACAACTACTGTAAATTTTCGAGATGTCTTCTTAACCAAATCGATCCAACCATTACGCCTATACACTATTTCTTTGTTTCTTTACTCTTTTTCTATTAAATCGAAAGATTGGTCACATGGCAAAAAGATCGGTCACTCCATTCTTAGCAATATTTTCCATTATATGCCACAGAGCTGCCCGTTTTTTGCACCAAAAGATACCCAATTAAATTCCACACGAACAGTCAATTTTGCCCAAAAATGGAGTTGACCGGTTTTTGCACCAAACCCTTCAATTATTCTCGTCAGACGTGATGAAATCATGATAGGGAAGGCATGCGGAATAAAATATTAGAAAACAGATTTCTTGACTTATCCTCTTTTCAAAATAAACGATTCAATTAAAAAGAACGCAGAAGAAGGAATAATGATAACTTGAAACACTACCCATAATCTCTACTGGTTAAAAAAAACTAGCGACGGCCAAATGATAAATTTTGTACCATACATATGATTGAATTTTATAAAGCTCAGTTTCAGATATAGAATGACTGATTCTAATTGAATTGAAATTTGAATTTATTTCTATCAAATTTTACAGTTTTGTAATTAAATTAGCAACTAAATAATAATAACAATATCCCATCACAATAAATAGTAGATATAATATTATCTTTACAATAGTAAACTAAAAAATTACCTGCTTTCATATAGTTAGTTTTTCATGTTTTATTTTATTTGTAGTTTCCTCCTGAAGATAGTTACTATGTAACCGAAACTAATTTAAATTATACTTAAATACACGTGTAAGGATTTACTTCTCGTCAGCCTTTTTATTTACAATAAATATTAGTAGTTTATAATATATATATATATGTACATCAAATTTATACTTAATTAAATTTAAGACTCAAGTATAACAACCAATTGTATAACAATCCCGGTGAGTGACAGAGGTATTTTTATTTGTTCAATTATTGTGCTACTGAAGATGGGTGCATAGCCTCCGAAATGCGCATCTGGCTAATAAATGCTTTGTGTTATGGTTTTCGGATGATGTTTTATACAATTATTTAACGCTTTAGTGACGATTTTACAATTAAGGGCAACCAATACTCATTTTAAGCGTATATGCTGGCCATGTTAATATTATCCCATGCCAAAGTCGAACTATTCACACCAAATAAATCAAATTTTAAGGGACATCAAATTGATGCTTTTCACATAGAAATAAATAGAAAAAATCCTATTATCTGCATGTAATTAAAAGATAATTGACTTTGAATATAACACCATTTTGCAGTAACTTTGTGACGTCCTATTTAAATTTGGTCCATGTATTTGATCGTGCAATAGTCTCATAAAGTAATATACAAAAAATTAGATGTCTTTATAGCTTAATTAAGCTATGGCATGGTATAATAATTAGCAATATTTAGTATAGGAAAGTAGTGACACCGGCGGAGAATATTTGTACTATTAAGATAGTTCCACCCAATGACTCGAGAGTTATAGAAATTTGGAATGCAATGAGCATTGACTTCTTTTTTCCTAAAGTACTGTATGCATATATTTTGATTCGCTTTGTTATTATTTTTATTTTATTGTAGATTACGTGTATAGTAATTATGTGCATATGTATTTTCATTAATTTCGGTAGAGGTGTGTGCATAATTTAGTGCTTTTCGCCTTTTGTATTATTAAAAGGACGAACTATAAAGGGGTATAATACATTTGGTATCCAATGCAAAATATAAAATTGTAAAACGACAAAAATCTCATTAATAAACAATTGATACTGATATTTTATGAAATAAATTTTATATTATTTTTATTAATTATTAAACTTGCCTGCATAAAACCGTGCAATAATCAATTTTCTCGCTCTAATCAAAACTACCCAGCACATCAGAAACGAGGTAAATAGTATTTGACAATTTTTAACATACGAAACTTCACCACCACTGTTGTATACTATAGGCTATGGAATATCACCCAAATAACTTAAAGCATTAAGTAGCTAGATGTACATTTCGAAGGCTATGACGCCATCTTCAGTAGCACAAGATAAAAGCTAAATAAAATACCTCTGTCACGAATCGTGATTGATATACTATTAAATAAATAAGTCAACATGACAGAGGTATTTCAAAAATTAAATTTATTCTGTTATATAAATGGTTTCAATGGGTACTATTTTTATTGAATATTTTAAAATATTCACATGTGTTGTAAAATTAAATTAAATATATGTAGAACAGAAATACCTAGAAACACAATTTTCGTAACACAATTTCAATCGGCTGATATTGACTTATTCACGAATTCTATAATTACATACATGAAAAGAACAATTGAATTTTCGAACGATATTGGTTTCTGTGATTGCGGGGCGCTCGGATTTATGAGACGGTGTACATGCATAACGGAAACGCTGAACACTCGCTAGTCGGTAAAGGAATCACCACAAAACTCGGCGATGTTTATCGGATTTTCGCCCCAAATGGATAAGATAGTCTCCGATGAATACGTATTCATTCCAGGGCATCATGCCACATTGGCTATACACACGCAGATAACCTAGATGGGGTTCATTGATCGTCTCGGAGATGACAGAGTAAACTAGTCTATAGAGATAGCTCAACAAAAAATTGGTCCGTTGAATCGTAGTGCAAAATAACAGTCGCAAGTGTCGGTACTATTGTTTTATTACAGGTTTTTTTTATATATATTTTTTTTCATTTTAAACATTGACATCATACTATGAGTTTTCATTCTTATCATTCTTATTCTACTATGCAACCAGACTGCTGGTATGAGGTTGCTTTTTCTAGGTATGACATTGCTTTTTTACAGTATTTCTTTTTTACAAATTTTTATCAAAGGTTTATGCAGTATAAGTATTAATAACAAAATAACATTAAGTAGCTAGATGTACATTTCGAAAGCTATACCCTATTTAAATTTCAGATTAAATAGAAAAGTTAAAAGTGCTGTAGCCGAGCATATTTTTGATCAATCAGGTCATCCTATTCAAATTAGTTCACTTAAATTACTTAAAAGTATTTTGAATTATTCCGAGTTAAATGCTTATGAAAGTATATACATGCATAAATCTAAATCAAATTTAACGAATTTAGATTCAGGCCCAATTATAAAATAGACAATCATCTTGTCTATTTAATTTATTTAATAAGAACTATTTTTAAACTTTTTTTTATTTTTTTTATTTTTCGTTATTTCAGGTTTGACAAGCCAATGTTTATTGTTGTTACTTGTTAGTATCGTTATTTGTGACACAGGTATTTTATTTGGTTTTTATCTTGTACTACTGAAGATGGGGGCATAGTCTTCGAAATGCGCATCTAGCTACTTAATGCTTTAAGTTACGGTATTTGGGTGATATTCTATACTACTATAGTTAATATATATATTTCGTTTTTTTCCGCATAAGAATATTCTTTAACTTTTGTAATAAATTTCTTTGTAGTTTATGAGTTTTTTATAGCTGTTGAATTGCTTCAATGCTGCGAATTTTATGTCTCTTCTTCCTCTGTTTGTCCTTAGTGTAGATTTTATTTTTGTCTAGTGTGGATGTGATGCACAACACATTTTCTAGTATTTCCATATTATGTTTGATTAAATTGTTCTTTATTTTATATATTAGTTTCATGTTTTCCATAAAGATCATTTTATTTAGGTCCATTAATTTAGTTCTTTTACATAACTCACTGGTATTTGTCAACATTGGATATCTAAATATTATCTTCATCACTTTGTTCATCACTGCTTTTATTAAATCACTATTTGTTTTATTAGCCTGAGTCCAAAATTGTATTAGATAGTCAATATGCGTTCGGATATGTGCATGGTAAATTAACTTCTTTGTAGTCTGGTAGTTTTCCGCATATATATTGGTCACTTCATAGTTTGTGTTATTAATATTGTTTTCTATTTGTTTCATGTATAGAGGACTATTAGAATTATGATTGCAATCCATTGATCTATTGTATAATTCCTTTTGAAATTTACAATTTGTGCAACAGATTGTTTCACTATTGAAACTTTTTGTGTCATGCTTTCAGAACATTTAACGCATGTAACAATTAGTTGGCGGGAGATTCAAATTATTGAATATTATTCTTGATGAAAATCTAAAGTTGCAAGTTGCTTGTTGCGCATGCTTTTCTTTCCATCTAAACTTGATATCTTTCACTAGGAAATTATTCTTAATGCCTTTGATGAAGTGAGGTGGATCGAAAATGTGGTGGATCGATTTTTTTTTGTAGTTTCGTAAATTTATTCGTTCCATACGAGTTTTTTTCAATTTGCGCATAGTGTAATAAATTTCTTTGTGCCTTGCGAACTGATTTACGTACATCTTAAATAAAAAGACAATATTATAACAAAATAATATTCACAAAATATAGTATTTAATAAAAATCTGATATGATAATTACTCGCTTTATGAACGTTTTTTCTTTTAAAGAAGCACGAAGTGTTTTCTTTTTCTTCTATAAAATTTGTAAAATCTAAACATACGCGGTAGGCAATGTCTTTTTTTATCAATTTTTGAAAAACATAATGGATCTATTAGTTCCAACCGTCCTATTCGTTCTAGCCAGTCCTCCAACTTCTAATTATAATGAAATATATATTTTTTAATAATTGTACTTTAAGTTCCATACCTGTTTATTTTGTGGTAAACGATGCACTTTTATTACTCTTGGGATTTTTTACAGTTGTTACTGCAGCACGTTATTCCTCCAACCATTATTTATGAAACGATTCAATAAATTAATATGAAAAATTCAGTTAAGCAAAATTACAACGCAATTTCACTTGGATTTTAAACTTTTTCAAATTTGGCGTTTTGCTAAAAAAAATTCTTTTGTTCTAATTTGTATATTTCTCAATGTCGTCTATAAATTTAATTTGAAAAAACTGGATTGTGGTGACGATTGAGTTGACCCCCCCTAGCTCGTCTCTATTTCAGACTTCGACTTGCATCTCGAAAGGCTTAATCTTATTTCTGATGAGCAGATATGTCAATCATTCTCATTTAAATGACCCGCGACAATAACTCCTCCAGACACACGTCCGATGAGTGGACATTATACGTCCAAGCGACTTCCCCAACGATAGTTTGATCTTGAGAACAGTTCGCTGTAAATTGGATGCAATAAAAAAACTATAACTAGATAAAAGTACGGTATAAATACTTAATTAAAGTAATTTCCGTGATAAAGAATGGAAATTATTAAATTTCTCAACTTCTTCCTTATCTGGCTTATGCTGAGAAGAAACTCCCTTTGATAGAACTTAAATCTTCTTTTTTTTTTAATTGAAAAAAAACTTAAGGGGGCAATATAATTAGATATTCTAGCATCTTCCACTTTATATTCATGTCCCAAATATACAACTAATTTTTTTTTAATTAGCGGAGAATTTTGGTAGTCGTCTGCACATAGGGTTGTGCTTATCGGGGTTATACAATACCAGTGGTGCCAGACAACAAAAAATACTCTAAGTCTAAGAATTTAAATTTGTCACTATTTTATAGCTTTCGTACAAATTAATTATGACATAAATATGATACTATAATAAATATTTATCAATATTTCTTATATTCTAGTATAACTTTTCTGCATTTTGTATTAATTTCAAAGAATTCATTCTAATTGCATAAAATGGTTGTAACTGTGCGTGGTGATTTGTCAACATTGTATTTCTTATGACGCACTCCTTCTGCACTAGACACACCTACTTATTCTTTTGGAGAAAACAGAAGCGTAGCGTGTTTTGGTAGAATTATATTGATTGAAATAAAAGTTATATTTTTATTCAAAATAGAAATAATATTCTATGCCCAGCTCAAAGTCAACCCAAAGCTAATAGGTAAGAGTTTATTAGTAATTATAAATTGCATGCACTTATTTATTATCAAATTTTATTAAGTGATAAATAGGCGCCATATTTGACTACATATAATTTTTAAATAATGTTAGTGATACTTTTCGTGAATTTGCAAAAAAAAATGTACTGCACTGGAATATTCAATGTGCTACACGACTGATACCATACTATTTCGAATAGCACTGCTATGTACTGTATTGGTCAAGCCATTATGCCGGTTTTGATTTATGATGCGTATACTTCTGTCATTCTCCGCCAATTAAAAAAAAACGAGCTGTAATTACCCACTATATAAATAGCACGAATGTAAAATCATGTATCGAGCTTTCGGTAGTATTCATGTGTTTTAGGTCGATTAAGAATTATAAGTCTACGATTACTTCGTCTAAAATATCTATGCGATTCCAACAAAACTTAAAACGTCATCTTCTAGTGTCGGCATTAAATGCTAACCAGTTTGTGATTCAGTAACCGAATATGTAGTGAATTCCAGTCACTTAAGATACAACAATTATTGACAGGTATGTTAAAAAGTGATAGCTACAGTATTTTTACAATTCTGCAATACTTACACTTGACACTTCTTAATATTAGTTACGTGATGTCTTGGTTTTTTGCTGAAGAAAGGCTGTAGCATCAAAGCAGCATTAATGAAGCTTTTAAGTTGTCGTTGATTTGCAACTTAAATTTATATTTTACGAATTCTTCATCGAAGAAGTATTCACACCACAGATTGAAATATAGAATGAATATAGTATCCTAAAAAAATATAGTATCCTAGAATGCATCAAAAGCGACCACAATATAAAATATAACAAAAATATCGAAATTGCAAAAATTAAATAGTTTTTCGAAATGTCCGTAAATAAAAGTTATGTCGCGACCATATCATTTATATTTTTATCTACTTTCATTCAGTAGAGTAAATATTACAGTTTAAAAAAAGTTTTATAATGATGACCATTACAGCACTAGTGCTGTAATACTCGATGCTACGCACCTCGTTTTCTAAAGAACGAGTGTCATAAATGACTTATAAAATGTGTTTTTTATAATATTTTTTCTAATTTGCGTCTTTTATGCCGTTTTTAAATAAAAAATCGAAATTTCAAAATTTAGGGGATTTTTTGACTGTTGGTAGGAGCTATTGACACATTTGAAATATTTGAAATAAATTGTCAAATTAATTAAAATTAAACTATTTGTTGCTTTCTTTTGTAGTTTGACGTATAATTGTACATTTCAGGGACAAAATTTAAATTAAACTATTTGTTGCTTTCTATTGTAGTTTGACGTTTGATAACTGGCAACCAGAGCTACCAACTTTGAAACAGTAAATTGCCCTATGCTATAAGCGAACTCAAATTCGCTATAAACGAACTCATTTGGGTTCGTTAATAGCTCTATTAGAGACTCAAATTAGAAAAAAATCTTTATGTTAATAATGTTATATTTGGTAATATTTTTGGTGATGTAATATAATTTTTTTATAACAATAATTAATCATAAACAATATTTTAATTTTATTTTCATAATTTACTGATAGTCTCATGGTCGTCGGTTTCATTTCAATTCATTTCATTTCAAATTAGCTCATCTAGATTTAAAATTTGAAATCTTTTGAAGTAATTTGCAATAATAATTGATAGATTGGTAAATTATAAGAATAAAAAAAAGTTATTATTGAAAAATAACCACCAATTTAGATCTAAAAATACATTAAATTTACGTTCCTAATTGCTTTATATACATATTATATAATTTATATTCGAATTACTGAAGATAGGGGCTTAGAATTCAAAATACGCATCTAAGAAATAAATTGTTTGAGCTTACTTTTGGTTATATATATGTTTTAAAACGTTTTTAAATGCCTGTTTAAAAATAGCACATTATCAAAAATAATTCAATTATTTTTAAATAGTCTTTTTTTTAAATAAAGATTCGCAATAAAATAAAATAAAATATAAAACTATTTTATCATTCATTATTTCATTTTCTATGTTTTTCTGTGACACAGATGTAATAGTATTTTTATATTTTATTTAAAAGATCTTCACATTCATGTTTACGTCAATATCGCATTTGCGTATTTAATTTAGTTCCGTATTTAGATTTTCGTCATGAAATTTTAGTAAAAAATTCATAACTAAACGTAAAAAAGTTTGCAAACATTTAAATTCACTATAATTATTTTAACAATTTTTCTTTTTAGCCTGAAGGAATTCTTTTATCAAAATGGGTAGTGTAATAGCAAAATCAATTGAATTCGTTTCGCTAATAGTCAATTTATTAAACGATCGTAAAAACCCTGATCTGCATAGAATCCTCTCAAATATATTACATGCATATAAAAGTTATAAAAATATTCTTAACGCTGTGTTATTCATAGTAGTCATATGAATTAATATAATATACATGTATTTTCATATTTTCCTGCTTATCAACCATTTCATTTTAAGGACTCTTCACCGCTTCAATACTCTTTGTCCTTTACTCAAAGCTCCACATTTTATTAGATAATCTAATTAAGGAAGTTGATGCGGAGGTGTATTGAATTAAATTAGCTATGTAATAGTTGTGAAATTATAAAGTCGTCAGAGTCGACCTAGCTATTTTTAAAACAGCTGCATCAAAAGGGAATAATCCATCACTTCAGAAAAGAAACACAAACATTTCATTTAACTCAATATCAATATTAATTAAAGATTTATTTTGAAGGAGTGATTGATTGAAAAATCTGTATTTTCTAATCTTTCACCACCGATGATTGGAATGTAGCCTTTGATATACGCATTTGTATTACAAATACTTTGAGTTGCGATCATTTCTAGGTGTTAGTTAAAGAGTCCGCAATCCTAAAGATTGGTTGGAAACAGCACGCCATGCCGATCTATCCTGAGCTAATCCCTTCATCTCCCTATAGCTATTCATCTCAACGTCTTCAACTATCTGACTCACATACTCCAATTTAGGCCTACCTACCCCTCTCTTTCCCTCCACTCTACCTTCTATGATCAATTGCATAATCCCCCCATGCCTAAGGATATGCTCTACTAATCTGTCTCTCCTACGCTGTAACACTCTCCAAATACTTCTCTTCTCCCCTACTAACTCTAGTACAGCTTCATTTGTTACTTTATCTTCCCAACCAATCCTCATCATCCTCCTATAACACCACATTTCGAATGCTTGTAATCTACGCTTCTCTTCCTTTCCTATAGTCCACGCCTCACACCCGTACAGTGCTACACTCCAAACATATACCTTCAGTAATCTTTTTCTAATACCCGAGTCAATATTTGATCTTAAAATCTGTTCTTTTTCTACGAATGCCTTCCTACCCTGTGCTATCCTACACTTTATATCTACCTTGCTTCGATTATCTTTTGTGATTCTACTACCTAAATAACAAAAATCTGACACTTCTTCGATTCTATTATCTCCTATTGTGATCCTCATTTTTCTACTGCATTCCCTTTTGTCACACCTCATCACTTTAGTTTTACCTATATTTATTTTCATGTTAAAATCCCTAGTCAATACTGCCTGCATACCATTCAATACCCTTTCTAAATTCTTTTCGCTTTCTTCCAATATAGCTATATCGTCGGCGAATCTCAACATATATATTTTCTCTCCCTGTACATTCACACCTACACTATACTTTTCTTTTACTTTGTTTATTGCATCTTCTATATATAGATTAAATAATAACGGTGAAAGTGTACATCCCTGCCGAACTCCCTTCCCTATTTTTGCTACCTCTTCTTCCCCCTCAATTCTAACTAAGGCAGTTTGGTGTTTATATAAATTAAAAATTATTCTCCTATCCTTATAATCTATACCCGTTTCTTTTAAAATTCTAAACATTATGTCCCAATCTACATTATTAAATGCCTTTTCTAAATCTACAAAAGCTATGCAAGTTACCTTTCCTACCCTCATTATTTTTTCTACTACTATTCTTAGTGCTAAAATCGCCTCCCTCGTCCCTCTGTTTTTCCTAAAACCAAACTGATCTTCTCCTAGCCTTTCCTCTACTTTATTTTCTAATCTCCTATTAATAATCTTTAGCAATATCTTCGATGCATGTGATAGTAGACTAATGGTCCTATAGTTCTCACACAAATTAGCTCCTATTTTCTTTGGCATTGTTACTATTCTACTACGCTGAAAATCCTGTGGTACTTCTCCCTTCTCATATATTTTACAAACTAACCTGTATAATCGCTCCTGCATTTTTTCCCCTGCGTGTTTTATTAATTCGGCTGGTATCATATCAATCCCCGCTGCTTTGTTATTCCGTAAATCATTTAATGCTCTATGAAACTCTGACCTAAGTATGCTAGGACCTAAGTCATCCTCATCTATCTGTTCCACATTTTCTAGCTCCTCCATGTCCTGCCTACCTTTATATAAATCTTCAAGATACTCCTTCCATCTTCTAGCTTTTTCCTTATTTTCTGTGAGTTCCTTACCCTGCTTATCACATATAATGTTACCCTTTGGTTTTACTTTAGAAAAATGTGACTTAATTTTCCTGTAGCCCAAATCTACTTTACCTCTTCTCATATCCTCCTCAATATCCTCACAATTTCCTTTTATCCACTCTTCTTTCTAGGTGAAAAAAGAAAAATGGAAAAACGTGTTTTGAGAAACCTGGTAATTAGAGATAAAAACGCATATTTCTATAATACGTAATGCGTATTTTCAGGATGAATTTTTCGCTTATTTTTACATGGGTCCCGAGTAACATATTATGCATCACCTTTATAAGTAAATATAACTGCCTTTTCAAGTTGCCTTCCTCTTTCCTACAAGTCCATCCCATAACATAGTGCAGAATATGCGTTCGCAAATGCATTCGTGCATTTAATAGAACGTAAATGGAGCAACTGAGATCTACTCTGTTATTTCGTTAGATAAGTCACAAACGCACACATATATGTAGTATATAATCAAATATATCCTGCCAAAGTACAGCTAGTATATTGCCGGATAAAATGAAGTTACGTAAAATATATCTCATGCTAAAGCCAGCTCAAGGATAATATTCTATGTCAGTAATAATGCACAATATATTTCATTTCTTTATAGGTATACTAAAGATATACAAGAAGGTACTTCTTAACATTATACAGACCAGAATCTAGTTGATTTATTTAATATTAAAATTATCTCTCATCCTAACAATTGCCACGTCGATGTTAAATAAATTTGTAAAATCAATATTTTATAAGTAACTATATTTAATTATTATATTTAATGTCGATCCATAAAGTCAAAAAAAAATACACTAACTTTTCTAAATTATCGCTATATACTGCTGGTCACATTATTTTTATTTCTAGTTAAATTTTACAAGCGTACTTTATATAATATGATATGGAACACTTTGCAAATAATTACAAAAATATTGTGATTTCAGCTTATTGAAAACACAATGGATAAATAAGTATACAACAATCGTTCATAAATTTACACTACAAATACTTAATTACACTACAAAAGCTAATCAAAAGATTTGCTTTTATTTACTACTGAGTGATGAACTTATAATTATTTGATTTATTCACAATCGAGATACAAGAGCAAAAACGCACAACAATATCTTCTTAATATATATTTGTCTTCATCGTGCAATCTGAAATAAAATAGTATATTTTTAAGTTGAAACTAATTCATCAAACGAAGTGTACTGTTAAATATTTAAAATATTCAAACGAAGTGTACTGTTACGTACGGACTTTTTAATTCAATAAGCTTAATCGAGGATGCAGCATCATAAATACATTAAACAAAAAAAAGCAGTAAATAATTTACATCTGCATCAAAAATCGAATTCGTAATATTGAATTTCGACTTTAAAATAATCGAATAATCCCCCCCTATAATCTCTTAGTAAATCATTTTTTATTTATATCACATAATAATCGATTTATGTACACATAGGATGATATCTGAAAATAGAATGTATTCTATTTTCACCATATTTTAAGAAATACTGTTCGCTGCGAGGATTACATCAATTAAATGTATTGCGCTTAACATCCATCATCCATCAGTTTGATGGACGGTTCAGTCGCCAAAGGCTTTGCTACTTTAAATCTGTGGATTGAAGATAGCACCAGGATTATAGCGCAAGAGAAATTGCTCTCGAGGCGATTAATGTGAGTTTGGTACTGCTGGGATATACAGGTTGTCGCTATAACTTTGCCTCGGGTCGAGCAGATAGCGAAGGGATATTCCGTGAGTTAAAGAGAAGGTGGTTCTTCTCTTTAACTCTGTCGACCAGTGGCGTTCCCAATACATTTGTCGTTCTTACCAGGTTCGTAATATAAGAAAATTTGTTGGGCAAAAGTACCTACTTTATTACATGTAACAAACTAAGTAACAAAGATACAACAAGTCAAATACAAAATAGTAAATTAACATAAATTAATGGCCTATAAAATGCCGTCGTCATATGCTATTATTACATACATAAATAACATTTCTTCAGTGAGGTAATAGGTAATGTTGATTTAATGGATATTTAAAAAGAAATAGAGTAATTTACAATTCTTCTTCACTGTCATTATTTAAAAATCTTCGTCGGATTCTTCGTTCTATAAATAACATTTCTTCAGTGAGATGTTATAGGTACTGTTCATTTAATGGATATTTAAAACGAAATAGAATAATTTACAATTCTTCTTCACTGTCCTATTTAAAAATAAATTTCTGTCCTCTTCGTTCAGATTGATAATTAATTGTTCAGTTTGTGTATCCACTATAGTTTCTTTTTCTAAATAAAAATCTTCTTGTTTCATAACGGTTTCACAACACTTTTTCTAAAGCTGCTGCGTGACATTGTTGAATTCCTCTTCTACTTTCACATCTTTTAAAGAAAATGTCACATTTCTTTTAGCAACACTGTTTTTCAGTTATGCCCATATTAGTTCTATAGGATTCAAATCCGGATGATAAGGGGATAAACGTAAAACTCTGTGTCCATGGTCTGTGAAAAGTGTGTCAAATTTCTATGTAATGTGGTTCTTTTTATGAGATTTTATAATATCGTACAGCTGGGGCTTTAACATTAGATGCGTGAATGGAATTTCTTTTTCGGACAACCATTTCCTGCTTAGGAGAATTGCTGTTTAGCGCACGATTAATTTGCATGTTATGGTAAGGCGCATTGTCGATGATAATTACGGAATCCTCCGGTAAATTTGGTAACAATTTATCTGTTATCCATTTTCCGTAATTTTCGCCATTCATTTCATGGTGATAGTCTCCACTTTTTATACCCGTCTGAAATATTGTCAAACAATTTGGTACAAAGCCACTTTCGCCACCGGCATGACTTATTATTAAACGTTGACCCTTTGAGATATTCGTATGCAGTCCTTCATTGGAATTATCACTCCACGATTTCGACTGAATATGTCCGGCGTGGATATATGTCTCGTCGATATAAATTATTGATTTTCCTAATTGTCGATAATATTTAATTAATTGTAAATAATTATTATTTAATCTATATATAGAAGATGCAATAAACAAAGTAAAAGAAGAGTATAGTATAGGTGTGAATGTACAGGGAGAGAAAATATATATGTTGAGATTCGCCGACGATATAGCTATATTAGAAGAAAGCGAAAAGAATTTAGAAAGGGTATTGAATGGTATGCAGGCAGTATTGACTAGGGATTTTAACATGAAAATAAATATAGGTAAAACTAAAGTGATGAGGTGTGACAAAAAGGAATGCAGTAGAAAAATGAAGATCTCAATAGGAGATAATAGAATCGAAGAAGTGTCAGATTTTTGTTATTTAGGCAGTAGAATCACAAAAGATAATCGAAGCAAAGTAGATATAAAGTGTAGGATAGCACAGGGTAGGAAGGCATTCGTAGAAAAAGAACAGATTTTAAGATCAAATATTGACTTGGGTATTAGAAAAAGATTACTGAAGGTATATGTTTGGAGTGTAGCACTGTACGGGTGTGAGGCGTGGACTATAGGAAAGGAAGAGAAGCGTAGATTACAAGCATTAGAAATGTGGTGTTATAGGAGGATGATGAGGATTGGTTGGGAAGATAAAGTAACAAATGAAGCTGTACTAGAGTTAGTAGGGGAGAAGAGAAGTATCTGGAGAGTGTTACAGCGTAGGAGAGACAGATTAGTAGGGCATATTCTTAGGCATGGGGGGATTATGCAATTGATCATAGAAGGTAGAGTGGAAGGAAAGAGAGGGGTAGGTAGGCCTAGATTGGAGTATGTGAGTCAGATAGCTGAAGACGTTGAGATGAATAGCTATAGAGAGATGAAGGGATTAGCTCAGGATAGATCGGCATGGCGTGCTGTTTCCAACCAATCTTTAGGATTGCGGACTGTTTAACTAACTAAATAATTAATTCGTAAAACTCGAATATCGTGCTTTTCAATTAAAACTTGACGATTATTTTTTGCGCTTCTAAACTTAAATCCTAAATCATGTACAATATGATTTAAGGAAGTTTTATGTCCTTCCCATCCTAAGGCACTATATAGTTTTTCACGTAATGTTTTAAGCGTAACTCTTGTATTTTTGGTTTTGTGAAAATTATATGTTATATTTCGAAAGTCACACTTTTCAAAATCTCCTAAATGTCCTATAGTCGCCTTTCGAATGCGCTTCTTTCCTGGTATAGAAACTTTCGGTTCACTTTCATTACCTGGAGCTTCACCTTCCTTTCTAATTGTAGTTACCGTTCTTATGGACACTTTGGTTGCTGCAGACACTCTTTCCTTTACTTCCTTCGATGACAAATTGCCATCCGATTTAAAGTATTTATACACATTGAAAATCAATTCGCTTGATTGGCTATGGATTACTTTACCATTTAAAAACGAACTCATATTGGTAGTAAGTTGTTACGCCACTGATAGTACACAGACTGAAGGGTAATGCCAAGGTAGGCGCGTCTTAAGCAATAACAATTGCACCCCCCCTAGTTTTGGACAAGTGCACATCTCATGGCCAGGCAAACTAAACGCAAACACACAGTATTTTATTGTGCAGTGTAAAATGATCAATTTTTTAAACTATAGCAGATATCCCAATTTCGCATGTCGACATAGAAATGTATATGTGAAAAAATTGTATGATCAATTACTCATTTACAGGGAATCACGGTTTGTAGGATTTTTTAACTGTTAGCTCATTTTATAATTTCCAAATAATTCAAATTGTAGTTACGAGTTTTTTTTTCTATACAAAAGCTTGTTAAATAATTCTAGACAACATTAACATTATTTAATGCAACGAACTGAAAAGTGAAAGTATTATATTTTATATTAAGGAATAGCATAAAGTATCGGCCATCTCCATTAGTTAAAGAGTCCGCAATCCTAAAGATTGGTTGGAAACAGCACGCCATGCCGATCTATCCTGAGCTAATCCCTTCATCTCCCTATAGCTATTCATCTCAACGTCTTCAACTATCTGACTCACATACTCCAATCTAGGCCTACCTACCCCTCTCTTTCCCTCCACTCTACCTTCTATGATCAATTGCATAATCCCCCCATGCCTAAGAATATGCCCTACTAATCTGTCTCTCCTACGCTGTAACACTCTCCAAATACTTCTCTTCTCCCCTACTAACTCTAGTACAGTTTCATTTGTTACTTTATCTTCCCAACCAATCCTCATCATCCTTCTATAACACCACATTTCGAATGCTTGTAATCTACGCTTCTCTTCCTTTCCTATAGTCCACGCCTCACACCCGTACAGTGCTACACTCCAAACATATACCTTCAGTAATCTTTTTCTAATACCCAAGTCAATATTTGATGTTTATTATATTTTATAGTATAAAATTCTTCATGAATATGTTAAATTAATTTTATACAGAATACAATTTTACAACCGAACCAATTTTACTCGCATATTCATGTATATTAATCATCGAAACTAATCCGCACTTTTTATCCAGATTTCCAGCCTTGGTATATACAAATTGCATTTACTGATTGGGGTATTTCTGAATTTCGTTTTGCAGCTGGTGAAGAAATATAATTTAATTTATCTTATCAAAATTTGGTATGAAACATAAAGTCAGTTTGTATTCAAATTCCATATACTAAGGATTAACAATTTTTTCATCCATTTTAAAATATTAGAACAATGACTTACTAATATTATTTCATTATACTAAAACGTGGCTTTAATTCGATTTTAACGCCTCTGGTAATCGTAAACCCAGAATGGTTACTTTAGATCTCATTTATTAAGTAAGAAAAATTATATTGCAATATTATTGAGGGTATACAACATATATGCTGACAATGTTGATAAGGTACAGTTTTACTCCAAAAATTTGTGCGTTAAACCTGTAACTCTAAGCTTTCATTCGGCGCACAATTAAATAAAATTGCAATTTACTTTATTTTTTCTAAATTAATACGTATAATCGCAGTTCCCCCATTTTTCAGTTCCTTGAAATTTTTACATAGTCCGAAATGTTATATTTAAAGAGTGTCATTTTCCAACATCCCTTTTCGAAAACATGTTTGTCTATTCCCCATCATAATTTATTTTACTTTTTTGCGAAAATTCACGAAAACTATTAATATTGAAGAAAAAACATATTTGTTGTGTGAAAAATATTGTTGAGAAATAAACATTTTAAAGCTATTTATTTCAATAATTAATTAATTAATATAATTAATTAAATAATTACCGTTTTTAAATCTTGTCCATATTCAAAATATTCTTAAAATTTTATATTCGAAATTTTAAAGAAATTGGATGAACGGGTTTTTTTGTGATTTGGGGCAAATGAATTATCGCACAAATATTCTTTTGGCAGAGAAATATGGAGACTTGACGGATTGAAAAAATGGCGAGAGATTACTTCAGCGATTTTTTTAAATCTAAAATTAAGCTACGTAGTTTTTTATCACTTATTCAAAGTCAAATATTGCAATTTATTGG